>OX375866.1:59102941-59171606 GCA_947359475.1 Heligmosomoides polygyrus bakeri | reverse complement strand
GTCTCTCCCAAACCTCTTATCGACGTAGTTAAGGTGTTGTTCCTGAGGAAACAATAACATAGAAGAAGCTAAAATTGATTATGAGAAGCTATTGCCACGACGAAACCGTTAAGAAGCCGTCGGTGCGGCCGAGAGGCCTCTCTCCATACGCGCCATACAGTGCCTTCGGCCACCTTCAAGGTGATTCGTTCCCCGATGATGAGCACCCTTAGCGCTCTAGCCACGTGGACTGAGCATTTTCTGTTCGCCAGTCCTTGTATATATGTCCTAGACGCACACACCTCACGTTATTAGCAATTCGTTCCCTTCCAAAGCCTTACAAAGAGATTGTTCTGAATGTGGGAGCATACGGTGGTTCGTTATCTCTTCAGATGCACGGTTTATTACAATGATTTATTCTTACTACTTTCACAAGTCACGCACGACATATCAAATCTGGTTCGATGGCGTACAGTTACGAAGAGTGATATTACGAAGTCTAAGCGGAGCGTGCAGCCGTTTAGTCCGGCAGCCCGCTCCGGGGTCTGCCCGGACCGCCCTTAGGGGCGGCTTTTATAGCGGGGTTTCATGAGTCATTCACGACAGAGATGTCATAGGGTAGCAATCCGATCCTATGTATTCTTTCGACCTTCGGGTCCTAGGACTCTCTTGCCGACCTTTTTGAATACATGATAGTGATGGCTGTTGAAAGATTACTCGGGCCAATTTGCAGCATCAGTCGCTGGTAAAACATGGCCTTACCAGCGCAGGCTCTCCGCTAATTAAAAAGCATCAGTTCACCAAGGTCTCCAGCCAAACTCATCTCTCATGAGTGTCAGCAGCGCCCCTGTTGCCCTTCAAAAAAATCAGGAACAAGGTAAAGAATGACCTACCTATAACGCGGACGGCATATGGTCGAGATCTAAATGCTCAAGAGCTATCTTATGCAAATTAAATCAGCTTACCAGGAAACTATCTCAACGGTAGGTCGGAACGGCCAATGTGTTGTATATGGGCAGAATCGCCTCTCTTCGGGAAACAAGAAAATGTAAATATCTCGACCCCAATACAACTCTGCGCAGAGTTAGGGACGACAGATGTTGGGCCGTTGGAGGCGTTAGCCCTATGCATGCACGCGGAGGGAGAGCTCAAGTGGGCTGGAAACAGTGATCACGGGGATTACTCCGCCCCTCTACGCACTCTGCCACCATCGCTCGCTCGTCATCGCTGTTTCCAGCCAAGTTGAGCCCGCTCTCCGCCTCCAGGCATAGGACTAACGCAGCCAACGGCCCAACTTCCGTCGTCCCTAGCTCTATGCAGAGTTGTATTGGGGTCGAGATATTTGCGTTTTGTTGCTTCCCAGAGAGAGGCGATTCTGCACATATACAACACATGGGCCGTTCCGACCTACCGTTGAGATAGTTTCCTGGTTAGATGCGAGCTCAGACTTCACCTAGTTAATTTCCTGTTTGGTCTGCCCAAGATTTGCTAACCAGCATACGTAAAACCAATTTTCTATTCCTTCGAATAAGACCTGTATGTACACCTGGCTACATACGTAAAGGTGGGCTGAATTAGCCTGGGTGCTCCTCGAAACTAAAACTGGTTGAGGCATAGGAGTGAGCGGGTTAAATTTGTTTCTGACCGGCCAAAACTTGGACAGGATCACGGGCGCGATCCATTTACAGTGCTAGAGTTTGCTTAGGTTTATTGGTGAGCAGGCCCTCCGTGCACTTCGAAGGCATCGCAGTCCCGCATTCTTCATCCAGCTGACCTGTGACAAATTAGGAGGACCGAATGAAAGTGAGGGGGCCCACAACTGTATAATTGTCAATGTCATACTCATAGTTCATGCTCATTTGGTTGGCCATCATATTGGTGTAAAAATTGCCGGATATCGCAGATGAGAAACAGGGATCGTTTTCTAAAATTCGTTCTGTTATATTGAGCATGCTTCGTGTTCCACGGTGCAGAATCGATATGACAAAATATTTATTTTGAAAAAGGCGGATAAGGCTTTATTAATGTGGCTGTCAGAAATTCCACGACCAACGTTTATACTTTCTCTTTTCTTGCGCTTGACAGAATGGAATTTTCTTGTCTCCAGTGTACCTATAAAGTTTGATTTACGATAGGTAAGAGCGAACAATTGAGGAGGGAAGGGTCTCAGGTGTAGGTCTGAACGGGGGAAATGGATAGTACTACGAGAATTTCCACCCTTCATGTAGTAGAAAAACATGTTTCGTTTTTGCCGAGTCCTTGAACCAAAAGAGCTACGGGCCATCGAAGGCGGGGTACAGTGGGGCACCGTCCGCACACGCCCACGTGCATGCGTGCGCGCGCTGTTGTATGGGACACGGCGAAGGGCTCTGCGGCAAGCGGGTCGATGGCTCAGCAGGGTGCAGGCTGCTTCGAAAATGCTCCACCAGATGTTCGGGACCCGTGTTGTGCACTAATTTTGCATTTTTTCATAACCGCTGCCCCCTTCACCACTTTGCTTCCTACCCATCTCCTACACATTTATTTCACTACAAGTTGTCAAAACGGTCAGATTCATGATCAACACCCCATGACCTCAACAGCCCTAGCCACCCGTACCTGCTACAACCTACCGTAGTCAGCCGAAATTTTGAAAACAAATGTCAGATGCGAGATCAGCACCCCAATAACACCCCTGGGAGAAGTTTGGGCAAAATCGGTGATTACGGCCTCGACAGCTCTATTCATCCGTACCTACTGTAACCCGTACCTGCTGTGAGGTCACTGTTTAACATTCGCTGAAAAACACAATACGTTGTATAATACAAAAAGTGAGAGGAGTGAGTGAAGCACAGCTCAAAGTGAACCCCTATTTGACAGCTTAGAGTGAAATAAGCGTGTAGGAGATGTGTGGGAAGTAAGTTGATTTAAACTGCTATTGAGGCACTATTGTACTTTCACGGCTCCAGAGGTCGAGGAGAGGTCGAAAAAAATTTCGCCCAAACTTCTCCCAGGGGTGTTATTGGGGTGCTGATCTCGCATCTGACATTTGATTTCAAAATTTCGGCTGATTACGGTAGGTTACAGCAGGTACGGGTGACTAGGGCTGTCGAGGTCATGGGGTGTTAATCACGAATATGACCCTTTTGACAACTTAGAGTGAAATAAATGTGTAGGAGATGGGTAGGAAGCAAATTGGTGAAGGAGGCAGCGGTTATGAAAAAATGCAAAATTAGTGCACAACACGGGTCCCGAACATCTGGTGGAGCACCTTCGAGCATCCGCAGAGTCCTTCGCCGCGTCTAATACAACAGCGCGCGCACGCATGCAGGTGAGCACGAGCTGACGGTGCGCTATTGTACTCCGCCTTCGAGGGCCCGTAGGTCTTTTGGTTCAAGGACTCAGCAAAAACGAAACATGTTTTTCTACTATACGAAGGGTGGAGATTGTCGCAGCACTATCCGTTTCCCCCGTTCAGACCTACGCCTGAGACCCTTCCCTGGTGAGAACAAAAAAGGAGCGTCGATGCGGCCAGCGCTCCAAATGCATGCTCTTCTCCTCACCATTCGCAAAGCAGGTAAGGTAGTTGATCCATCATCATCTGTGCGTTTGCCAGCGAGACACCATTCACGATTATCCAGGGCACGTGGGTGTGCTTGTCCGGCCACACGTTATCTTCAAGCAAAGCAAGAGTCTCGGACTGGGTTTGCAATAAAGTGTGTGAAAGGTAAAACAGCCAAGAGCTAAGCGGATTGGCGACGGTGCAGCGGCAGAGCTGTGACATAAAACAAACACTCATTCGAAACCGCTCTGTAACTGACCAGTCTTCTCCGCTGCTTTCTCCTGGAGCTTCTCGCCAAGCCGCGAGACAAGACATGACCTAAAATTGGCTTCTGTCGCGAGTGAATATTAGGGGGGGGGCAAGAGTAATGAGACACCCCATGCCGTGTCCATATATCTCATGGCTGGAGTCTGAATTCGTACTTGTCGTACTTGTATGTTTGTATGCTACTTACTGAAGCCCATCTGAGAAGTTACCACTTCCGCCCTTTCCAGAAGCATGCTAAAAACCCCAGCCTGTCTCATGCCGAAACCCCAGTCTGACGAGTCGACCTGTGTCGCGCAAATCTCGCCCAATCCCCAATCCCGAGCAGCCTGGGCTCAATATTCACGCAGGATGAGAAGTATGTCTTCTACCTTAACTCTGCCAAGCGGCCAGTCTGGGTGAGGCCTGGTGACCTGTTACCGACCTTCGTTCGGCGAGATGTTCACGGCGAGAAGCATCTTTCGAGCTTTTGGGTCTGCGCCCATGGACCGGTTTACCGGAGGCTGTTTCCCAAGAGCACCGCGATGAACTCCAAGGCCGTGGTGAACGAAATAGAGGAGATGGGCCGGCGACTCGCTCTTATTCATTCGCAGCGCTTCAAGAAGGTTCTCCTCTTCGACAACGCCGCACCCCATCGGGAACAAGTAAGCACGGATAAGCTTGGCCAGCTGGGCTACGTTCACATGCCTCACCCACCGTATTTGCTGGACATCTCTCCATGCGACTACCACTACTACTTGAGCCTACAGGACTTCCTAGTCGGAAGGGACACAAGAACCCAAGCAGTCCTTGACAACCATATCGAGCAGTTGATCAACACCAGGCTCAAGCAGCTCTGGAAGGATGGGATCAGTAAGTTGGCTGAGCGATGGCAGCAAGGTCCTTGCCCTTAATGGCAAATACACTCCTCAGCATCGTTGAGTTGTAATTGAGTTATAAAGAGATAAAGATTTTTTTCATTTTGTCTCATTACTTTTGCCCCCCCCCCCTAATAAAGTGTTCGCTGGTACCTTTCATCTAGTTTGCGGCTTATTCTTGCCATTGCCAATTTACTAACTGGAATCGGTCCGAATCGATATATTGCCAGTAGCACACCCGATTCTGACGGGATTATGTGCAGACACTTGGATAAATCCTGACCAGCTCAGGCCAGTGGCAAAACTCTTCGCAAGCTATCTATCTGTCGGAGTTTTTCGTTCCACTTCAGCAGTAGATCAGTGGTGCTATCCTGCCGAGAAGAGGGGAACATTCGCTCAATCATGCTTATTCCAGTCGTCTACAAGGGATTCATCTGGTTACTTTAAATTAGCACTCAAACTTCCTCGAACGTGATCCCACAGGTATTAGGTAGGACCGAAGGAGGATGTCAAACAACTTATTTTTTTCCGAATGAAAAAAATAAAAAGTACCTACTTCTTCTTCTCATCCTATCCTGAGTGGTGTTCAATTAGCACTGTTCGTGCGCTGCACTCAACTCAGGAGAAAGCGACAGGTGTAGGAGCCAAAGGAGGAGTAGCGGACGCTTCAGAAATCCTTTAGAGCTGCGCAAAAAGCACCAGGCACGAAGAGGCGAGGCATGGTAAACGCTGCGCTTCTAAGCAACTGATTTGTTCAATCTAGGATTACGCATGAAACGTTGAACAAGAACTGGTGCTCTGATGTAACCTAAGAACCACCCCAATCCAAGTCTATTCCATAAAGCAGTCTCGAAAGTTTTTTAACAGTTGGAAGCCTCGGATTACGACAGGACCTATCCGCTATAGGTTCGGAAGATACCCCCATAGGATAGAAAGCACGACTGATAGGAAACGCATGGATAATCACCGATAGCGGCGTAATTCACGACTCTCTAGTGAGTCTAAAAGTTTGAATCTGCTTCACTCAAAAACACTACATCACAATAATAAAAATTGGGCAAGATAAGCCCCAACATCTTGCCCCATTTTAGAGCACCAGTTCTAGGTAAAATTCTGCAGTATAATCTTGGGACACAATATCTTTGCTCAAGGTCAAGGTGAGGAAGAAGGAGGCATACAAAACCTCACGTTCTTCAATTGCTCAACTTCGTATAAACGCCGTTTAAGCTGCCAATCAAGCATCGATACGCGGTCGGTTAGTGAATAGCGTGGCCTCGGCATCAGTTTCCGAAGAAGATTTCCGTTTTTCTGCCTTCAAAAACAAGCCGCAATAAGATCCCGCAGGTTGTCCCCTAAGATGTGGGAACCACTAGAAACGCTTGGTGGGGTAGAGTGCAATTCATTATCTTGCACCACCTTCAGAGCTCTGAAGACGACGATCGCGTCGAACGTCGACGTCAGGCTGCAGAATAAAGTTCCATCATAAAAACCTCGTTCGACACACAAGAAACTAACACAAGCCGCAATGTTTTGCTGATGCTGGAAGGCTAAGAGTTATATGACCATTCATAGCACTCCTTCGGGACACCCTGTATTGAAACAGTGGTTGTATTGCACTAAAATATACATGTTCTCAAATGATTGATTGTTGCTTAGACAACACTGTGCCTATTCAACAACCCAATTTATAAAAGTCGTAAAATCTGTCGATGATGAAGGCACTTACACTCATCAATCAAATAAAGCGCGATACAACCAATAAGTGCATGGTGCAATTTGTAACGAAACGTGTCACAAACAAACCGCGCCCTTTAATTTGAAATTCCCTGATGGTAAGGACATCTGTTTTGATGTAGAGGCCGAGATTTCACTATATGGTTTCAATACTGACCGTTTGATTTTCAAAATAAAGTTTCTATGCAATGGCATTTTCTGTATTATGACTAATTTTGAAAATTTTCCCAGGAAACAAATAAAAAATGCTCAAAATGGTCAGGGAATGAGAAAACAGAAAAAGAAATTCTTGGCGGGAAGGAGGAGTGTAGAAACGTACTGGATTAGTCGTTGAATATCGTCGCTGACAGATAGTGTTCGGAAGCACTTGGCTGACGCCTTGTCGAACGTCACCTTCGACTGAAAACAAACGCTTTCTCTTCCCGCTGTTAGATGAAATTTTCATGCACTTCCTTCTCAGAAAAACTGGGGACTGCTTCTCGTTGAGCACTTACCATTAGCTGATTTTCAATGCAGTTGATCAGAGGGACGTATTGATCTTGCGTTTGAACAGAATCGATTAGACAGGACTCGAATCGATTGATCGAGCACTCCTCTGGACCGTGCTGACACTGGATGGAGCCGTTCTGCAAAGTGTTCACTGGAAAACATCGGCGGTGGCTTACGCCCGAATTACTATGTATAACTCAGCTGAGATTTATATGTCAAAAGATCGAGCTCGAGCTGCTGAGCTCAAATATGCGCTTCTTTTCACAAATATTTCATTTAATAGTCCATTACTATATTATTATAGTCCATTACTTGCTGATCATTACGTTATCAATATTTGAATATAAATTTAGCAAAAAGCTGATAACACAAAATCGTTATACAAACATATATCAATTTAGATACATGGATGATATTCTAATAATTCATAATAAAAATAATGAATACATACAGGAATTACCTCATGAAACATACTAAAGTTCTCTTCAATTTGAAACAACACATAAGTCAGATCACTGTTGCAGTTATCTCGATCTTAATATAGAATTGTTGAGAATAAATTACTAACAAAATTGTATAATAAGACAGACAGTTTTAAATTTTACGTTATTAGATCCCCACATTTCAACTCAAATATATCTCTTAAGGTTAAAAAATCAATAATATTCACAGATACATTAAGATTTATTAGATGCTGCACAGCTTTTAACGACTTAGTTGATAACATCGTCAAGTTGATAATTAGACTTATTAAAAATGACTATCCAATAGATACCGTCATAAGAAATATATTGAATGTTTAAATAGGAACGGGGATTTATTATATAAATATAATTAACATAATATATTACATCTTATACCTAATTTAATTAATTATAATACAAAAAATATTAAATACCGGAATAGTTACACCTCTCCTATAAAGCAATAAGGTTTCGTTGTTATATATTACTCTAGTGCTCCACTTGCGCGCTTCGTGCGACTTTCCAGCATCACTGACCTATGGAAAGCAGTTTTTGTAAAACATAAAATTCGCTAACATCTAGAACCTGGTGTGTAGTTTATCGGCATCAAGCCGTTCACCCTTCGGTACCTTCATCATAGACATTCTCTCCAGACCGGCCAGTAAGATTAGTTTGTGCTGCGCAGTACTTCTATCCCTCAGGTTGTTCCTCCACAACCGTTTCATGCTCAACAACTAGCGTTTCAAGTTATCGTTGACATGTCTTCCGAAGCCAGGTTCCCTTCTCTCGTTTCTTCCTGGATCTAATTTCTGGTCCGCCTTTACAGCTCTTCCCTCTCCCTCTTTAGTCCCTCACCTTCCTGGTCCCAACTACTGGCGCACTTCTTTGTTTCCACTACTGACACCTACTGGTCTCTTCTTGCTGGTTTCCCCGTCTTGGTTCCTCCTCCAGGTCGTTCCTTTCCTTCCTGGTCACTCTTCTGGTCCACCCTGGATGGCTCCCTTACTGCCTTCTCCACCACCCCCTTAGTGCTCACGCAGACGTCGATGATACGATTCAGAATAAGGACACTTGTTGCGCGACGTTCTTCTGGATTCAGCTATCTTCTGGATTCAGAAGCTCAGAAAACCTATCTTCCAAATCCAGAAGCTCAGAACCGCGCGCAGTCGCCGCTGTGTCGAGCATGAAGAGGCTGTGCATATGGCAGATCCCTTGTTCCCCTATGAATTCCCTTACGACTCCTTCTTTTGGTTCCCCGTTCTGGTCCCGCCTCCAGGTCCCTTCTTCCAAAAAGATCCCTTAGATCCTTTCCACCTCGGGATCCTCCTTACTACTCTACCCCAATTAAGTAGCCCTCCCACGCTCACGACAGACGACGGCGAGCGAACGTCCATTGCGCGAGATTGGTGTCACATCTTCTAAACCCGGTCTCCCTTAGTGATAATGGATCCCCTTGCTGATCCTCCCTACTGCCCCCTCCCCACCCCATATTAGTATCTCCCTACCGTCCCTCCTTATTGCCTAAACCCTTGGTGACCTCCTGGTCTGCTTCATTGTTCCCTTATCGCCCCCCCCCCCCTCTATACTAATGCCTCCTCCAGGTCCTCATAGTAGCTTTCGGTTCTCCACCCTCGAAGCCCCTTCTACTCTTCCCCCTTTAGTGGTCTTCTCACGCTAATGGTACAAAGTCGGCCACACGGCTTGTGAATTTGGACGCTCAGAAACGCGCGTAGATGTTGTCGTGTTAAGCAGTAAAGGACTACCCCTGCTGCAGCATCATCCCACGTTCAACAGCAAGTTTTGTCCGCGCTGTAGATGATGCGGCGTATCTCACTTAAGTTAGATCACTCGACGGACAAGGTAGGTGGTGATGGTGATGGCGATTAGAATGATAGCAGGAAGCGTATTTTGACGGATAGTGGATATGGATATCCTACTATATATAAAGCAGCAAGCGTGTGTGTGTGCGTGCGTGTGTGCGTGTGTGCGTGTGTCACACTGTCCGTCCGTCACACCTGAGTTGGGGCGCGGCAGCCGAACACCTCGGCAACCGTGCATGGCGAGCCGTAGACGTGCCGAACACGTCGGCGACCGTGCATGGCGAGTCGCAGACGTGCCGAACACGTCGGCGACCGTGCATGGCGAGTCGCAGACGTGCCGAACACGTCGGCGACCGTGCATGGCGAGCCGCAGACGTGCCGAACACGTCGGCGACCGTGCATGGCGAGTCGCAGACGTGCCGAACACGTCGGCGACCGTGCATGGCGAGTCGCAGACGTGCCGAACACGTCGGCGACCGTGCATGGCGAGTCGCAGACGTGCCGAACACGTCGGCGACCGTGCATGGCGAGTCGCAGACGTGCCGAACACGTCGGCGACCGTGCATGGCGAGCCGCAGACGTGCCGAACACGTCGGCGACCGTGCATGGCGAGCCGCAGACGTGCCGAACACGTCGGCAACCGTGCATGGCGAGTCGCAGACGTGCCGAACACGTCGGCAACCGTGCATGGCGAGTCGCAGACGTGCCGAACACGTCGGCAACCGTGCATGGCGAGTCGCAGACGTGCCGAACACGTCGGCGACCGTGCATGGCGAGCCCCAGACGTGCCGAACACGTCGGCAACCGTGCATGGCGAGTCGCAGACGTGCCGAACACGTCGGCGACCGTGCATGGCGAGCCGCAGACGTGCCGAACACGTCGGCGACCGTGCATGGCGAGTCGCAGACGTGCCAAACACGTCGGCGACCGTGCATGGCGAGTCGCAGACGTGCCGAACACGTCGGCGACCGTGCATGGCGAGCCGCAGACGTGCCGAACACGTCGGCGACCGTGCATGGCGAGCCGCAGACGTGCCGAACACGTCGGCGACCGTGCATGGCGAGCCGCAGACGTGCCGAACACGTCGGCGACCGTGCATGGCGAGTCGCAGACGTGCCGAACACGTCGGCGACCGTGCATGGCGAGTCGCAGACGTGCCGAACACGTCGGCGACCGTGCATGGCGAGTCGCAGACGTGCCGAACACGTCGGCGACCGTGCATGGCGAGCCCCAGACGTGCCGAACACGTCGGCAACCGTGCATGGCGAGTCGCAGACGTGCCGAACACGTCGGCGACCGTGCATGGCGAGTCGCAGACGTGCCGAACACGTCGGCGACCGTGCATGGCGAGCCCCAGACGTGCCGAACACGTCGGCAACCGTGCATGGCGAGCCGTAGACGTGCCGAACACGTCGGCGACCGTGCATGGCGAGTCGCAGACGTGCCGAACACGTCGGCGACCGTGCATGGCGAGTCGCAGACGTGCCGAACACGTCGGCGACCGTGCATGGCGAGCCGCAGACGTGCCGAACACGTCGGCGACCGTGCATGGCGAGTCGCAGACGTGCCGAACACGTCGGCGACCGTGCATGGCGAGCCCCAGACGTGCCGAACACGTCGGCAACCGTGCATGGCGAGCCGTAGACGTGCCGAACACGTCGGCGACCGTGCATGGCGAGCCGTAGACGTGCCGAACACGTCGGCGACCGTGCATGGCGAGTCGCAGACGTGCCGAACACGTCGGCGACCGTGCATGGCGAGCCCCAGACGTGCCGAACACGTCGGCAACCGTGCATGGCGAGCCGTAGACGTGCCGAACACGTCGGCAACCGTGCATGGCGAGCCGCAGACGTGCCGAACACGTCGGCGACCGTGCATGGCGAGGCGCAGACGTGCCGAACACGTCGGCGGCACAAAACTTCGGCCCTGGGGGTAATCGAGGTCGCTGAACACGAATCTGAAGTCGACCAATCGATATCGATCGATATTATCGATTTTTTGAGGATGGCGCTCAAGTGGCGCGAAACTTCGGCTCTGGGAGTAATCAAGGTCGCTGAACACGAATCTGAAGTCGACCAATCGATATCGATTAATATTATCGATTTTTTGTGGATGTCGTTCAAGTGGCGCGAAACTTCGGCTCTGGGGGTAATCAAGGTCGCTGAACACGAATCTGAAGTCGGATCAATCGATCCATCTCGATTAACATGAAGGAAGAATAGGAAACCCGTAGCGGCCATGGCGTCCTATTCTCGGGGTACGACTGGTAATGATATGCTTTTACAAAAACATAGTCGGTTTTATTTTATTGATACATCATTAAATGACTGGTCTTTCACTTGAAATATATATATTGCATTATAATTTTATGAAAATAAAATAAATAAGGATAAGGATAAAGGACGGCGTTATTCAATCCCTTTTGGGATGCGCTACGCACTTCTACTTCAACGGGATATCGTGGAGGCGATTTGAATGCGTATTTGGCCATACAATGACTTGCGGTGGCCAGCCGATGAACAAGTCAGCGCTTATCCTTCCCAGACACGTCTGGTACCAATTCACCGACCCCGGAGGGATGGAAGGCTTGGCCTGGGTGGGAAATCCGAACCAGGAACATGGTATCGGGTGCACGCGACAGTTGGCGCCTCCTCCGACTGCGCTATACGCGCCCCAAAAGAAAATAAATAAATAGATAAAATAATGTTTAAATTAATTAAAAATGTATAAAATTACATAAAATAAAAATAAAAAATAATAAGAACAAAAACAAAAATCAATTATAAATAAAAATTTGTGATTTTATTATAAATAAATAAATAAATAAACAATAAAATTTAAAGAATTAATAGAAAAGTTATCATACTCTATAATAACGGGCTAAGCGATTAGCCATGGAGCACGTCAAAAAATAGGGGCGGAAACATCAGGGGCTGAAACATCAGGGGCGCGAAAATAGCAGAAAATACCCAGACTCCTTCTACGTGCCTGGCGATGCCATAGATGCACCGAACACGTCGGCGACCGTGCATGGCGAGCCGTAGACGTGCCTAACACGTCGGCGACCGTGCCTGGGCATTTAGATGGTCATCGACGGGAGGCGTTCACAGCGGGGGAGGCAATCGATATCGATCGATATTATCAATTTTTCTGTGGATGTCGTGCAAGCGCCCTGAAACATCAGCCCTGGGGGTAATCGAGGTCGCTGAACACAAATCTGAGGTTGACCAATCGATATCGATCGATATTATCTATTTTTCTGTTAATGTCGTGCAAGCGCCCTGAAACATCAACCCTGGGGTAATCGAGGTCGCTGAACACGAATCTGAAGTCGACCGATCGATATCGATCGATATTATCGTTTTTTCTGCGGATGTCGTGCTAGCGTCCTGAAACATCAACCCTGGGGTAATCGAGGTCGCTGAACACGAATCTGAGGTCGACCAATCGATATCGATAGATATTATAGACTTTTTGTGGATGTCGTGCTAGCGTCCTGAAACTTCAGCCCTGGGGGATCGTGGTTGGTGAATACGACTCTGAATCCCGTTATTGAAGTGTCGAGTGCCTTCATTCCATTTTGAGCAGCATTTACGATTTGTTTGTGGATGTCTTTCTTGCGGTCCGATCTTCCCGCCCCTGGGTCACTGAACTCGAATCTGCAGTTCATTTTTGAAGTATCGGTCGCTTTCAATCGATATCGACCCGTGTTATCGATTTTTTGTGGATATCTTTCTTTCGGTCCGAAACTTTCCTCAAAATCGATATCGACCGGTATTACCGTTTTTTGTGTAATAAAGGCGCTGTTACCCTACCAAAATCCAGTTTTGAATAACGCGCCATGTACGATTACACTCTTTAACGTGTAGTGTGCCTTGGTGCGTGAAGTTTCGAAAATCATGGCTGAATATCGATTTTTCTGTGGATATCCTTCTTGCGGTCCGGTACTTCCATCCTGGGGTAGTCGATGTCGCTGAAGGCGAGCGTGAAGTCCACATTTGAGGTGTCCATCGCCATCAATCCATTTGGGCCATATTATCGATTTTTTGTGTGGATTTAGTTAACGGGTGGGAGGAAATAGGGGGGGGGTGCATTACGGCACGAAAACACGGAAATAGCGAAAAACACCCAGACGTCTTCTCCCTGCCTGGGAACTTCTGCCCTTGGAGGTGGTCGAAGTCTCTAAACACAAATCTTAAATTTGCTTTTGAAGTATCGATCGCAATCAATGGATATTGATAAAGCTACAGATTTTTTGTGGATGTCGTCTAGGCGGTTTAAAACTTTAGCCCTGGAGGCAGTCGAGGTCACTCAACACAAATCTTAAATTCGTTTTTGAAGTATTGATTACCATCAATCGATACTGATCAAGCTACCGAGCGCGGAAAATACCCAGACGTCTTCTACGTGCCAGGGATTTAGAAGACGTGCGGAATACGTCGCGTGACTTCGCTCAGCGTGTTTGGGGATTCAGATAGACGTGTCGAAAACATCATCCGCTGAGGGAGGATCAGTGAGGGGGACCAGTAGCAGTAATGGGGACGGTTTCAATAGGTGAAGACCAGTAGTGGGGAACCAATAGATCGCCCTATCACACCATATACTATACGTACTGCGAGCCTTTTGTACTCCTAGGTAGGGAAGAAAGCTGTGCAAGTAGAGCAGCTAACTTGATGTGATTCTCCTTAGCTTAGTGATACTGCAACATCGCGCGAAGCGCGCAAGTGCCAGGAACGCCGATAGGCGTGACGGAGCACTTGTATATATACATATATATATATATATATATATATATATATATGTAATGTTGTATGAGTATATGTATATATAAAATATAAAATAACATTAGGTTTGTGGTTAGTTACATTAGGTTAGTGGTTTTATAACGTAGTGCAATTGTATTAAAACATAAGTGTTAACTATATTTTAATTTGTAAAAATCAGTTGTTAGTACAAGTTTAAACACAATAAAAAAATATATCACTTAGTGCAGTACTAACAACTAAATTAATTAGTTACCTTCTTCACTGATGAGCCTTGGGTAACTAATTATAAACATGTTTTGCATGAAGGTAGAGGCGAAACAAAACATGTTTAGTGTTGTTGTCATTGTTCTGGTTGTTGCTTGTCTTCCACTTGTGCTTGTTGTAACATTAAGTGATTTGAAGTGCAGATATGCGGCTGATACTGTATAATCACCACTCACCACCTATATATAAAAGAGTTTGTTCATCGAGTGACCTAACCTAATTGAGGTACGCCGCATCACTCACATCGTGGGCAGTCGAGTGATCTAACCTGAGCGAGATGCCCCTCATCATCTACAGCGTGGACAAAATTTGCTATAAAACGTGGGATGTTGCTACAGCACGGGAAGCGCAGCTTTTTACTTCTTAACACAACAGCACCTGCGGACGTTTCTGAGCGACCAGATTCAAAAGCCATGCCGACAACGTCGTTCCAGGAGCATGAGAGGACCACTAAAGGGGATATGACTAGAAGGGGGACTTCGAGGGTGGAGAACCAGGAAGGAGCGACCTAGAGGAGGCATCGGGATGGGAGGGGGTGACAGGGGGAACAATGAAGCAGGCGAGGAGTTGGCACCAAAAGGGCTAGGCAATCAGGAGAGATCAGTAGGGAGTTGACAGTAGGGGGGGGGGGGTGAGCAGTAAGGAGGATCAGTAAGGGAGACCGGATTTAGAAGATGTGACACCGATGTGGCTCAATGGGCGTTCGCTCGCCTTCTCGTGCCATGAGCGTGGGAGGTCAATTTAATTGGGGTAGAGAAGTAAGGAAGACTACGAGGGGGCGTGAGGGAGCGGGAAGAAGGACCTTGGAGGCGGGACAAGGACGGGGAACCAGTAAGTGGGGAACCGTAAGGGGATTCATACGTGAAACGAGGAATCTGCCATCTGCGCAGCCTCTTCATGCTCGACAACCGGCAACGGCGCGTGCTTCTGAGTTTCTGGATTTGGAAGAGCTTCTCGATCCAGAAGACGGGCCCCTACGTCTTGCAAAAAGAGTCCTGATTTCGAATACATGTCCTCGACGTCTGCTGTGAGCATGGGGGACCACTTAAGGGGTGGTGGAGAAGGGCAGTAAGGCTGACCTCTAGGGTGGACCAGGAGGCGACCAGGAAAGAAAGGGACATCCCGGAGGAGAGACCAGGACGAGGAAACCAGCAAGAAGAGACAAGTAGGAGGTCAATAGTGGGAACAAAGAAGTGGGCTAGGAGTCGGGACAAGGAAGGTAGGGGGGACTAGAGAGGGAGGGGAGGCCAGTAAAGGCGGACGAGCGCTTAGATCCAGTAAGAAGAAAAGAGCGAGGTGAACCTGGCGTCCGGATTCGGAAGACGTGTTAACAATATACGGAAACGCAAGCTGTTAGGCATGAGAAAGCTTGGGGAAGAATAACCTGAGGGCAGAGGTACTTTGCAGCACAAACTAATGACTTTACTGGACGGCTCGGAGAGAATGTCTGTGATTAAGGTACAGAAGTGCTGAACGGCTTCATGCCAATAAAGTACGCAGTAGATCCTAGTTACTGCGAATTTCAAGTTTTTCAAAAATAACTTTCCGTAGGTCAGTGATGCTGTAAAGCGTGCAAAAGCGAGACATGCCGTTTGGTGTGTCGGAGCACTTGTATAGTGTATTTGCTTGTTAGGGCATAGAGTTTAGAACTGTTAAATTGCTGAGAGATTTAAATAATTTACACATAATATTGGCTGGTTCTATTTTTTTTAAAGTTATGTAAAAGGCCGCTTTGGAACGCTCAAAACCGTTCTTTTCGTCAAATGACCAAATATAAGCGCGGTACTGTAGATAGAAGGGAAAGCAGAAAGCAACGCAGAAACTCAAGATGTGAGGAGCAAAGATGAATTGAGATAGAAGTGTTGCGTAGCTGACCACGATCCTGGCGTTCCCGTAGGGCACGAACTCGATGTTCACGAAGTCCATGAAGTTCTTGAAGACATGCGGGTAGAGCTCCTCGACGATCCACCGCTGACAGTCAGGACAGAGCGCCTCAAGCAGCACCGTGATGTTGATGCGCTGATTGTGTGTGGAGGCGAGGTAGCTGCAAGTAAGCGCTTCGATCCCCGACACCGATCGCGATGTGGCGAACTCCGAGTCTCACCAACTACAGCTGATGCAGCTACTTCAGGCAACCCCAGAATCGTGTCCGAGCGGTCGACGTAAAAGACGCTGCAGGGTCTTTCCGGTGTTGGTCGGATGAGCTCCCCTTTTCGTTACTGCTCCAGGGCCAGGGTCTTTGTTTCGGTATTTTTTGAAGTAGACTCTATGAATAACAGTTTCTTGCTGGAGCTCAAAAAATCTGACCAGAGATGTTGGTCTAAGTTCGGATTTGGGTGCAATCCCAATGAGGGGTGGGGGGGTATACATTATAACGGGAACGTTCTACCCTCGTCCTCTTGGCGTGTCCACCCCCAGTTCCCTGGGCTTCCTAGAGAGTCTAGTGGCTGCCTTATGTGCTTCCATTTCAACTACTATTTAAATGCGTTCATAAGGTGGACTCCCTTGCTGGGGTTGCTCCCGGATTTGTTGGCTACGGTTCGCCTCAGCTGCATACCTACTTGCATTTTCGTTTTCCACAAGGCTCTTACCCCAACTTCGCTTTTCTTCAGATGGGATTCAGGTGGGTTTAAAGTGAATGTGGAAATTCTCTAGGATAAGCAGGAATCGATGAAAGCGCTGGTACACTCGCTACTTCTAGTTCGCTTTAATCTCCGTAATTAGTCAGTTCTGAAAGCCGTTCCACATTGTATCAAACATTAGGCGTACACTGTACGCTTTGATCGCCCTTGGCATTCATTTGTCTAGCTCACTAGAAGTGAGTCTGCCGCCCCACTGCGTGCATGCGCATGTACATATGTTGGTATGGACGACCTAACAACAACTCTTAAGGTATCCCTACAACGCATTCCTAGAGAAACTCGAGATTTTGACGCAATGAGATTCGAAGACGGTTAGACTGGAAACGATAGGTAGGGAACGGAGACACCAGCTCGTTCGCGATCAGAGATTTAACAAGCAACTGTATGAACTTTAAGAAACGAAACCGCTCAGACAATCACGCACTAATAGATGAAAATAGATCCACCGCGTGTATTTGGGTGCGAAAACAAGCAAGTTTTAGCGCGAAGATTGAGACACGCACCGATTGCAGTGGACCTCGAAGCCACACTCTTTGCTGAGCTCGGCGTTGCTGCACCAGAGAGAGGGCGGAATGACCGAGCAGCGATCGGCGGAGGAGACAGCCGCGCAGACCAACAGAAGCAGAACGAGCATCTGGAAAGGCCCTCGGACGTTTGGGATGAACGAGCGCGAGGTGGCCGAATCGGCTGGGCTAGCGAAACAACTGGGCTGCAGATGGGAAGTGGATAGCTAAGGAGAGGCAGGTCCGCAGCGGATTCCGCCTCCAGCAGGTGGCACTGTCAGGTGTTCTGATTTGAGTCGTCGTCGCCGCAGATCGATCACACAGACCGGTGGCTCGCCCTCTGCGGTCTGCGGTCAGGGTCGGCGTTCCCTTTCCCAGAAAGGCCAAGTGAAGGCACCTTCAAAGACGCAGCGACGCTTGCCTGCCCCGTTTCGGAGCAACTCAGTGGAGATGTACGAGCTTTAATTCAACGCCTAGGGCAGTTTGGAAGGAACGAGAGCGAAAGGGCACGAAGGGGAACGCGCAGGCTTAGAACTTTTCGACGACTTTTCTTAGCGAACACAATCGTCTAGAATGTATTGTACCGCTTGCTCGTTAAACTGCAAGCATTCGTAACAAACTTCCGAAGCCAAACTGGACACTATACATTGGACCGATCGAAAACCTTCGGACAACTGGATGATTCGGATAAGGACGATTTTGCGGATCCCGGATTTTTGGATGATTCGGATAACGGCAATTTTGAGGGCACCGGATTTTCGGATGGTTCGGATAATGGCAATTTCACGGACCCCGGATTTCGGATATCCGAATCGGATATCCGACTCATTAACGCAAGATGCAGTTTATCAGAACACTACCATTCCTTAAACAAGAACCCATCCTTTAACAACAACAACAACAACAACAGTGCATGTATCGAAAGACTGCCACTTCTCGTCAAGGAGGGAATCATCAAAGAGCTGGACCATTCCAAACAGGGTAGTGCAAAATTCCCGTTTCCGTGTTCCGAATTTCGGTTTCCGGCCGTTTTTAGTCCTCCCTCTTTTGGGCCGAAAGACGAAGCGGAAATGGTGACCCATCACTCACCGATTATTTTGCACTGCCATTATTCACCCCTGGAACATAAAGGAAAGGCTGAAGAAGGAGATTAACTATGCGTTTGTGATTGTGTTGCTTTCAAACCGATGGTGCAACCTGGTGTCAAACAGTAACCAAATTGGATTCTTTTTTCTTGAAACGACTTACTAACAAATAGTGTAGATGAGTCAAGAATCAAGTTCCCCATCCGGAGCATGCTTATGTTTTCCCCTACTAATCTTAGGTCTGGCCTACAGCACCAATTCTATAATAGATCGGAGTTCTATAAGCACTCTTAGGTTGCTAACAATGCGCTCCATTGAGGCTACTGGATCTATCCTAGCCGGAGGAGGGCATGCGGTGTCTTCCCTCTCCAACACCTCCTCTAAGTTTGTTTCGGATCTTGAGCTACTGGCAAGTGGTACTATGGTACCCATGCGAACTCACAAGGGAAGGGCCTAAACCGTATCTCTGTTGGGAGGAGTGACTCATACAGGGAGGATCCCCACCACACAGTTGGTATGAAAATGTGTTTATTCTTTGCCAAGTCGTTAAACCCAAGGAGTAGGGGGTCACGATGGGATACGCTCATCACGAGTTTGGGGTCTTGTACACCTGCGATGCCCCTACCGGCAACTCTCTGGGCGCAGTCGAAGTGCGGTTGCTTCGTGCGAGGAATGTCGGGGTTTGGTTCCTCTACGCTGCTGTATTTTTGCATTTCAACTGACTGGTTAAGATTTGGGGGATCCTGACGTCTATACCATTTTTAGACGTTTCCTCCGCATTTTTCCAGCTGTAGCTGTGGTATTCCACATGGTGATGTATGTATAATATAAATGTTCAAGACCAGTGAAACACAGGTACAAATTGCATGAAGCAGCCCTGGGCACAATAAGGGCAGCGCATAAAGGCTACAGGATCTCACAGTTTGTTCCCATACATGGACCAATGGCCTCAAGAGGAACCATCCTGCTCGGATTTTCAAAAGAAACCAGGATGTGACGTCGGAGGTGGCTCAAATGAGAAACGAGGTGTGTGGATCCCGCAAATTAAGCTAAACGGCATCGATACACTCTCCCCTCATCTTTGCCTGTCAATTAGGAATCAGAGGTCTGCTGAAGGTTTTCTAAAACCTAACACCAACGATGTCCGCCGATGCTCGAGTGATGATCCACCTGCTCACGCTGAAGTGTGACCCACCTTGAAACAAGGAACCTTTGAGGGAAGAAATCAAGCTGGCCGAACAGGTGGGCGGCATACTCAAGGACTCCAAAGCACGTCAACTTGAAGTTGACGAAGATGAACGGCTGGAATTAGTGGAAGAACAAGAAAAGATTGGGATCATCAAGATGAACTGATGGACGTGGAGAGTCAAGCAGACAGTGGGCAGCAGAGGGCAGAGGAGCCTTTAGATTTTATACACTGTCCGCATTGTGACCAATGCTTCTGTTCCACGCACATTGTGCCTGTCTATTACTGGTGTTGAGCGTTTATACATCATTATGTTGAATAGCTTTCTCATTGTTTTGTGGTTAGAAAACCGGTCAGTAATAAACAGATCGCAAGAAAGGTACTCTCAACAGCGTACAGCTGGAAAATGAGCAGCGCGGGCGTAGAAAACCCCCAAACTCCTTGGGCCGGATTCATGAACGATTTACCGGCGGGTAAGTGCAAGATTTACCCCCACCCCCCATTACGCGCGATTCATGAACGCGCGGCGGGGAAAATCGGGGGTAAGTGTCGACGTAAATGCTACCCCGTCGGCGCGTCGGGGAACATTTAACTTCAAGGCGAGGGTTTTGCTCCGCGGCCAATTTCTGACCCAATGCAACCCTCCGCCGGTCCGTTGCTAGCTTTGAGCTGTCTGCCAGCCGCATAGTCAATGCTCAATAGAGGATGCCTAGTTGCCATCGCCTCCGCCGTCTTCCGCCGGACCTATGATGAGTTGTTTGACCTTTCACTTTTCTCTATTAGTCTTGAATTCTATGGTTTTTTGGGCTCTGTGGACCATGGCGGCCCACAATGCCACTTATTGTTATGTGACTTGCTCCCTTTAGTGGCAGTGTGGGTCGGCTTGGGCCACATGAGCCCGGTCCACCACGCAAATCGTAATTTACCCACCAAGTAGCCGTGGGTGGACTATGTCTATCCGCCACCTTAGCCTCCCTTGGCATATGTGTCTGGGGGCTACTTGGTGGATGGCAGCCATTATTAGCCATGTAGGCCCATATTTACAATAGCATCCCTACTGCCTAATATGCTACTACTTTCCACCCCTCCCCCTCTTCCCCTTATCTCACATTTCACATTTCATTTCCCCTAACTACAATGCTGCCAGTGTCGGTGGCAGCGACTTCCCAGCAGCAAATGTGACTGCTTGGTTTCGCTGCTAGCTGATGAAATTGGCCGCAAAGCAAAACTCTCGCCTTGGCCGTCATGAATCGGAAAAGACAGGTAAGTTCAGGGAAAGTGGCGGGTAAATGGTCATCGAGGTAAGTGGGGGTTTAATTACCTCCGGCCGCGTTCATGAATCCGGGCCCAGGGCTGATGTGCCGTATCCTATTGTGACTACTCCTTGGGTTTAACGACTTGGCAAAGAACAAACACATTTTCATACTAATTGACGGGTGGGGATTCTCCCTATACGAGTCGCTCTCACCGTTCAGACATACGCGTCAGACCCTTTCCTTGTCAGACAGTCGTGTCGTGGTGCTGAACGCAACTGTAACCTTAACACCGCCCACTCCTAATTAGGATAGATCTGGGACATGCAATAAGACTGGTTAATTGCCCTGAGTGGTGAAATCTCTGACATCTTACTTGTCAGCTGGGTTCATTGCGTTTAAAATACTTTCTTCCTATTTACAGAGAGATTTTGCACAAACATCGATCTGCTACACTAGTAATGTTTGAAAATTCATTCTAGTAATAATACGAATACAAGGATTTTTTATTGTTATATGTTGCTGAAAAAAGTCACATGCTGCCTTCTTCTTCTTCTTCCTCTTCTTCTTCTTCTTCTTCTTCTTCACCGTTTGTCCCGCATCGTAGCGGGGTCCGCTATTCTGGTGTTATGACGCCACCTTTCCCGATCCAGCGCTAGATCAAGGTAAACACCAGTAATCTTCAAGTCAGCATGTAACGTATCTAACCAGCGCTGCTTCGGGCGCCCTCTAGGCCGCTTTCCTATTACCTCGAAGTTAAGGCCTATCTTGCGAACGCTGTCTCCCTTTCCACGCAGAAGGTGGCTGTACCATCGCAAGCGAGCTTCGCGCATCTTGTCCGCTATCGGCGCGACACCGAACTTCTGCCGAATAGCATCGTTTCGAATGCGGTCCATGCGCGTGACTCCAGCCGTCCAGCGCAGCATCTTCGTCTCCATGACGCTGAGGCGCGTTTCAACTTCCCTGGTCGCAGGCCAACACTCAGCGCCGTACATCGCTACTGGCCGGACGACTGCTCTGTATATCTTCGACTTCAAGCGCTCAGGTATCTTCCTATCGCAGAGCACCCCAGTCAACGAGCGCCACTTGGACCAAGCGGCACTTACGCGTGAATTTACTTCAATCATCAGTTTGCCGTCAGACGTGACTGCTGGTTCCAGGTTCTTAAAGACCGAAGTGCGTGGGAGCTCGATGCCGTCAACCTTGATGGAGCTGGACTCAGTAACGTCCGTCGTTAGATATTCGGTCTTCTTCACGTTCAGTTTGAGTCCAAACCGCTCCAAGCGATCACACCAAGCTTGCACCTCTCGCTCGACTTCATCTTTATCTTCGCTAGCGAGCATTACGTCATCAGCATAAAGCAACGTCCAAGGCACGGGGTTCTGAAGATCTCGTGTGATGGCATCCACGACGACAACAAAGAGGAGTGGGGAAAGCGCAGAACCCTGATGTACCCCGACAGAGATGGGAAACTCCATCGAGGTTCCAGCTGCAGCTTGAACTCGACTCTTTGGACAAGAGTAGAGAATTCGCACCCACTCTATGAGCTCTTCAGGAACTCCATGATGTCGCAAGGCGTACCATATCACTTCACGCGGTACGCGGTCAAAGGCCTTCTCTAAGTCGAGGAAGGCGATATGCACCGACTTCTGTTTCTCGCGATGCTTCACTATCAGGAAGCGGGCGGCGTGTATGGCATGAATGGTGCCACAGCCAGCCACGAAGCCGCACTGATTGCTGGAAAGCTGGATGATGTCCCGAATTCGTCCGTCGACAATTCGCCTAAAGATCGTCATGCTGCGCGAAAGCAAGCGAATCGGACGGTAATTGGAGCAGTCTGCAGGACTGCCCTTCTCCTTCCAAATCGGAATCGTCGTACTTTGGCGCCAGCACTCAGGCACTTTTTTCTTCGCCACAACTTGATTAAAGAACTTCGCCAACCACTCAGAGGGGTACCAAAACTTCGACTTCCACAGTTCTGCTGCCACGTCGTCAGGCCCAGTCGCTTTGACTGGCCTCATCTTCTTCAAAGCCGCTTCAATCTCCTCCACGGTGATCTTCTGAACGGGGCAGTGGGTTGGAGCCGTTGAGGGGATGGCTGGATGAGGAAATTCTACTGTAGAGATTTCCGCAAAGTAATCGCGCCATCGCTTCAATGCCTTCTTGCGGTCCATAAGAAGATGGCCGTCCTCATCATTGATGCCGAAGAACTTCTCGATGTCCTCGGTCTGGCGATGGCGATTCTTTGCGAGTC
This sequence comes from Heligmosomoides polygyrus bakeri, assembly GCA_947359475.1. Classification (NCBI taxonomy): domain Eukaryota; kingdom Metazoa; phylum Nematoda; class Chromadorea; order Rhabditida; family Heligmosomidae; genus Heligmosomoides; species Heligmosomoides polygyrus. Next base: position 59,148,505 of record OX375866.1, on the reverse strand, counting down.
GGTACAGATACCGCTCACCATCGCGCGACTCGAGCTTCTCGTTGACATCTCCATAATGAGTGACTTTTGCAACAGTTACGGCCTTCTTTGCAGCTTTCTTCGCTTCTTGGTACTTCCGCCAGTTATAGACTGTCTTTTCGCCGAGAAACACGTGATATAGCGTCTTCTTCTCTCGAAATTTGGCTTTCACGTCATCTGTCCACAGCCAGGCCTGCTTGTCGATCTTCCGTCGTCCAGGCTTCGTGATGCCGAGCTCCGACCGTGAAGCGTGACGAATCGCGTCGGTGGCCTTCTCCCAAGTTTCGTCGACAGTTGTCACTGTTGGTAACCGCACGCGAGAAATCACAGCTGCTTCCTTCTCTTTCATTCGCCACCACTTGACTCTTGGTGCACCGCATCGCTCGACCTGCTTCAGCCTCGGAGGGGCGATCTTTAAAGTACAGATCAGCGGTCGATGCTATGGGGCACCGTCTCATACGGCACGACCTTCGCGTCTGTTACAAGACTTCGGTCTCGATCCTTCACAAGGACAAAGTCTATATGAGTCCTGGTGTTCCCGCTATAGAACGAGATGAGGTGGGAATCGCGTTTGCGAAATACGGTGTTCACTATGGTGAGGTTGTGCGATTCCGCATATTCAAGGATACGCTCACCATCTGCGTTACGCGACCCGTACCCGAACCCACCATGACAGCCGTACCCGTCTTTCGTCGCGCCGACGTGCTTGTTGAGGTCACCAGCCTATGATGACATCTTTCGACGGTACCTCTGCTGTCTTCTCATCAAGCAGGCTCCAAAACTCTTCCTTGGCTTGATCCGAGCAGCCAGTCTGCGGAGCATACGCAGAGAAGAAGTGATAGAGTCGCTCCTTCGCGGCGACAACGATCTTCATCAATCGATCGTCAAAGCGCTCGACGCTTACAATCGAGTGACGAAATCGTTCGGAGACGATTATTCCGACACCACTGGTGGTCCTGGGACTTCCACATAGAACGACATTGAAGTCTCGTCCTATGTCCCTTTACTTGCGGCATGACCACCTCGTCTCCTGCACCGCACAGAAATCAACTCTTCTACGCTCCAGTGCTTCAACCAACTCGCACGAGCGGCCCGTCAACGTACCCACATTCAGCGTAGCCACGCGGGTCCTGCTTACGTTACGGGAACTTTCGGACTAACTCAGTTGCCCCCCGATGCCGTCCTCGCGTCAGGGACCCTCGCATACTTTTCACACTCGCCGGGTTTGCGAGTGCGCGTCGGCTCCCACGGACGCCGTAGCACTATCTCGATAAACCTGAACAGTCACACACCATGTGATGTGACATGGGTCTTCGTGGGCCGGCCTGTCACAAGGGCCTGTCACCTGCAATCGAATGTCCGTGATCGGCTTAGCTCGCATAGCGAACAGCTTCCAGTGGCACCACGTGGAGGAACGGACATCGCCACCAGTCGCATGCTGCCTTGCCCTATCTAAATTCGTTAACAGCAACTCAGTTATTGCTACTATTATGGATATATGTATATATTTATTTATGAAAAATTAGACGAAGTAGTGAGTTTTGAATCATTTTCGTTACCATGATCGGATTCCGGTTTCCGCTCATTTTTGAGCTCATCCGTTCCCTATTCCGTCTTCCGCATTCTCAACAAAAAAAATTTCCGCACATCCCTGATTCCAAGGTGAATTACTCTACGTTCCGGGCGTTCCAAAATGCCATTATAAAATAACGCAAATTGGATTGGGGGGGAGAGAGGGAGGGTCACCATGTATTCAGCGGTTTTCTTCATTCATAAGAAGGCACATGAATATCGAATTACATCAGAAATAGTCTAACACAGCTCATCAATTTGTAGAGACACAAGTGTTGAAGAATAATATTTTTAATTTCGTGCAACACAAAGTGCGGTATAGGGCTGCTCTACATGGTAACCCCCCCCCCCTCCGACGCAATTTGCGACACACCGTGAAATAGCGAAGTGCCGATCAGAGTACGTGCTCAATCCCTTCCCTCCCTCAATCCCCGTCCTTCCTTTCCCCCGGCAGCGCAACATGGTATTTGGAGAAAGATATGCCAAATCGACGTAACGCTCAGCAGCGTACTAAATATATTCAACATCATTATTTTTACACTATTTCACAGTGGGGCCCAAAAACGTATGACTCAGCAGGAAGCTTCGCCCGCGGAATTCATTTCGAATGTGATTTTATCCAAGGTGCTCGATTTCAGAATGCAGCGAGGAAACTGAACGGGTTACTCGATTTTACCCCAATCACCAAGCGTCCGGATTTTTGGATGATTCGGATAAGCGCAATTCCGCCGTGGCTCGATAATTGGATGATTCGGATCGGAATATCTGAATCGAATATCCGAAAATGATTCATTCGGATTCAATGTATACTGGACACCTTTCAGCTCAAAGTGGATTGTCTTCAGATTGAATTGGTCACATTAGGAGAGGGTCTAAATAGCTTTTCTATCCAACTAATCTACCTTGATATTGGAAATCGGTTACACTGTTTGATATAACGAAATACTTCAGACTAGCTAATTTAGAAAAAGAGAGGGTGTTTCAAAACTGTATCGACGGTAGGAAGACTTGATTTCCGAATCGACTGTTTTGTCACTTTCAAACTCATTCTCAATCCTGCATTGCGGAGCCCAAGGACAATTAATACCTCGTAGCAATACGTCATTTGGAATCGCTCCAAACAAATTTAATAAACAGTTCCGAAAAAGGAAAAGTATCAAGAAGGAGGCGATAGAAACCTTCAGATCTACAGAAAGAGACGTAGTGGGCGAATATTACATGCCACATTCAGGTCTTTGGAAGCCTTCAAAGAATGTACCTTTGAGGATAGCCTTCGATGCTTCATCAAAAAGAAGAGGAAAGCTTTCTCTCTCAACAACGTAATGCACAAGGAAGAAACATTCGTCAACAAAATTCAGGATATACTGCTCACATCACGTGACAGCAATATCATCCTCATTTGTGATATCGAAGCTGCTGCATTCATGCAGATTCGGCTGCCTGCATAACACAAAGACCTGTGCAGTTTCGTGTGGCTTAAGGACACGGACCTACACGGACCTATGATATTTGGTCATTTCTTTGGCAAGTATCATTCCCCAGGGTTGAGGTGCCGCCAAAGGTAGGGATTTTCTTCACTTCTACGCGTAATTTGCTATCTGCCAGTTGTTCTTCATTTGCGAGTCGATGTCACTAACTTCTCGCATTATCCTATTACCAGCGTCCGTCGTCGGCTTCGCCGGCGCCGTACACTGGACGTACGGGCCACGCCAGGCTTGCCGGCTTCGCCTGTTTCTACGGCGGGCACGCTGGGAACGTAGCCTAAACCTAGCTAGGAATGCTTCCTCAGCTAGCGTCCGTCGCCGGCTTCGCCGGCGCCGTACGCTGGACGTGCGGGCCACGCCAGGTTTACCGGTTTCGGGTATAGCATATTTTCTTCAGCACACATCTAAAGCCGTAAGGTTTGTAAGGTAGCCTTCATGCTTTTATGTTCTGTTCAGGTTTTTCCAGCTCGGACAAGAAAGGGATACAGATAAAGGACAGCATTAGTCAATAAATCGCTGGAGGGGGACACCTTGTAGTCTGTGGTTTTCCGTCTTCGTGAGAAAGCCTGTGAATGTTGACTTACATCAAAAATGAAACAACACAACTCATTGGAACAACAGGGGGTACGACACAGTAGTGTTGAATTACAGTATCCGCATAATATCCTAACAATACTTTTTCGCAATATTCATTGCGAACAATATTCGAACAATGCTTTTTCGCCATCTTCGATTTCGAACGATTTTCGAATAACGGTTTTTCGCAAAAGTCGCTTTCGAGCAATGTTCGAATAAAGGTTTTTCGCGAAAGTCGATTTCAAACGTTGTTCAAATAACGTTTTTTTCGCGAAATACGATTTCGAGTAATGTTCGAACAACAACGATATACGATTTTCGAGTAATCGAGTGACTAATTGTTCGAAATAGCTCGAACAATTATCCGGTCCGATTAATCGAGCTCAAGTCTAATGGCGACAGACTCAATCACAGGTTTAATGCTCTCATATCGATCGCGCGAAGCGATGAGTCGATATGGGAGCCTATCAATAGGCTTCGCTCGGGGTCAGCGATGGCATGACATAGGCCTAAAAAATCATCCAGAAAGATACTTGGAAAGTATCCACAAAATCGTAAACACGATAGAATCTAGTGGCATAAGCGCGTCGTTCCTTTATGTGAAACCACTCATAATCCAGCAGCTGCAGGCACGAGGGGTTTAACGATCGAATCCATCAAGGACCAACCTGGGTTCGCGGTCCACGATGCTTACAGGAGAGCCGCGATACCTGGCCAATAAAATCGATAGAACCTGGCCAATAAAATCGACGGATAGTCCCGAACCCAACTAAAAACCAAGAGGACGAGCCAGCAACACGGTATAAGGAAATTGCGAGAAACTATCAGGTCTAATAGACTTGAAGAATTTTGAAGCTTCAGTAAATCAATCAGAGTCGTTCCTTTCATCGGGAAGCGCTTGAAAAACTGGCTCGATCTAACAAACAGGACTCGGTTGATAAAACTTAGCGTGGAGATACTCTCCAAGTTCAGCGCGGAGCAACATATCACGCCCATGGACATAGAAGTTTCTGAACAACTATTAGGTTGTAACGAATTAAATGGCACTGGCTCGCGCCACTTTTTGGCGCGTCTTTACGCGTTTGATCAAGAACAAACCGTAACATGTGGCATATCATTTAGAAGCGCAAACTTCGCTCTACCGGCGAATACCAAATTTTCTATGTAAAATTGGGAAAACTTTAGAGTTTTATTGACTTTTTTGCAGATGGACAAAAGGGTAATCCGAGGCATTTACTTGTATGAATTCAAGCTGGGCACTACAGCTAAGGAGGCGGACGAGAAGATCAACGCCGCATTCGGTCAAGGATGTTCCACAATTCGGACGGCGTATCGTTGTATCAGAAGTTCCGGAATGGAGATGAGAGCTTGGAAGAACATGAAGGTCGTGGGAGGCATAGTGATGTTGATGGGGACAAGCTGAGAGATGTGGTAGAGGAGGATCCACACAAAGGTACCAGGGAGATAGCGAAGGTTCTTGGCGTCAGTCACAACACAGCTGCCCGGCATCTGAAGGAAATTGGAAAGACCAAAAAGCTGGAAAGGTGGGTGCCTCACGAGCTGTCTGAGGAGCAAAGAAACCGACGATATGAGATCTCGTCCGCACTGCTTCTACGGAACGAAACGGACCCATTCCTTGATCGCATCGTAACCTGTGACGAGAAATGGATAATGTACGACAACAGGCGACGATCGGCACAGTGGGTGGCAGCGATGAGAGCCCCAAGGTCTTTGCGATACCGGAATTGCACCAAAAGAAAGTAATGGTGACAGTATGGTGGTGTTCGATGGGAATTATTCACCAAAGCTTCCTCCCTCCCGGTGAATCCATCACGGCAGAGAAGTACTGCATTGAAATTGAAGAAATGATGAAAAAGTTGAAGGATATCCGGCCGGCCTTGGTAAACCGAAGGCGAGTTCTCCTTCTGCACGACAATGCTCGCCCCCATGTAGCACGAATGACGTTGCAGAAATTGAATGAGCTGAGCATTGAAACTCTACCACATCCTCCGTTTTCTCCCGACCTCTCCCCAACAGACTACCATTTCTTCAAGCATCTTGATGACTTCTTGGTAGGGAAAATATTCAAATACCAACAGGATGCCGAAAGTGCCTTCGAAATTTCGTCAATTCCAGAACTTCTGATTTTTATGCTACTGGGATAAAAAGCTTGTGTCACGTTGGCAAAGATGTGTAGAATCAGAAGGTTTTTATTTCGATTAATAAACTTGCCTACAAGCCGAGATATTAACTGTTTAAATTTACAGTGGTTCAGTGCCATTTATTTCGTTACAACCTAATACTTTTCACCCAAAAACAAAAACACAAGAGCCTTTCATGTATCCAAAATCGCTTTCCCGAAAAACGTATTATTAAGGACAGCGAGGGATTAATAAAAGATGAATCCCTTCTACAAAATGGCTATCCCTACTGAAACCAAATCACAAATCTATATTCCGCGAACTTAGAATTGGTACGTTTGATTATGCAGTAGGTCCACCGAAAAATGCACGATGTGGGAAAGAGCATACGCTCACTCTCGCGCGTCAGCGATTTTGGATCCCTCGACCATCCAATGCTTTCAAAAAATACATAAAGAATTGCTCAGTCTACAAGAGGTACCAACGCTACAGTACCGGACATGTCTTTTGGTCATTGGCCGAAAAAGCCGCGCCGGCCAACATAGGCCGCTTTGGAGCGTTCCAAAGCGGCCTTTTTGAGTAACTTCTTTAGAAACCAAATACTTGTGAAAGTAAACATATATTTGAACTCAGCAGCTCAAGCACTATCTTTTGGTATATAAATCTCAGTAGAGTTGAACAATGCATATAGGCCCGACAGAATCAATCGAGTAGGCGCGGTGGGACAACCTGTAGAGTTTGGGGAGTTTTATCGGAAATTTTTAGCCGTCATAATCAGAAATTGCTCTAAGATTGTCTAGCTTGCATTTGACGTGCGCCGTGAACAATGCATACAGAGTCGGACCTACCAATCGATTGGGCGCGACAGCTCGCAAATTGCATGCGCGGGCGTGTTCGGAGCGCAATAACTTTGTGGAGATCGAATCGTTCCGGCTGCGGCTAGTGGATTTTGTAGGCAGTAGAATGGTTTTGTAGTCCTCAAAAGTACACCGTGGTAGCTTCTAAACGGGCGAAATTATTGCGGTGCGAAAATGCAGGTTAGCCTTGTGTGACACGATTTTTTCCAAATTCAGTCGACCACTGTGGGAAGACGTGACGAGCTGACGGTCTAGGAATGCGTAATCGAGCAAACCAGTTAAGGTACTTTGCGAAGAAGTACCCAGAGCTTCCCAGCTTTCTAACCCGCCTCGCTCTCGGCAGCCATTTTAGAGCGGCGGAGGACAGCGGTGAAGTTTCTTCTGCCCTTACCCGCCCTTATTTGAGTTTTCCACAGTTCTAATAGTGCCGTTCTGTTTAGCTCGGAAAGCTCTATCGAACGGTGTCACTCTCAATCAATTCCGAAAACATCGACTTTTTGACAATTTCGCATAAAGGTGAGGCGGTTCAAGGCCGCGGCCGAAGGACAATGACGTCATCGAAAATCGATATCCTGAGCCGGGCCAAGTCTGATACCGTTCGATAGAGCTTTTGGTGGTGAATTGAATGGCGTTACTGCTAGCAGCAAGAACTGTAATCTGGGCGATTAGGAGCGCGGAGAACATCGACCGTTGTTGTGTTAAATTGGACGCATGGGCGTGTTCGGAGCGCGATAACTCTGTTAGCTTCCAATCCTTCCCGCTGGAACGTGTGAGCTCTGTAGGCAGTCATATGCTCTAGTAAAGCGCCAAAGCACAGTAAATTATCTTACGAATTGGCAAGGTTACGGTGGTGCGAAAATGCAGGTTGGGCATGTGTGACGCGATTTTTTCAGATTTCGGTCGACCGCTGCGGGTACACGAGGCGAGTTAAGGGCATGCAGACTCGCGGGCGAGCAAAGCACCTGAGGCGCTTTACGATGACATGCTCCTATCTCTCCAACTGCCTAAACTGCCTTAGCCCCATCTGCCATTTTGGAGCGGGGTAGGGCGACGGCGAAGTTCCTTCCGCCCTTACTCGCCCACATTCGAGTTCTCGACGCTGTCAATGGCAGCGCTCTGTTCAGCTCGAGAGGCTCTATCAAATGGTGTCAATCTCGACCAATTCTAGGAATATCGATTTTTTGACAATTTCGCATCAAAGGTGAGGCGGTTCAAGGCCGCGCCAGACGGACAATGACGTCATCGAAAATCGATATCTTGAGCCGGGCCAAGTCTGATACCGTTCGATAGAGCTTTTGGTGGTGAATTGAATGGCGTTACTGCTAGCAGCAAGAACTGTAATCTGGGCGATTAGGAGCGCGGAGAACATCGACCGTTGTTGTACTTAATTGCACGCGCGGGCGTGTTCGGAGCACGATAACTCTGTCAGTTTCCAATCTTTCTGGCTGGGACGTGTGGATTCCGTAGGCAATAGTATGCTCTAGTAAAGCGCCAAAGCACTGCAAATTATCTTACGAATTGGCAAGGTTACGGCGGTGCGAAAATGCAGGTTGGGCATGTGTGACATGATTTTTTCAGATTTCGGTCGACCGTTGCGGGTACACGAGGCGAGTTAAAGGCATGCAAACTCGCGGACGAGCAAAACACCGAAGGCACTTTACGACGATTTGCCCTTAACTTTCGATGACATCATTGTCCGGGCAGGCTCGGAGAAGAGCCCTCGTCCTCGAAGAAAATTGTCAAAAAATCTATTTTCATGGAATTGGCCGCGATTAATACCGTTCCATAGAGCTTTTTGAGTTGAACAGAACGATATCATCTTGTGGGTCAAAAACTCAAATTTCGGCGAGTAGGGGCGGAAGAATCTTCACCGCTGCCCTCCGCAGCTCTAAAATAGCAGCTGGGACAAAGGCAGTATAGGCAGCTGGAGAGTTAGGAGCAGATCATCGTAAAGTACCTTAGCTGATTTGCTAGCCTACGCATTCGTAGGCCGCTAGCTGATCGCGTGTTCCTACAGTGGTCGACTGAAATCGGAAAAAATCGTGTCACACAAGGCTAAACTGCAATTTCGCCCTGCTGTAACCTTGTCCAATCATAAGACACCTTTCTGTGTTTCAGCGCACCTATTGCGTTCTACTGCTTACAAAATCCACAAGTAGCAGCCGGAAAGATTTAAACGTGATAGAGTTATTGCACTCAGAATACGCCCGTGCGTCCAATTTAGCACAACAACGGTATGTTCTCCGCGCTCTTAATCGCCCAGATTACAGTTCTTGCTGATCGCAGTAAAACCATTCAATTCACCACCAAAATCTCTATCGAACGGTATCAGACTTGGCCCGGCTCCAAAACATCGGTTTTCGATGACGTCATTGTCCTTCGGCCGCGGCCTTGAATCGCCTCACCTTGATGCGAAATTGTCAAAAAAAAAACCGATGTTCCCAGAATTCGTCGAGATTGACACCATTCGATAGGGCTTTTCTAGCTGAACAGAATGGTGTCCTGGCTGGGGCTCGAAAACTCGAACATGGGCGAGTCAGTGCGGAAGAATCTTCACCGCTGCCGTCCGCCGCTCTAAAATGGCAGATGGGGCTAAGGCAGTATAGGCAGCTGGAGAGTTAGGAGCAGATCATCATAAAGTGCCCTTGGTGTTTTGCTCGTCCGCGAGTTTGCATGCCTTTAACTCGCCTCATGTACCCGCAGCGGTCGACCGAAATCTGAAAAAATCGTGTCACACATGCCCAATCTGCATTTTCGCACCTCCGTAACCTTGCCAATTCGTAAGATAATTTACTGTGCTATAACGCTTTACTAGGGAATATTACCGCCTACGGAATCCACTCGTTCCAGCCAGAAAGATTGGAAGCTGACAGTGTTATCGTGCTCCGAACACGCCCGCGCGTGCAATTTAGCACAACAACGGTCTATGTTGTCTGAGCTATTACTCGCCCAGATGGCAGTTCTCGCCACAGCTGCGAGCATGTCATCGTAAAGTGCTTTTATTCTTGTGCTCGCCCGTGAATTTGGATGCCATTGGCTCGCTTCGTCTTCCTGTAGTAGTCGACTGAACTCGGAAAAAATCGTGTGACAGAAGGTTTGCCTGCATTTTCGTACCGCTGTAACTTTGTCCAGTCTTAAGCTAGGTCGCTATTTTTTAGCGCGCTTCTTGAACTTTCTACTGCCTACAAAATCTACAACCTGCAGCCGGAAAGACTCGAAATTGACAGAGTTATTGCGCTCAGAACACCCCCGCGGTGCAATTTACGAACTGACTCCCCAGTCGATTGATAGGTTCGATCCTATATACATTGTGCACAGCGTACTCCAAAGTCTCGCCGGAACAGAGTACAACAACTTCTGAGTAGGGCGGCTGAGAATTTCTCATAAAACTCCCTAAATGCTCACTCTACAAACTGGCCCCCCCCCCCTCGATTGATAGGTCCGATTCTATATGCATTGTTCACGGACCCCAAAAGCAACCTGGACAGTCTTAGAACAATTCCTCAGTAAGATGGCTGAGAATTTCTGAAAAAAAATCTAAACGCCCACTCTACAAGCTGTCGCGCCGCACACTCGATTGATTCTGTCGGGCCTATATGCATTGTTCAACTCTACTGAGATTTATATACCAGAAGATAGAGCTTGAGCTGTTGAGTTCAAATATATGTTTATTTTCGCAAGTACTCGATTTCTAAAGAAGTTATTAAAAAAGGCCGCTTTGGAACGCTCCAAAGCGGCCTATGTTGGCCGGCGCGGCTTCTTCGGCCAATGACCAAAAGACATGTCCGGTACTGTATGCCTCCCCTTCCGACAGAGTCGTCGAATGCAAACCATTCCAATACACGGGATGCTATTTCATGGGTCCATCTACTTCAAAAGCTCTGGTGAAAATGAACCTAGCCCTTTCTGTGGCCTCACGACTAGAGCGGTACATTCAAAAGTCATTGAAAACATATCAACCGGGGCATTCGTAAACAGCTTCATACGCTTCATTAAAAAGAGGCGTCCTTAAACTGATTCGTACCTACTGCGGTACCAGTTTCAAACATGGAGAACAAATTATAACCACCATGTTTGAAAACGACGAAACAACGGGAAACTCTATAATGTCATACTTGTCATACTTCGGAAAGAATAAAATCGCTGTCCAACCCACCAGCCGCACTGTGGATGGGCGCTGTCTGGGAACGACTAGTAGTCTCTGACAAAAAAACGCTAAACAAATTTATAGGGCGTAAAAGACTAAGCTTCACGGAAATGTGTACAGTAATAACTTGAATCCCTCACGGGTTGCTATGACTGTGCCCTTGGTGCACACTCCACAGCCACTTGCAAATCGTCGACTCTCGACACCGACGTGACGGTTACCTGCGATTCCCAGCAGTTCGTGATCAAATGTGGGCCATCGAATGAAGAAAACAACATCTTTCTCCACTTCGAACATCCGGCCGTATACGAACAGTGCAACGCACATTGTACAGAAATCCCAACTACATTCTTGATCAACGGTACTCTCCACTACCACCACCGGCTATCAGGGCTACAGGGCTCGACATTCGATGCCATGACACACGGAATACCGCTGAGGCATCAGTGGTTCGGAGACTTCAGCCTACCCAACATTGATCCCCTACTTGCAGTCTACCATTTTGCTCAAAGCCGGCATTGAACCGGCCCCTTCAAAAATGCCGCACTCAATTGCGTACCACCGCTAACTAACCCTAACATGGGGTAGCGGCGGCCACCAAAAAATAACTCTATGGAAGCCAAGTGACCTGAAGCCATCCTCAGACGATGGCTCGATGACATGCAGTTGACCATGTATGCCAAGATGAGATGGACAAGCACGTCGAAGGCGGCCAAAAACCGATAACAGACAGTTGGCCTCCGGCGACCATCCACGCGAAGTCCTAGGGTCTAACGCGGGCCAGTCACGCACCGTACATCGCGTTGGTTCAACAGTGGATAATAAATGGCCGTTAATCTCCACAAGTCGCTCACGTCTGCTCGGCCCCATTGACAATTGCTCAATGATACGGGTAATAGCCGACGAAACACTCCTAGTTCCTATTGTCAATAGCAACACCGAAAACCAATACACAGGTCACAGCTTATCATCCAGACCACATAAATAGCCATCATCGATCCCAGTCGGGCATACGCAACATCCGTTACTGCACGATGTCGGACTTCTACAAGGCCCTCGACAAATTGGAGCTGATCGACCAGAAGAACTCGTCCAGCGAGGATTCGACTCCAAGATCAAGTCTCTATTCAACATCGCCGCCAACATGGGCGCGCACTTGGACAGCATGGAACCCGCGCTCAGCCATTTGGCGGAGAAGTTGAATCCGAAGTCCATCTATTCTGCAATATGGAGGCCCAAAAGGACCGCCACAGCTCTGGCCGGTGTCCGAATTACAGCGACGCCGTTGCCAAGCCGTGCAGGCCTCCAAGCTGGGCCTCTGTGGCCGCCGCCTGAAGGCAGTGTGGGATTGTGGGGCTACTTGCCAAAGCTGCAAATTACCCCACAATCTCCTGCTGTGTCTAAGCAGAGGACAAAGAAGCCATCAGGCAAAGAGATGAAAATTCTGGTTGGTTAAACTAGCTTATATTCGGAGGACTACTTTCACGATATTTTATGAATACGAATCCCATTTCTACAGAGCACTATCAAGTTCCATCGCACTGTTTGTACCGGGAGTGTTAAACATACACAGACGGACTTCCCCTTTTAGACGTAGTAGGACTGTTAGGCAGACTTAGGGAACGAACTGAAAAACCTTCACTCCAGGGCGCTGAACGGCACTTCAAATATTTATTGAAGACAAAAGAGCTTCAGAACTGAACGAAGTGGGTGCAGAAGTCCAGCATGTTATCGTATGCACTGGGAACGCATACGTGTGACGATTATCATCCGATGAAATGCGACGAAAAACGCGAAAGATCCGAATTATGAGCAACCCCATGTGGAGACACGGTAGAAATAGAGGGCATAGTTAACATCAACTCTATAAATATTCTGAAACAAGCCAATGAGAGAAGCGTCCGCGGATACGGCTGCACAGTTGTAGGCCGGCTAGATCCTTGACGGACCTCTGGGACGGCGGCTCGAAGAAGCAGAGACGGACTCAGTACTGATAGCCGTTGTGCTGTGGGGGACTGATCGTTCGATGAAACGACTCTGTGGTCGTCGTGACCTGCAAATGAAAGGTTTTTAAAGAATTTCCCCGTGAATAGCGCGCTGCAGTAGAGCACCGTATTATGCTGCTTTGTTCTTAAAGAAATCAGACAATTTGAGTGGGCTGGTTAGCGGTTGCTCTGGCCCTTTGAGTGATGGAATAGCGGAAAAATTATTCAAGGACGAAGGCACTAAGCAACGCAGCAACATAAAACAAGGACAGAACGGGGCGGCATAGTTGGGCTTGTGCCAGCGTACATTTCTGGATCATGATCAGGCGATCTGGAGCTTATGACGTTCCCACAAACAAGATGTACTTCTATTGGGTAAACCCCGTTAAAGATCGTAAAAGTATTAGGCCGAGCCGAAACTTCCCTTCCCCCCATTTCAGTGCTCTTTGTGTTTCCGGCTTTGTTCATGTTCTAATAGGTTGCCGGAAAAGTAGTGTCGCCTTCTTTCGATCTGCTGTTTCTCTGCTATTATTAATTCTTAGCCACATAGCTGTACCCATTTAAGAAGCGTTTTGCGGGCATCTTTTGACTTAGCTTCGTTCCATTTCGTTGATTTTTTTGCAAGAGAATGTCTAGATGAGCGATAATCGAGCAAAAATACCGAACGCGTGTTTGTTTGCAGTACTTCAAGCAACGAAGAAATGCTGCAGAATCTCACCGCATCTTATCTGATGTATTTGATAACGAAGTTCCATCATTACGCCAGTGCCAGAGATGGTTTCAACGATTCGAGACGGAGCCTTGAAGACGAGGAACGCCAAGGGCGCCCTCTGGTTGTGGACAACGAGGCATTAAAGCAAGCTGTTGAGTCGATTCAACCCAGCCTACATGTGAGGTCACAGGTAAGTTTAGCTGTCACCATCTACCACCGACCATTTCCATGCAATCGGAAAGTCAAATCAGTCTGGAAAATCGGCGCCCATCAGCTCAGCGGCAAAAAAAGCAGCACGAGTCGCCATCGCTGGAATTCTCGTCCGCAAAACCAAGAACAGCGGTTTCTACGATTCCATCGTCACGTCGGATGAGAAGTGGATCCAGCACGACAACACCACAAGAAAGCGGTAATGGTGGGCTCCTGCGAGATTCCGAAAACGAAAGCGAAGCCTGACATTCACGGAAAAAAGTTATGCTTTGTGTTTGGAGAATCTCCCTCGATAGAGAGCCTTCGGACTCTCTTGTTAAGAGGGATCTCGGGCCGCTTGTCGCAGGGCCACGTGGCGTGTCCCCGGGTGGTGGATAGGGGAACCAAAACGCGAACCAAACGCGACCGTGTACTGCCCAGAGACGCAGGTGGTATGCAGGGGATAGACTCCTTGCTGCTGTGTCGGGTCGACGCGTTTCTTCGTTCCTTGTGTGGAGCGGCATGTTCATGCACAGTGTGTGTGTGGATGTGTTCGCGGCTGTGCGGATTGTAGCTGTGCCGGCTCGGCCAAAAGCTTGCACTCGGTAGACTGGGAGTACATCGTAAAGCGATTCGAGGCCACCTCAAAAGTCTCGTCCCCTTCAGGCAGTCTGGCTGGCTACCCGGAGTTCTTCGCCTGCACGACAGAGCCTGACTAGCTAGCCGTGTTGCATTGCAGTCAAACACAGCAGCACTAAAGGGCCTCATTCCCCTGACCCCGAAAGAGCCCGCATTTCTGCAGCGATGGGAAGGACGAGTACGGAGAAGCTGCTAAAATTTCAGGGCCTATACAGGCTGCGCAAATTGAGGACTAGGATGACGATCTGTACTTACAACGCCCGCATGCTTGCATCAGAAGCATCCGTCGAGGACCTGATGATGCAAGCCAGGAAGATCAAATACGACGTCACCGGAATGACCGAGACGAGAAGACACCACCCCCTACACGCCTCCTACGACTCCGGAGAAGAAATGTTCCTCGAAACATGCGACAGCAGGGGAGTAGGCGGCGTTGGCGTCCTCGTCAACACACACTTGGCCATGAACATCGATTCGTACGAGTCTCTGACAACCCGAATCGGACGTCTGCGTCTGATGCGATGTGGCTCCGTACCAGCTTTGACGGTTTTCGTCGCGTATGCCCCAACATCCGACTACGACGACGAAGAGGTCGAAGAGTTGGAGAAGTTCTATAAGGAAGATCACACCTTCTACAAGTTGATCGTCGGCGAATTCAACGCCAAAGATCGGACCAGGAAGGCTGCCGGAGGAACTTCACATCGGAACCCACGGTTTGGAGTGGAACGAGCAAGGTGAAAGGCTGTCTGAGTTTATCATGTCGACCAAGTCCATGCATGGAAACGCGCAGTTCCAGAAGCCTCCCTCCCTACGATGGACCTGGGAATCCCCAGAGGCCAGTTCCACAACGAGATCGACCACATCATCTTCAATCGCAAGTATTGCCTGACCGACGTCTCCGTTGTCCCCAAGTTCTACACGGGATCGGACCACCGCCTCCGCGCGAGGTTCCGCTTTTCGTGTCAAGGAGAGAAGACCGCGAAGTTCAAGAAGAAGAATCCTAGAACGACCATCAACTGGGACCTCTTCACCTCTCTTGTCGGCCTTTGGGAAGATGCCATCATGAACAACGTCGATGTGAATACGACCGCTACGTGCACCATTCTCCACGATAGTGCTAGGGGAGCCGAGAGCTTGAAGACCACCAAGAGACGCCTGTCTCCGGAAACTCTCGAGCTGATACGCCAGCGTGGAGCAGCACAAGAGTCAGGCAACTACCAGCTGACGTCCGAGCTTGCGAAGCTATGCAGAGCGGCGATAAGGGAAGATCTCAAGGAGAGAAGGGCGGAGGTGTTGGCTGAAGCAGCAAAGGCAGGGTTGAGCATCCGCAATGCCCGCCGGAACTTCGCCAACTTTAAGACCAAGATGACCGCTCTCCGGCGTCCTCTTCCAGAAGGACCATGGAGAAGGTCTTCTACTGCGATCGTCCACCTACCCTCACGCCATCTTCCGCAGGATGGATACGTCACTCCCTCTGTTCTCCCTTCCGAGATCCGACACGCCATCTCGCCGATGAAGAAACGTACAGCACCCGGTCCTGACAGGATCAGACCCGAACACCTGAAGAACCTCCCGCCAGCGGTCATCAACACCCTGGCGCGGCTCTTCATACGATACCTGTCGGAGTGCAAGGTTCCATCTCAGTGGAAGACCAGCAAGACCATATTGCTGTACAAGAAGGGAGACGTGCACGACATTGGCAACTATCGCCCGATCTGCCTGCTGTCCGTAGTCTACAAGCTGTTCACTCGAGTGAGCAGAACGCTGGGCAAAGGACAGCCATGCGAACAAGCAGGATTTCGGAGAGGATTCAGCACGATCGACCACACCGTTACAAATCTCATCGAAGTATCGTGAGAGTTCAAGCTGCCGCTGTGCCCTACGTTCATCGACCTGAAGAAGGCATTCGACTCCGTCGAGACTGAAGCGGTCCTCGAAGCCCTGCTCACTCAGGGCGTTCCTACTCAGTACATCAGTCCTTTGAGAGCTGAGAGTGATTCACGCAGACATCGTGCTGACGACATCGTGCTCATAACCAAGATCTCTCCATTCTACAACGACGTCGTCATCGACGTGAAGAGAGGGGTTCGGCAAGGGGATACCATATCTCCGAAGCTCTTCAGCGTCACCCTCGAAAACGTCCTGCGCGAACTAGAATGGGAAGACATGGGAGTGAAAGTCGACGGCCGGCAGCTGCACCTTTTGCCCTTCGCTGACGACATCGTGCTCATAACACCGAACATCAGTCAGACGGAGCGAATGCTGGCCGACTTCGATCGTGTATGTGGGAATGTTGGACTGCAGCTGAATCTTACGAAGACGATGTTCATGAGGAACGGACAAGTTTCTGATGCCCCATTCTCGCTCAACGGAACGAACATCTCCGAATGCTCCAGCTATGTTTATCTGGGTCGCGAAGTTAACACAACCAACGACATAGCTCCGGAACTGGGCAGGAGGAAAAAAGCGGCTTGGGGAGCTTTCAAGAGCGTCGAAGACGTCGTGAAGAAGACGAATGTTTGACTCCGTGCCCACCTATTCTACTCCACTGTTCTTCCTGCGGTAACATACGCCTCAGAGATATGGGTCATACGAAAGCAGGACGAACACGCGATCAGCATCGCGCAGTGGAATCGAGAGGACGATGCTCCGAGTGGCACGATTCACGCAAGTGAGAGAAGGCCTCCGGAGTTCCGAGCTTCGTCGACGTTCAATTCAATTCATATTTTAATATCTATAAACAACGACAAAGAAAAATCCTTAGAAGTCTTAACGACACCCACTTTACTGACAAGCAACCGGGAGATGTTATAACATTGTGGTTCGTCTGAAGAAACGCGACGAAACGACCCTGTCATCTTACAACTTGTTAGACATTTGATCATTTTAACTTTATTGGAGGGATAAAGCGTTGGAATGCCAATGTTTGGCAACCGCAAGTCAATGTTTTGGCCAGAGAATCACTGAATTCCCTCCACATTATCCCGTGCCAGTGGAATGCTTCGGTATTCAAAACCTGGGATCAACAATCGCGTTCGATGGGGGTCTACTCGTTGAAGCCAACTCACGCGTGAGTGCAGCATGGTCAAATGGTGCTCTCTGACAGGAGTGCTCTGCGATAAAAAGATACCTGAGCGGCTTAAATCGAAGATCTACAGAGCAGTCGTCCGACCTGTAGCTATTTACGGAGCTGAGTGCCGGCACGTCACTAAAGAAATTGAGAGGCGCCTCCGCGTAATGGATACGAAGATGCTGCGGAGGACGGGCGCAGTTACGCGTTTGGACCGAGTGCGCAAAGTTTTGTTGTCACCCCGATAGTTCCGAAGCTGCGCGAAGCTCGTCTGAGATGGTACGGCCACATTCTTCGCGTAGAAGGTGACACTGTTTGAAAGACTGGCCTTAACATCGAGGTGCCAGGAAAGCGGCCCGAGGGAGACCAAAGCAGCGCTGGCTTGATGCACTGCATCAGGACTTGAAGACAACTAGGTTGCATCCCGATCAGGCATTTGATCGGGAACAGTGGTGCCAGCATTCCAGGAAAGCGGACCCCGCAACAAAGCGGGACAAACCTGAAAAAGAAGAAGGAGAAGAAAAACTTCTTCGAGTCGCAGCCACCGGAGTTCTTTAAGAAAGGCATCCATTCTTTGTGAGGACGTTGGCGAGATGTCATTTATAGTAATGGATATTAGCCCTTGTATTAAGGTTCTGTCATTCTGTTCTTGTAATAAAGTTTCTTTTTGAATAAAAACGACATTTCTATTCCGCCAACCTAATAGAATCCACGAGTTGATGGTAGGTTCTTGTATCGCATTGTAGAGTGGGATGTAGTTTTCAACACACACAAAATATATATCCACAAAAACTGAAGAACTTAGTTCACCATTATTGAGAGCCGAAAAGCCAGATTTTGGAGAGCTGAGGAATTATGGTTTGAACCTCGGAAACACTGAGAGGGTGCTGCGTTAAAAAGGAATTTACTAAAAACTGAGCAGTGAACTACTGATGTAAGGCACTTGAAACTTGAAACGGAAAACGCTCCTCAAAATGAACGGTCGTCCACAGGACTAGGTGGAGTCACCTCAACAAATTGGGGTGCCAATGGCGACGGCTTGTTTCCTACTTTAGTGAAGAAAGAGCGAACGCTTTTTGAAAAGACCGATTATACATTGTGAAAATTGAGTAGTGGCCTGCAAAGTAAAAAGTTTGTGAAAATTAGGAGGAGAGCTACGTTGCCTTCTATGGGACACCATAAAGCTCCTAGATCACTCTAAAAGGATCATTTTTGGTATCTGGTGACCTACGTACCGCTAGAGCGGGCCAAAATGTAGTGTCGAAAACAAACTATTAAGGTAGAGCAGAGTATAATTATTTTGAGATTACAGAGACAAAGTAACAAAATCCGATGAAAATTTGTCCTGCTCTGTCAAGCAAAGTGTTCTCTCTCAACCGAGCTGCAACTCAAAATATCACGCCATTAAACTCATCCGGTAAAAACAGTAGGATTTGTGTTTGAAAGATATAATTTTATCTACAGGCATGTCGGTTCCACATCTTTATTTTTCGGAATTGCTTAGGAAGCTTTCGGAGAAAAATCTTTCTGTGTTTAAGAAGATGTGGAAAACGCTCAATGCCCAATTTTTATAAATTCCCACTACCCAGATATTCACAAATATATACAATTGTTGTCAGCTGCTTCCTTCGGCAGAATTGTGCCAAATGCAGTAGATCCTAGCAAAACTAAAATGGCTACAACAACACGAAGTTATGACGATTTGAAATTAGGAGTCAAAGACGGCGAGAACCTTCGGTCCGATCTAATAATACCCAATAAAAGACGGGTAACGGGTACGCTCACTTCATACTGTCTGTCCTGATTTTTCCGATGACGAGGCATGGTCTCCGATTGGGGAACATCTTCCTCATAGACTCTGAAAAGTTGGAAGCCCATTCCACTGCCGCCTCCTTTGAGAGTCTGGTTTTAAACTCACACATATTCCTCCCGAACAGATGGAGCCTGAACTCGTGGAAGCCGAAACCACGAGAAGAACGGCGAGACGCGTTCCTCGGGCACCGGAGCCTTCTCGATAACCATGTGGTAGATCTCTTGGAAGCACAGCACACAGTGGCACTGAAACGAGCGCGATGAGTAGGTGTTGGACACGCAGACAGACCGAACGCACCAGGAAGAACGCGATGAGGAATCCGATCAGCCATCCGACCCAGATGTCGCGCCAGTGATTCTTATAGCCGTTGATACGCGAGAACGAGTCGACGATGCACAGACCGATGAAGCCGAAGATGAGGAACGGACGGAGCAGGGGAGCGCCGCGCAGATTGATCATGTAGTAGATGTAGCACTGAAACTCTCTGAACTGACTGGCTGGCGTTGCTTTGTTCCTTCTAAACCCAAATTCAATAGAATCCCTAGAACCAGCCTCCACTTTTTCGTTAGCGCCACACTAGCAAAGTACCTAGAGTGTGAGCGTCCCTTTAGGGCCATTCTTTTAGCGCTTCACAAGATTTAGCAACGACTCTCCAAAAAGGGATACTCCCCTCTTCTCCCCGCGAACGAAACGCTGAAGTGTTTGGCGTGTGAAGTTGACTAAATCTGGGGACGAGTCTGGACAGCTCCTTGCCTTCCATAGCAAAAACGTGCCCCGTTCACCCCAATAAGAGCTGTGTATTTGTTGAGCTCAGTGGAAACGTACGAACCGAGGCGAAGATCGCCGAGTAACTGGAGAATGCAGCGTGGAGCGACGGGAAAGTGAGCCACGCATACCGCAACTCGTCGGCACCGCGGAAGTTGCAGGCGAGATGTGGCGACGGCGAAGGAGAGTGCTCCAGCGGCGCTGTGCAGGCGCTGAATCCAGAATGCATTAGTCGCAGACGCTCGAAAGAATTACCAGGGTAATTACTTGATGGAGACGTTGCACAGAGAAAGGAAGTACGGTCGCTGGTAGCCGGTCATCAGCTTGATCGTGTCGACGAAGATCTGCGTCACCAGCGCCCCACACAGAAACACCGCTGGAACGCTCGATGATGAGCACATTGAGGAACATGACTGATGGCCGCGTGACCCACCAATGAATCGCAGAAGTCGCCTCGTGAAGAGGTGGACCTTGCACTCGCCGCAGTTCGCGTACACCGTCTTCCGAGGCCTGGACGAGAACAGCCAGAACATCACCTCTCCAATGAGCATCTGTAAGTTGGAAGTTGCAAGGACCCCGGAGGGGCGGAAGATGGGGTATTCCTGACACCTCTCTAATTTTACGGTGATCCTCAAAATGCTGTTATATCCTGGGAGGAATCGCGCTCGTATGTGATTCCTTGGAGAGATGATTATAAAGGATGATGAAGGATGGAGCCTCATCGGTTAGCTCGGTTAGTCAAGTTTGGCCCCGTGATCGGCAGCCTATCACTAGGATGTTACGTGCGGTCAAACAGCGCCGATGGTGCAAGGCGAACATTGGTGCCCGGAAAGCAGAAGATGCGGGTTCGAGTCCCGCCTGGCGCAAGAGTTTTGATCGCAACAAAGCATTCTGTAACAACATATCACTAGGGTCATTACGCACACTGTTGCATTTTTTCTCTTTTTTTGTGGATGCCACTACAAAGCTGCGCCTTGCTATCGATGTATTTTTGGCTCAGGAATATGTACCTCAATATTTGCAATCATGAAGCGATAGTAGAAGTCTCCCACATGGTTCAGCGCCTCATCGCGGCGTGGGGGTGGCAATGGGTGTCGAACTGCGATGTACAGCGGAGGTTTTCAATCTCCGGCAGGGTCTCCCAGGCTGAGAAGGAGTTCGACAATTCTTCGGAAGCCTAGCGAAGTCTGAATCACAGCACGCCCCGAAGGCACGAAAGGGGCACCCCGAAGGCAAGAAAGGGGTGATACGAGCTCCGCCCGGGGCGAGAAGGGAGGTAGACACCACAAACGGTTATTGGTTTTGTGGTGTCACCTCATGTGAAGTCCGGCACGCCATGCCCTGCAGAAATTGCAAAAATGGCAACGGTTCCAGCGTCAGGCCCAGGTTGACAGGCCGGCTGATGGAGAAACCTGTCGCAAACCATGATCAAAAGTCGCAATGGAATCAGTATAAAGGCTAGGACGTCACCCGGAAGTGACGCGCAGAACCCCCGCCCGAGTTCTGCGGTCAGTATGCGAGGGCTACCGAGGGCAGAACGACCTCGGCCAAAGAAGCTAGTTCGAGTGGGGACTCTGAATGTGGGAACGCTGACCGGAAGATCCAGAGAGGTGGCCGACTTGATGAAGCGCAGAAAGATAGAAGTCCTGTGTCTGCAGGAAACGAGATGGAAAGGAGCGAAGGCCAAGGAGATTGGAGAAGGGGTCAAGCTGTTCTACAACGGAGAGGATACGAAGAAGAACGGTGTCGGGATAGCTGTCGCAGAGTCCCTCAGGGATTCGGTAGCTGCTGTCCAAAGGATAAACGACCGCATCATGTCACTGCGGCTCGACACGAAGGAGGGTTACTGGACTGTTATGTCCGTCTACGCCCCTCAGACCGGATGCCCCGAGCACGAGAAAGATGATTTCTACTTCACGCTCGAGGAGGCCATAAGGTCCGTACCAGAAGGCGATTACCTGTCCATAGCAGGGGACATGAATGGCCACGTAGGGAGTGGCAGAAGAGGAGTAGAAAGGGTTCATGGAGGTAAAGGGGTCGGCTTGATGAACCCAGATGGAGAAAGAATTCTCGAGCTGGCTATTTCCCACGACCTGGTGGTCTGTAGCACCTTCTTCGCGAAGAGGGAGAGCCAGAAGGTGACCTATGCTAGCGGAGGAAGAAGGACGGAAGTCGACCACATCCTAGTGCGAAGACCTGCCTTGAAAACTGTCCGGGATGTGAAGGTCCTTCCGGCTGAAGATGTAGCACCACAGCACAGGCCATTGGTAGCTGACCTGACCATACCTCTACCCAGCAAACCCAAGGTAAGAACAGAACCCAGAATCCGATGGTGGAAACTGCGGGGTTCAGAGCGCAACGAGCTACGAAGGAGGGTGCTCGATGCAGGTCTTCCGGATCCAACTGGTCCCGTGAACGAGACCTGGAGGAGGGTGACCCAAACGATTCTACGATGTGCCAAGGAAACCCTCGGTGAAACAAAGGGAGGGATCAGAGGAGATAAGGCTGCATGGTTCTGGAATGAAGAGGTGCAGGCTGCGGTGAGGAAAAAGAAGGAGGCCTATAAGCAGTGGCAAACGACAAGCGCACCCGAGCATCTTACAGTCTATAGGAAGATGAAGAGCCTGGCAAAAGCAGCTGTAGCGAAAGCGAAGAGAGCGGAGATGGATGCCCTATATGAGAAGCTAGACGGGCCACAGGGAGAGAAGTTTGCTATCCGGCTGGCTAAGGCGCGGCATAGAGCTTGCGCCGACATTCGAGTGGTCAAGACAGTGAGGGGTGCTGACGGCAGGGTACTACGGAGGCCAGTCGAGGTCAGAAAAAGATGGGAGGAGTACTTCAAGGAGCTCCTGAATGAAGAATTGCCTCGTCGCGAAGTTCAAGAAGAACAACCAACGGAAGGACCCATCCCATCCTGGACGCGGGAAGAGGTTCGCAACGCCATAGGAAAGATGAAGCTCGGGAAGGCAGCTGGACCTGATGGGGTGCCAGTAGAGGCTTGGAAGGTGCTTGGGGACTGTGGAGTCAATTGGCTGACACAGTTCTTCAACAGAGTCATGATAGACAGTAAGATGCCGGATGACTGGAGGGACAGCATCATAGTCCCCATCTTCAAACAGAAAGGGGACGCGTCCGAGTGCTCCAACTACCGAGGGATCAAACTGATCTCGCACACGATGAAGATCTACGAACGTCTGGTCGACTCGAGGCTGAGGGAGATGGTGACAATCTCCCAGGAGCAGTGGGGCTTCATGCCTGAGAGGTCCACCACAGACGCCATCTTCATCGCTCGCCAGGTAATGGAGAAATATCGGGAGAAACGAAAGCCCTGCTACATGGCCTTTCTGGACTTGGAGAAAGCCTACGACAGGCTACCCCGGGCCGTGCTCTGGAAATCGCTCCGAGGTAGAGGTGTCCCGGAACGTCTGATCACAATCGTAAAGGACATGTACGAAGGCTCGAAAGCGGCGGTACGAACCCCACACGGAATGACAAAGAAGATGGACATCACAGTGGGTGTACATCAAGGGTCGGCTCTGAGTCCGTTCCTCTTCGTGCTGACGCTTGACTGCATAGTGAAACTCCTGGAGGAAGGCCCTCTCAGGACCATCCTCTACGCGGACGATATCGCTCTAGTAGCCGACAGCCGGGAGGAGCTGGAGGAGAAGGTGAGGCTGTGGCAAGTAGCCCTCGCGGATAACGGCCTGCGGCTGAACGTGAAGAAGACCAAGTTTATCAGCTCTGAGCAGTGCACTAGACCGATCCTAGACTGCCAAGGGGAGGCGATCGAGAAGGTGGAAGAATTCCGCTACCTCGGAAGTGACCTATCCGAGGAAGGAAGTGTGGACCAGGCGGTCAGGGGACGGATAAACGCAGCCTGGCTCAAATGGAGGGAGTCCACAGGAATCCTCTGCGACCGTAGGTGCTCCAGGACACTCAAAGGAAAGCTCTATAGAACAGTGGTGAGGCCTGCCCTCCTCTACGGCAGTGAGTGCTGGGCCCTAGGTAAAGCGCAGGAGCGGCAATTGCACGCGGCGGAAATGAGGATGCTCAGGTGGGCTTGTGGATGGACCCGTCGGGACAGGGTGCGAAACGAGGATGTTAGGGCAGTGATGAAGACAGCTCCGATCCAGCTGAAGATGAGGGAGCAGCGCCTGAGGTGGTATGGACACGTCCTCAGAAGACCAGAGGATCACCCCATAAGGTTGGCCCTAGATTTCGAGGCACCCGGAAAGCGTCCGAGAGGAGCCCCAAGGAAAAGGTGGAAGGATGTCATCAAGAAAGATCTCGCTGAAGTCGGCGCCACGCCAGACGACGCCTTTGATAGGATGAGGTGGCGACGGATCATAAGAACAGCGGACCCTGCGACTGCGCGGGACTAAACGCTCGGGAGAAGAAGAAGAAGAATGAAGCGATAGTAGAAGTGTGATAGAGTTTCCTGGCAAAATGATGGACCTGATGTAAAAAGAATTTAAAAACGTCTTCTCCCGAGCGTTTAGTCCATCGCAGTTGCAGAGTCCGCTGCTCTTGTGATCCACCTCATCCTTTCTTGTTCTGATAAAGGCAACCAGATCCTTGAGTGGCCTTCTGGGACAACCTGTTTCCAGTCAGCAGTTCCACCCATCGATGACAAATCCAACGCTGAGAGCCTGAAGCGACAAACTCTGCTTTGGCCGAGTCAGAAAGTTCCCATTCTGGAGATATTTGTACTGAGATTTACATAAATGGCGAAGGATAAATGACAGCGTCAATCAACCCGTCCTTGGAATGCGCCACGCATTCTACTTCCACTGTATATCGGAGGGATAATATCAATGTGTATTTGGACTAAAAATGACATGCGGCGGCCAAGTGATAGACAATGAATGATGTACCCTTCCTAGAAAAGTGTGGTACCAATTCAACGACACTGGAAGAACGGAGGTTTTGTTGACCTGGTTGGGACCTGAACAAAGAACCTCAAATAGAGAAGCTGGCGATAGTCGGAAATGTTAAGGATGTAGGGTGAACAGTTGAATTGCTCAGAACGTTAGAATTCAACTGCTACGGATGAACTTTTCAAAAGGCATCATGCGCCGAGGAAACC
Organism: Heligmosomoides polygyrus bakeri; assembly: GCA_947359475.1. Classification (NCBI taxonomy): domain Eukaryota; kingdom Metazoa; phylum Nematoda; class Chromadorea; order Rhabditida; family Heligmosomidae; genus Heligmosomoides; species Heligmosomoides polygyrus. The sequence goes on along the minus strand of OX375866.1, from coordinate 59,123,451 downwards.
GCTCTGTGAAGAAGCCAATACTTCAAAATCTCCTCTAAAGAGTTGCACCGACCGAATCAGGAAGGTTTCAACGTGTGAGCGTAATGTGCAACCTGCTCAACCGAGGCAAAGGATGAGATAAGGCAAGGCGTACACTTGCGGAACGTCTCTTGTTTTTTAGTAGTTCGATCCAAAGCTAGAGCAAACACAAATCAGGAAAGTAACACTTAAACAAGAGGCCCCAACAAGAGTTTCTGGTAAGAAACCAGTCCCGCATAACGCCTCCACCACGCAGGGATTCTCAGCCATTACGTCCTCGCGCATGCAGGCAAGCGTACAGCCGAACGGTGCAAAACCGTTGCCTAATCTTCAAACACGACGTTCAAGGTCCGAGAGCAGCCGGAGCGCAAACACTGAGCATCTCGACCATTAGGCCGGGAAATACAGCGAGCAGTCGTCGCTCAGGTGTCTTTTTGTCGTCACGCAGGGAAGCACCTCGACACAGATGAGAACTCGACGCTCAGCCGAACGCCTCCACCAACTGGTCGCACCGGTAGCGCCGAACTGTGAGGAACTGAGGCAGCCTGAACGCTGACTCTCAGAGTGATCACAGCTATCGATTCAGGCTATGAAATAACTAAATAAACTGATTGAATAAATAGTCCCAACCATGGTTAATGCGATGTTAAAGGACGAAGAGCGGCGTTACTCAATCCCTTTTAGGATGTGCCACGTATGCTACATCGGGATGATGTGGAGGCGATTTGAGTGCGTATTAGGGCCCGTTTATACTTCAACGCCGAGCCTCGCGACGCCATGTATTGTGGCCACATTGATCGAGCGACGCGATCGATCAATTTAGCCACTATACATGTCATCGCGTCGCTCGGCGTAGGAAGTATAAACGAGGGCTTAGGCCATGCAATGACTTGTGGGCAGTGGCCAGCCAATGAGCAACTCAGCGCTTTATCCTTCCCGGACAAGTCTGGTAAGCAATTCAATGACCCCGGAGGGATGGAAGGTTTGCTTGGCTTGGGCGGGAGATTCGAACCAAGAACTTGATGTCGGGTGCACGCGACAGTTGGTATCTCCTCCGACTGCGCTGCACGCGCTCGTAATGAAAAATGTGAAGTTAGTAGCGAAAACCTGAACCTTTGGTAACAATGTTTGAACACATTTGTTTAAGCTTGGAGCGGCTGATGTAGAAGCAATATGTTGTTACAGGATGTTTAGTTGCGATGCGAATCTTCTGCGTCAGGCGGGACTCGAACCCGCACCTTCTGCCTTCCGGGCAGCGATATTACGCCTTACACCTCCGGGCCGTATGACCGCACGTCCTACATCCTATATCAGCCGCTCTAGGCTTAAGCAAATGTGTTCAAACATTGCCGCTAGTAATAAGGTCTTCAGATTAACCGGTTCCATGCTGATATCAGCAGCGGCCCATTCCGATATCACGGGTGGGTGCTCACGGACGTCGAGGATGTCGCGAATGCTACGTGCGGTCAAACAGCGCCGTTGGTGTAAAGCGTAGCATTGCTGCCCGGAAAGCAGAAGGTGCGGGTTCCAGCCCTGCCTGGCGCTGAAGTTTTGATCGTAACAAAGCATGCTGTAGTAACATGTGGACCTTTAGGTTTTGATTTTATTAACTTCCAGTTTTCTTTGATTTCGCTACTGAAATGTTGGAATTCTGGACACGATGTGTTCGCGAAGGTCGACTCATCAGCACTGCTTCACAAAATATGTCGCTTTTAAAAAAGACTGATGCAGAGAGATTTTTCAGATCTGCAAATTGCCGACTTCTGAAGTGCGTCTGTATATTATGGCCACTGACAAGTTCATGCGTTAGGTTGTAAGGGAAGTTCTGGCAGTTTTCGCGCCTCTTTGGTATCAGCTTGCACTAAAATTGAACGGCTGGTCAACCAATCGACAAGTTGTGCTTCACCGGTGACGGAATGCTTCTTCTTGCCGAAAAATATGAATATAGCCGGAGTATTACAACACTTTTCCTCAAAAAGACAAGGGGAAGCACTATCCCATTATCTATCGCAAGCAACTGTGATGAGGCGGATGATTGTTTATCACGGATTAAATGTTTCTCTTTCATCTTTTTACTTACTTCTATTAGTCTTGCCGCAATCGCTTCATGGGATCCCAGAATGTTCGCACAGAGAATTTTGAGCAAACAGCTACAACAACCACTTCGAGGCGGAAATTCGTCTTTGGAGAGCATTTTTGGAGCCATTGGGCTAGCTTTTTCACAGAACGTATCTTACGGTTATATAAAATCCAATTATTCTCTCAGGCGATATTGCAGCGGAAAATGGCTGACTGTTGTTTAGCAAAATTAGGCTGAGGCTCTTCTCCTGTCGCGTGCTCATACGTTCGTCGGTCAGCTCATCAGGACTGCGATAGTTAAGCTTTTTTCTTATCCAATGACAAATGAAGGCAGCTAGTATAAAGACATCTGCAAACCCGCTTCTCACTCTATTTCAACAATAAGAGCGACATCGGGAGAAGAACAACAACAAGAACAAGAAGAACAAGAAGCGAGCATGCCTCATATCGTACGTTGACGGGCGAAAAAACGCTTCAAAAAGTATGAAAATTACAGATATTATTTAAAATAGTGCAAAGGTTTGGTAAAGCATATGCTTGACATTCAAACGGTATAGCTGTTCTGCCCAGATAGCTTTCAAATATCGTACTATGAGCAGTCGAGCATAGAGTGCGAAGTCTTGTACCATTTTTGGACGAACCTAGTAATTCTCCGGAACAAATTAAACCGCTTATGCTAGACTTTCACCGTTTAGCCTAATGACATCACTCGCAAAATGTCTCCAGCACAATCGCAGTACACAGTGGTGTTGTTAGATCTAAACGGACATACACGGAACGTACACGTTGACGAAGGCGCTGGAATGCTCAGTGAAAAAGAAATGCTGTCGCGGATGACACATTGGGGTGCAAATACAGTTGTTCAAAGCACATACAGTGAAGCGTCCCAAATGTTTTCCAAAAGCTCGCTTATGGTGGTACGGTCATGTTCGGCGTGGAAAAGAAGCCAGCGTTCGAAAGATAGGCTATGTATAACTACGAGGTGATTAGAAAGCGGAAAGGAGACTCTAGGGCGCCCGAGCTTTTCTGATCTGGTACGTCGCGCACGGACTTGAGAGTAGCTGAAGTCCATCCTGATCTAGCGCTGGATCGGAAAAAGTGGCGTAGTGGCACCAGAATTCTTCTACAGCGTCTGTCCCGCTACGAAGCGGGGCAGACGCTGTAGAAGAATCTCTACGTGGATTGTAGAAGAATTGTAGGAGAACAAAAAGCAGAAGAAGAGCGCCATCGAGGGTTTGCAAGTTCCTCCACATGGAGCTCAATATCAGTCATCCTTCTATGACTTGCTCACAGTTAAGAACTTTGACCTTCTTTATGAAACGTCTGATGCTGAAATGCTGAAACAATACATATATTTGCTATGGGTGACCCTCCGAATGCACTATCGGTTTCCCGATTTGCTTCCGCGGAGAAATCTGCAATCATTGAACTGGATACGAAAAGCGCTAATCTGAAGGAAGACAATGTTCACGGACGACGATCGCGACGAGCGTGAAAGTACAGCCCAACTGATCTCTTCCTAATTGGCTACGAAGTTTCATGTTACCAAGGACTACCTTCGTGCGTTAGAAGACCGAGAGCGCCTATGCTTTGTATTTGGATCCTCGACAGATGAGGCTGCTAGGGGCAAAGTCTGCCTTCTTTCTTTATTGGGAAATGCCGAGCATTTTCCCAAAGCGTATCCGTGCATTATAAAGCGCGAATGGCGCGCAACGGAATAAACGCTTTGCGAGCAATTCACAAAGGAAGCAGAATCTTTGAACCATCGCGAGAATAAAGTGTGAAAAGCTGCTGTAGATTTGTCCTGCTCTTGTGCAAAAAAAAGTGCACTCACTCAAGCGGCAACTCGACATACAAAATCGCAAACCTGAGAGGCTCCAAAATCGTAGAATTTTGAGTTCACCGTTTCCCTCTATCCCGCATTATTGTCAGGCATATCGCTTTCGCAGCACTATTCTGCAGTCTTCTGAAGAAGCTCCCAGAGGGAGAATCGAGCCGTGTACAATATCGTACAAAACATGCCATACGAATGTTCACGAGGAGTTCTAGCAGACCAGTTATCCACAACTTGAAAAGTTTAGTTTAGAAAGAACAATATGTAGTGTCCTTGAAGGAACTTTACCACAACGTTCTGCTATGCGCGCTTCTTACCACTAATCTCTTGTGAGTCAGATGGTCTAGAAAACATAGCTGAATGCAAACGACAGACAGAACACGTGGTTCGACTCACGACGAGAGGCGGCAGAATGAAGCCAAGGCAGTAGAGAAGCGGATAGGAGACGTAGACGTTGAAGTCCTCAGGCACGTAATTAGGCTTGTACAGATGCACATCTCGGCAGTAGAATACACGGTGATGGAATGGAAATACTGTGGTGAATCTGAAAGCTGTTGAATTTCTACGACTTTGAGAGAGCTATCGCGCCCTCATTAAGACTTGAAAATGCCATAAGAGCACATACCGCCTTCTGGAGGTTCTTCGAGGACTGCTGGAGACTTAGTGGAGGATCTAATGGCAAGACAAAAGCAAAGAAAACACTGCATGCGCATACTAACAGTAAAGGATATTAGTGAGCACTTCAGCGAAATTTGGAGAAGAAAGTGCGATCCCTTCCAAATTGCACTGTCACGAAGAACAAACCCATAAGGAGGGGACTTCGGAAACAGAACGGCAAACTCTTCCGACCATCTGTTTTCTGACCAAAAAGCTTCTCTTGGATATATGGTGCCATTTAATATTCTATTCAGCTACCATTTACCATGGTGATGAAGGCGGCGTCGTAGTTGCTTTTAATGCATTTTCTCTAACCCAGGGCTCACCATAAGCGTTTCGATTATGAAATTCTCATTTCAGTGAACGACAGTTTGATATTGGCTATTTTTAAAGATTAGAGTGGGACCCAAAAGCGCAGTATGAATGCCTTACTTGCAGTACAAATTTTAGCTACTTTAGAAATAAAGTCTTGAGGTTAGTCAAGGCAAGATTAATTCGTATTTTCGTAACCAATTTGGCTTAATAAGTGTGAACAACTTTCATATTCTTCATTGCAACGAAAAAAGTGCGTGAGCGGCTAACATCGTGTGATTGTTCAGTGGAGAATGTAGCGACCAAAACTGAGCTCATGAATGAACCAGCACTGAATGCTAAATAGTCCCAGACTCGCAGAGAAATTTTGACGGTCACCATGGGATAGCCACACCCGGTTCCAGTCGCCGCAATCCTCCGCTGTTGCTCGAGGATTTGCCGCTACTCACTATTCAGCGCCGCGTAAGCCAACAAACAGTGAGTCACGAAAACGCCCAGCGCACAAGAAATATCGAAGGTCTCGGAAGAGAGTCTTCTGGAGCTCACCGTAGGTAATACCAGAGCGCCCAGAGACAGGCCAGTCCGACCACATGAAGAATGAAGGTGGGCAGGATGAAGTAGTTGACGGCCGCTCGAGGACTGGCGATGGTCACTCCGCCATGCTGCGACGAAGAGAACACCTGAACGTGGAAGCGGTTGCACGAGCACGAGAGGCCTCAATGATGGGCTGGGCTTCCTGGGCCCTGGGCTGCCACAGCAAGTGAATGTTGACAATGGAACATATACTCCTCATACATACTTCTAATACATGCATTTGTATTAGGTTGGTGCAAAAGAAAGGTGCAGGTTTTCTGTTTTATTGGCTTCAACACTACTTTTTAATAAACAAAAACTTTTTCATAAGGTATTACACAAAAATTGTTGGAAAGCTTATTACATGCGCTTTCTAAACATTTACGGTGAATTTAATTCAAGGCGCTTATTCAACAAATAATTTGGTCTTCATTTTCAGATGTCTAAACGCGATTTTCGTCAAATTTACTTCTACGAATTCGAGCCGGTCCGTACTTCATCTTGAGCTGCTCGAAATATCAACGAAGTATGGGGGCAGGGAAGTATCAACGAATGCACAGTATGATGTTGGCTGCAAAAGCTTCGTGCCGGCAGCACCAGCCTCGAAGAAGAGCCACATGGCAGCCGTCCACCAACACTTGATAATGATCCATTGAGGGCGTCAGTCGAAGCTCATCCGAGCAAAACTACGCGATATGTTGCCGAGGACGACAACGTCGATCACGCCACAGTTGTTCGTCATTTGAAGCGAATTGGGGAGGCCAAGAAGTTGACCGAAAGTCAGAAAAATCGTCGATTTGAGACATCGTCGGCCCATCTTCTGCGCAATGCCAACGATCCGTTTCTCGAACGGAATGTGACCTGCGATGAGAATCGATACTTTATGATAACAGGCAACGTTTGCCCAGTGGCCGAACCAAAAAGAAGCTCCCCGACATCATCCAAAGCCGGAAAATTTTACGAAATCGAGTTTAGACATCTGAAAATAAAAACCAAATTATTTTAAATAAGCGACTTGAATTGAATTTCATATTCATATTTAGTAAGCTTTTCAACAACTAATACCATATGAAAAAGTCTTAGTTTATTAAAAAAATAGTGTTGAAACCAATCACCTGTCACCTGTCGGTGACAGTCTATTTTAAAAAAATAGTTTTGAGACCAATAAAACAGGAAATCTACATTTCTTTTGCAACAACCTAATATGTAAAATAGAAAAACGTCCAGCTTTTAGAATTTTATAGTTTATGGTCGCTGGCTACCATGCGACTTGATGCGAAGGTCTGTCCTTTACGTCTTCTACGGCCCATAAGTGTCAACATAGCAAAAAATTGCAGATGCGCCCTGCTGCTACAAATTGATTACCGTTCAAGGGGTCTCGTGGTCAGTATCGAGAATCGAGCGAATAGATTCCCGCAATTCATGCTAGGACAACCTCAAAACGTCCTCATGACTTCCATTTCCAACAGAATTTGACCTTCACTGAGAGAATAAAGAATAAGTCAGTCCATCTAGGGATGGCTTAGTCAATCCACCTAGGGATGTGCCACACATTCTACTTCTGGGGGATGTCGGTGAGGCCATTTGAGTCCATATCTGGCCTTCACAATCACTTTCGGTGGCCAGGAAAAGGAAAAGTTAATGTTTTGTTCATCCCGAAGATGTCTGGTGCCAATTCACAGAACCCTGGCTGGCCTAGCCGGGAAATCCGAACCAGAGACTTGGTTCGGGGTGCAAACGACAGGTGCGCCTCCCGCGACTGTGCTCCATGCACCCTTGGCCTCCAGTATGGTTAAGCAGACCCGACACGTTCTAATCTGCAGGCAATGGCCCCAGCGTCGCACTCTGCCCGAGTGTAATTCGCCCGCTCTCGAAGTCTCCATTGACCATGCGACCAGCGCCTAAGGCCCCGTGCATACTTCCCGTCGCCGCGATGGAATCGCGGCGATGAGTTTTGCAGAGCGACGCGATGAATTTGAATTTCTCAGCGCTCGTCCCATCGCTCATCGCTCTGCAAGGGAGCGCGACGGCGATCCGTCCACGACCAACGCTAAACACCGCGCGTGGCGCGAAAAAGTATGCCATGCCCGCGCGTGGCGCGAAAAAGTATGCCATGCCCGCGATGGGCGCGGGAAGCCATCGCGCATGCCGACCGCCACTGTTGCGGCGGCCGCGTCGAAGTTCTCTTTGACTATTCGGCCGCGTGCGGCGGAATGGCCATGAACTGAGCGCCGCGATGGCATCGCGGCGATGGAAGTATGCCCCCGGCCTAAAAGAATCAACGCCACGCTGATCCTCCAGTACTTGCGAACACGAAGTTTGGCTTTCGCTCGACTTCACGCAGTCTTGTTCCCCACGCAAAGGCTCTGCACGATTCCGGTGTTAACGATTGCGTAGCCTCTTTGATGTAACAGTTCTCTGCAGTAGTCCTGTACCATATGATTTATGGTACACGTGTTGACTGTTATTACTATCCTAATCAGTTACAAATCGATATGTAAAAATATTCGAAATCCCACAGTTCTTTAACAGCTCAAAATTATATGCTACAAGAATCGAATAGGATGAGATAGAATCAGGTGCATAAATATACCCAAATTTACTCGGAATTCTATAATTCCTCAACAACATAAACTCCATGTCACAACAATCACAAGCAAAGGACAACAACAACCAGAACAATGGCAATCATAACATTAAACATGTTTCGCTTCCCCTCTATCTTTATACAAAACATGTTTAAAATTGGTTAACCTGAGGCTCATCAGTGAAGAAGGTAACTAATTAACTTAGTTGTTAGTACAGTAAGGGGTAATATATTATTGTGTTCTTACTTATGTATAACAACTAAATTCTATAAATTACATAAGGCAAACACAGAATTACACACAACTAATCACAATTAATTGGCGTGCAATTGGTGTTGATGTTTATGCTGTGTGTAACTGGTGTTGTTGTTTTGTTGTTTTCTATGTTAGTGCCTCGGGATGTTTATGAGCTACAATGCGGATGCAACCGTGTCTCGCTTCTTCACACAGACACGAACAGCCCTCTGCTCATTGAGTTTACCGCGTTGTATCCGTCATATGATTTTTCGGTGCAGGTCGCGAAAACGCACAGCATTGGGAGGTGGGAACACGCCAGCCAATCGCGACCAGGCACGGCACCGACAGCATGCCGATGCAGCCTGATTGCCCGGCGCGTTCCCACCTCCCAGTGCCTTCGCGACATGCACCGATTGTTCTATTGGCACACTTTCTTCCAAAGTACTGTTCCTCTTGCTATGAAGGGAGGTCAGCAAGTGACTTGGTCGTCACTAAGCGCTCACTTCTCCCCACCTGTGGAGTATCCAAGGGACCCACATCAATTAGGTAGCTGCTTGAGCGGTCGCCCCAGAATAACCTCTGATGGCTGCGTTGCCCACGATGACTTCCTCTAGTTCACCAGCGTCTCGGTACCACATGCAATATCGTTCCTTCTGATATTTTTGTGTCGAAATATCGATGACTTTCTGCTCTATGCCCCTACTCGGGGAAGCATAAGAGTTTTTTATACAACATATAAAGCATTTTTGGAACGAAAAATAAGACTGATCCAAACTTAGCAGTATATAATTATGTCTCCAGCCAACGGTGATGTATTATTTAAATGCTACAGCGGACAGACCATCCGGTTCACCCTTTGAGGCTTATCATGGACGGCTATCAATGAATTGATAAGCATCATCCGAGTCGCATACATGCTGACGGGTTCACATCCACACACCGCTCAAGTCATACATGAGAATACAGTGAGAACAACAACCGTGTGTTTCCAGAGAAGCGTCCAAGGTCCGCTTCTGAGCGAAACCTACCATATCTTGTAGGGTGGAATCGACCTTGTCATCACTATCAGTGAGTGGAATCAGTAAAGAGGGTTGCTGCGAAAGGAATAGCTCGTGCCGAGTAAGCTTTGTACAACGGAAGACCGATGGAAGTGCGGAAATACCTGGAAGGGCAAAGGGACCATCCACTCGCAATAGAACGTCACGTGTGACTGACTCCCTAACTAAGCCGAGCAGGGACCCGGTGTTTTTCACATGCCACTACATAGCGTGATTCCGTGTCGGAAGGAGGTCAATCTCGAATCTCGAAACTAAGCCCCGGTTGAGACTGGGAACGACGCTTCAGTGACCAAAATACTGCATTGTTATTCTGAAAGCAGCGGATCGAGATTTACTAGTTCCTTTTGGCATTGAATCTCATTTTTATCGAAAGATATAAGAACCCCAAAGAGCGTGCACGAAGAAAAGATGCAAACACTCCGTTTAACAGCTATTTCGAAAACCTGCAATGCTGACGGAATTTCAGAGCCGTTCTACCAGTCATGCTCAGGGTCATGTACTTAAGGATAATCTTTAACGTCGTCGTAAGCCTGGCCATGAGGGTGGCAGTAGTTAACCATTCAGAACGCGGTGGTAGTTCGTTGATACTTTCACGTAAACTCATGTTCAGAGCCGGTCAGGTTCCCCCTCTCTGCAGAACATCAATTTCTACGAACACGCGGAGCTAAAGAGCAGCTGGCTTCGGGTAAAGGATACCCGAAACTAAAGTATAGCCTATGGACGGATTGCAGAGTAAGGAACCAGATTACGAGTTTTTGTTTATTAGCCTACTTCGGTTGTTTTGTTGCTCTTATTGTATTTGTGTTTTTCTTTTTAACCATTGGCTACCTATGTAATAAATATCAAGAGTCAAAATTTCTGCGAACAATGGTTTTGGGAGCTCAACGAGATAAAATCTTCCAAAACCACGACACATAGGAATAAAAGTACTAAGTCTGCTTGATTTCTCTGCATATTCAGCACAGATTATCTGATTAGAATTGATAGACTTTCTAGGGCAGTGTCAGAAATGTGTACTTTGGATCTATTCTAGTGGGCGGAGAGGGGGGGGGGGGGTGGGGAGGGGGGAGAGCACTTCACTCAGTCAACTACGGCAAAATTGTAGACAATTTCCTACCAGGATGGACGATCTTGCTCCGGTATGTTTTGCCGCATAAGAAAAACGATGTGAGGCTCGACGTATTCGTTCCGAAATATGGACAATCACCTACTCAAGACTGGCAACCTGGCTAGACAATCGGCAAAATATCATTTGGGCCCTTCTCGGTGCAGGGTATGTGCAAAGGGTGGTATGGCAAAGATCATGTGAGAGTATCTTATGGCGTTTTTTTTTTGGGAACGCATTACCATGCAACAGTCAGTAGGAAGTCTTGGATAGGACGTAACTTGAAGACAATTGTTGTTGCCCGCTGGAAGCCTTTCTACTTGGTCTAAGTGCATCTCAAAACGTTATCGGGATCAGCCGCAAGCAGGATATAAAATATTACTTTCTTAGATAGTGATCTCTTGCGACAAAACTGAGGCCAAGAGGCGGATCTACTGCAACCCATCGATGCGTTGGAAGGTGAATTTTATTTTATTTTATTTATTTATTGGACGCATATATTACATATGCATGAAGAGAACAACAATAAACAATCCGAGGAACAACATTCAGTGTCCCACAATAGAACAAAACAGAACAGCTGTTGAATGTAATAAAAGTGAAAAAAACGAACAAAGGACGAAGGAGACTAAGAGGAGAAATTGGAGCTATTGAGCACCGTGCGGGAAACTAGACTTTTAAACGACGTAAGTTTTAAACGTAGTCCGCCTTTTGCCAAGAGTGGGTTGAGCAGGGAGACAACCCTCTGAGAAAAGAACTGCGACCGAAGCCTAGTTTTTGTTGCTGAGAAGCCGCTGTTGACCTTCAACGAATATTTTGTGTGAGTCGATTCCAGACTGGAACATCTCCTCCTCCCGTTTCCGTGTTTAAAGGTGCTGGGTGGAGGAATTTGCACTGGACGACGCTTCAGGAGGGACGATCGTCGATTCACCTCGCTGCTGGACCGACGGGTTTGTTAAAACTGCACTTGATCCGCATGCACAGTAGATGCAGAACGCACGGTGCGCCTAAGAAGTATTATTCACATGAAGCTGACCTTTACTTCCAACTTTGGCTCTTATTCAGTTCACACTAAAACCAGGCAGGTTTTAGTGTGAACTGTCTACAAAGGTGCCAAAGCTGTCTACAAAGGTCCTACATAGAGCGCTGGAAACGTTCCCCTTCTTTCTTAGCCAAGCGGGTAAAAGTACGGTCTGCTCAATAGCGGCAAAACACAGGCTCTACCTACATACTTCAGTCATTTGTTTATTCTATTGATTCCTGTGGATGAATTCTTGCTAAAGTCGTTTCTGTTCGTATTGATGCTGCTTAAATTAGTACTTCATAACGTCTGTCTTAAAATACACAATGAATGAATGAATATCTTGGCTGTCATGATCTCACAGCTCTCCACTCAGTGCTCTATTGCTGAAAAGATGGTGGAGAGGCTATTGCTGTCGAAAAGCTATTGCGGGTGGCCAATGGAGCAGGAGCAACTTCTCCTACTGTTGTAGTGATTCATCACAAATGTGACACCCACACAGAGCGACCTCTTGAGTCAATAAAACTATTGAGCGCGGAAATCTCAACAACGGAAATCGGTCTCCACCTGGTTCGGAGCATACCCTGCAGTGGAAGTATGGTGCAAGGGCGATTTAAAGATGATAATCCTGGTCAAAAAGGATTTTAAGGATGATAATTCTTAAAGCCCCACCTGACCAGGATTATGGCACCTCTCTCCCTCTTTCCGATAACGTCCAACTTCACAAACCTCCGAGTGCGCCCGTGAAGGCGGTATGGACATCTTCGACGCCAGGCTGCCGATCGCGTCGAGATTAGGTCAACAACGTCAAACAAAAGTCAACGGAAATCGCTGAATGGCAGTCGGATGTGCGGTGCTACGAACTCGCGGAGGGAGGGGACGGGGTGGGCCCCTGGTACGGTGTGCGCAAGGCGCTCGCCAGGGAGGGGCCCGCTGAGCAAACAGCTGACCGGTCAGCCGAGCTGCTGGCTGCGACCGGGCTGGAGCTGGAGGAGCTGTTGGTGCTGCCGACAGAGTCGCGGATGAGATGCGCTGGGGCTGGAGGCAACATCGGTTCTTGATTCTCGAAAGCACGCATGGGAGGTTGTCGATCCTAGCTCAAGTCGTAGCAGCCACGCCGTACTCACCAGCACCAACTAAGTGCAGTTCTGAAGAGGATGCGATCTGAAACCTTGAAAGGGAACACACACACTGTCTGGAAAAGCTAGAATTGCGGCATACGACTCCCGTACAGCTGCAGAACGATGTTTATCCAAATTTGCACGTGGATCGGACAAGCGCTTCCGGGCCTGCAACCGGACTGTATTTGCTTAGTGGAACCAGTGCGATGCAGATGGAGCGCCCGAAGTGCAGCCAGCAAGGCGAATCCTTAGAGGGACCGGAGCGACTCAAATGCTGCGCCATTCATGAAACCGCAGAGCACTCCATACCCCTCAAATGGCTCTCGTATATGAGCGCTGGCCGTTGGCGATAAAGCGACTGCGATGTTACCGTGTGCCCCATAACGCTCAACGAAATCATGTCTCGGAATGCTCCACCTATGTGTTGCAAAATCGGAAGTCAGTACGGCGAACAACCTACCGCCTTAGCGTGGCGAGGAGATATGAAAAACTCGGACCTCTCAAGAGCAGGACGCGAATATCGTCGCAAAACGAAGTCTCGGGTGGTCGACGTTCGGAGTATCGCACTTACCGCAAACGAAAGCAGGCAACGGATGTTCCGAGTTTCATCGACGTTCTACGGCCAGAGGCACTGTCGCTTAGGTCAAGATGGCCAAAATTGGTTCGAGCGGTTCGAACCACGCCCACCTTAGCTGCGTCAGTGCTCAAGGCTAGATCAGGGGCCAGATTGATCAGAGATACCGCTGGTATCGTTTCACCGCGAACTCACCATACCGGCGTACGTAGTAACCGACACAGAGAGTTTGAGCCCAAATTTACCACACCACATAATGGTGAGTCGCGGTATCAATAGGTTTGGCGGTACTTTTCACCGTTACCGGCTGTTAAGCTGTTGATGAATCTGGCCCCAAGAGACACTGTTCGCCCACCAAAGCCCGCATTCATCAACGATGTAACGGGCGTTAGCGATGGAACTTCCCGCGAAATCGCCACGTACCGCGATTCGTCAACGCGCGGTGTGGTAGATTTCCGGTGAAAACCCTTGTAACGGTTGCCTTGCCACACCGTCGGGTGACGCAGTGAAGCATCAGTAAGGGCCCGCTTATACTTAGACGCTGAGCGACACGACGCCACGTATTGTGGCCACATTGATCGAGCGACGCGATCGATCAATTTAATAAATCTGTGGTAGTGATTTACCGACTCCTTCGTTGACGAATCCGGGTCCTTGAGGGATAGAAGGCTTGATTAGTCTGGGCCATGGTCAAGCGTTGGGTTCGATTTTTGTCGAAAATTTACGACCCCCCACCCCAGAGCGGTTCTGGTACGATCTCCACCCCCTTGTGTAGGCACCGTTTTATTTCCTATGCGTTGAATTTTTAAAAAATTTAATGCGATTTTTGTAACCTTTAATAGGTTCTTCTTTCCAGTGCAGCTTCCACTGTGTCAGATTAGTTCAAGAAAGAGTGCTACTGAGTAACTGCTTAATTTAGTAATTTGTTAGAAAAAACGCTGGCAAAAGTTTTGTGTATGTAATCTTTTGATGATAATACTTTTTGTTTACAGTTGAAAATAAAGCACTTTTGAGAGCAGTTATCGAATTAACCACAACGAGTTCGACTTTTCAGGCTTTCCGAGCATCTCGTGGACACGGCACATTTTTGTACGTGAAGAAGCAACATCTGCATTCGTTATTGTACTCTATGCAATGCCGAGTGTTAATTGCTAAAGCTGACTTAAGTGCTCTCTCCACATATTTTTTGAGACAGTCTTGGAATCGATGACGGAGACGTAGCTGAAGGACGGACTTCTCGCGGCAAAAATTATTCACCTTTTGAAGGAAGATCAGAAGCGAAAATCGTGCCATCTTAAAGTTTAAGACGTGATTAATATACAATTTAAGCCAAGCTTCTTCGCAGTGATCTTCGATATGATTAGGATGGAACGTGTTTAACTTTTTCGTTTTTCAAGGAAATTAATTAATTTTTACCTGAAGCAGATCACCCACACAGTTGAAATCTTGCCATAAAAAATTTCAACTCTTGACCCATGCACAATAAAAAAATCATGGTTTTCTGAAATGAATAGGTTGCATCGACCCCTGGTCGATATGGCACCGACGCCATAGGAGCGAAAAAAATTCGACGTTCATAAAAAGGACTATAACTCGTCAAGTTTAAAATTTGAATAAGGCAATGGCTTTTTAGTAACAAGAAGAAAATTGCTTTCTAACCATATAGAAACCATTTTTCAAAAGAGAGATCTTCATACGGGGCGGGAGCTTTCGATTTTTGAGTGAAAAAAATTGAGCTGATTTTGTGTAAATAATTATATCTCGGTAAGTTTTTTTCGGAAAAGCCAATGGCCTTTCGAAAACTAGAAAAAAGAGCTTTTCAACTATGCCAGAAACTGCTTTCATCAGTTAGGTCTTCATAGGGGGCGGTGGGGGTTCGATTTCTGGTCCATTGTTGCAGAAATACGTGCCAAAAATCGAACCCCTCCCCCCGCCCCGTATGAAGGCCCCTTTTTTAAAGACCGATTCTTATGTGGTAGATTAGCATATTTCTTCTATTTTTTAAAAAACTATTGGGATTTTGAGTTTCAAAAGATTACCCGAGTTATGACCAATTTTATGAAATCACTCTAATGTCGTCGGTGCAGAGTCCACGAGAAGTTCGTCACAAAGTTGATTATAACTAGGTTCATTTTTTGAAATTCAAAAATCCCGATAGCTTTTTAAAGAATAGAAAATGCTTTCTAACCAGAAAGTAGTTCTCAAGGAAGGGGTCTTCATGCGGGGCGGGAGTTCGATTTTTGGCACGTATTTCTGCAACAATGGACCAGAACTCGCACTCCCACCGCCCCCTATGAAGACCTCCCTGTTGAAAGCAGTTTTTGGTATTGTTGGAAAGCGCTTTTTCTGTTGTTTTCAATAAGCCATTGGCTTTTCCAAATTTCGAAAACTTACCGCGATATAATTATTTATACAAAATTACTTCAGTTTTTTCGCACAAAAATCGAAGACCTTCGCCCCTTATGAAGATCTAGTTTTTGAAAACCGATTTTTATACCGCGTAAAAGCTCTTTCCCTCTGGTTTCTAATAAGCCATTGGCTTTTTCGAACTTTGAAAAACTTACCGAGTTATAAGCTGTCACAACGATGTTTTATTGCGAACAAAACTTCTAGCGCCAGGCGGGACTCGAACCCGCACCTCCCTCTGACCGGGCGGGAATGCTCTACGCCTTTACACCACCGGCGCCGTTTGATCGAACGCAACATCCACACCTCGCGGGACCGATCAGCACTCACCCGTATCCGGGATGACCTGGCTGCTGATATCAGCATGGAACCAGTTAAGCTGATGGTCTTGATAGAAACAATTCAAATCGGTTTCATTAAGCCTCAATTGGCTGGTACCGAGGTCGTAAGCTGTCACAACGATGTTTTGTTGCGATCAAAACTTCTAGCGCCATGCGGGACTCGAACCCGCACCTCCCTGATCGGTCCCACGAGGTGTGGATGTTGCGTTCGAACGGCGCCGGTGGTGTAAAGGCGTAGAGCATTCCCGCCCGGTCAGAGGGAGGTGCGGGTTCGACTCCCGCCTGGCGCTAGAAGTTTTGATCGCAACAAAACATTGTTGTGACAGCTTACGACCTCGATACCAGCCAATTGAGGCTTAATAAAACCGATTTGAATTGTTACCGAGTTATAGTCATTTTTGTGAAGGTCGAATTTCGTCGCTCCTATGACGTCGGTGCCATGTCGACCAGGGGTCGATCCAATCTATTCGTTTCAGAAAACCATGATTTTTACACTGTGCATTGAACAAGACTTGAAACTTTTTGTTGCAAGATTTCAACTGTGTGGGTGATCTGCTTCAAATAAAAATTAATGAATTTCTCTTGAAAAACGAAAAATTCAAATACGATCCGCCCCAATCATATCGGAGATCGCTGCGAAGAAGCTTAGCTTTTTACTATATAATACCCATAACTTAAAATTCCATGGAGCACAATTTCACCCTCGCGTGTTCTTTATTTCAGAAGATAGAAAATTTTTCCGCGAGAAGAGCATCTTCAGTGGCGACCGATGATATCGGAGAACGCAATGGCTCCACGTAACCTAAGGCCTATGTCATACAATCGCTCTTCGCTAGCGAAGGCGGTGGACAACTAACATAATTGGGGAAGGGACGGTACCAGACGTTGTGGAGGGGCAGACGCCTGTAGCAGTTGTCCGATCCACCGCTAGCGAAGCCTCGCTAGCGGGGTGTCATACTTTCGAGCGATACAGCATCGCTACCGATGCGACCGCGTCACTGAGCTGAGCAGGGCGTCGGCCAGCATTGGTAGCGATGCTACGGCGCAGCTGCACACAACGCTATTAACTGCGCGCCTATTCGCTAGCTTCACGCTAGCGAAGACACTTCGCTCATCGCTCTGTTCGTCGCCTTCGCTCGTGGTGAGCGAAGGTATGACATAGGCCTAAGATATTTCGGAGTTTCTTCGACGTCTCTGAAAAATTCACAGAGCTTTTAAAACTATTCGTTTGTCCGGAAAGTTTTTAGACTAATTGCATGGTAGGATTCAAAACAACGTATCTTTGCCGGCTGAAGTTGTGAGAGGGCTGGACTTGGGAAATTTGTGTTTCACGTCCTGTATATGTAACTACCAGCAGCATGTGCGACGTGTCGGCTCATGTTCATTGGCACCTTCGCAATGGACGACAAGAAGATGCTCTACCGCCCAGCTCTCCCCTTACAGTACCGCTCCTGCCGATCCGCGAACGAGGTCCACCGCTTCCTACAGGAGACAATGAAGGAGCAAACCTCCTCTCGGGCGACGTGCTTCAATTGGTACCTCAAGTTCGACAACGGTGACAAATCGCACGAGGATTCCCGACGCACAGGTCGACCACATATGCAGAACAGACAGCTCGAACTCGCCACCTGCGGTGCTCGACCTGATCTTCTGTACGCAAACTTTCAGACTTCACAAATACTTCTAAGTCCACCGTGCGCGATGTTCTTCGGTCTTCTGGCAAAGTCGCGAAGTTGCCTCGAGTCGTACCACGTGCTTTGACGCCTCTGGACAAACGGAAGCGTGCTGATACCTGCACATCTCTCCTCAACCGTCGCTGCACATTTGCTTGCATCGACTCGATCGTCACGATGGATGAAAAGTATTGCGTCTACGACAATTTGGTGCGTTGGTTGCAAGCACTGGGAACTTCGATGAGTTGCGTCAACCACATCCGAAACGTCCTGCTCACGACAAAAAGGAGTTGCTTTCCTTCTGGTGAGACATCAATGGCCCAGTGTTCTGGGAATTGGTTCCTACCCGTTCCATGCTAGACTCGAACGTGTTCTACGCTCAGCTTGAGAAAATGAACAAAATCCTACGTAATCGTAATCCCAGAAGAAGAAAAATTCTTCTTCTCATGGATAACGCCAGACCTCACAAAAGCAAAGAATACGCAGAATAAATTGGAGGAACTCGGGATTGAACTGGTACCCCATCCACCGTACTCATCTGATCTTGCACCCAGTGACTACCACGTTTTCCGGTCGCTGCAGTCCTTCTTAGCTGAAAAAAGTTCGCAAATCGGGAGAAAGTCAAAAGTGGTGTCAACAACTTCTTGCTGTCCAAGTCTCCGGAGTTCTTCGCTCGTGATATTCGCTCTCTACCGGAAAGATGGCAATATGTGATAGATCATAATGATGAATATTTTGTTGAATGATAGCGGTTTTTAATAAAATTATTAACTATACAATGTTCTCCGACATTAGTTTAAAAATTTTGCGGACAACCTTATATAAGGAGAGTGGATTCTACGCTCTAAGAAGAAGGTTGTAAAAATAACAGCTTCTATGTGAACAATGGTGTCGATATTTTTCGGCAAATGATACAAATCGGAGCGTCTGTTCATACAGAGGATCGTTTCAGAAAAACAGGTTTTATCACCGTGTGTCAAACTATGGCTTAAAATTTTATAGGGGATAACTTCACTTTCCGATGCCGTTCTATGCAGAAGAAGAAAATTAATTCCGTGACAAGTCCATTTTCCGGTTGCCATTCCGTCATCGATTCAATGAGCGCTTCCAAGAATCTTGTAGGGAAAGCACTTAATTTTCTAAGTAATTGACACTTCAAATTTTAAAGAGTTCAGGACATGGATGTCTCACTCAGGCAGAAAACTGTCGTGTCCGTGGCTTCCTGTAAAAAATCTGAAAAAAATGGAAACCTCTCATTGATTCAAAATCTGCCGACAGAAAATCTTTAATTTTAGCAAGTAATACAATCACCACTTAACCCTTTCAATATTCTCCAGCTTCTCTCGTCATAAAACCTCGGCATTGTAGATAGTTGTTAGTGTTTACTTTGTGCCGTTCGAGGTTGTTATGGTGGACCTTTATTGCCAGGCCTAACGTTTCGACGCTTCCGTCTTCCTCAGAGGCCTGAACGTGGTGCAAACATTAGATATGCGATTTACCCCACCAAGCGCTAGCCCCACTCTAGCGGTTCCGCTTCCTTAGAGAAACCACCCATGAAAGCCCACTCAAAGAGGGATAAACTTACGTTAGATCCACCAAAGGAGCCGCAGCTCTCTGTTAGTACGACCGGGCGAATGAGACTTACTGTGCAGCGGCGGATAGAACGGATAACGACATGCACATGCGCCCTTTCCATTCTACAGCTCGCATTTTGGCACATAAGGCAGAAAGTCATTCGTAATTGACGGGCGTTCCTGACGGTCGTTCATGCCAGGGTTTCTTGCAAAAATCCAGAACGCCTCCAATGTTTTCCTTGCCGATATTTCTGTTTCTACCGCCAACACCTTGCACCTAATCTCAAAGTCGCTACCGTTATGCTCCTCAGCTCTATGTTTTCCGAGAGGTGTTCTGATGTTACCACGTTGTTTACTAGTCAGGTGTTCTTTAACTCGAATGGCTAGTTTTCTCCCTGTTTCCCCTATATATGTGCAGTTACATGTCTGACACTCAATCTGATAGACTGCTCCCTCCCGAGAACAATCTCCGATCTTGCCGTATGGACATATAACGCAACTATCTGATAAGCACTGGTTTTCGTAGAGTCTATTCCTGACCAGTTGACGTTTAATAGTGTCGTTTGGTATGTTGACTAAAACGACATCATTCTGCAACTGGGCTCGAACTATGCTCTTTTGAATCGCAGCAGTAACTTTATCAGATATGAAAGGTATACATAAGGGTATCCTGTTATCTCGTGGTCCATTTTGTCTGCGGGAAGCAGGAACTCGGCGTCGATACCGTGGCGATACATAACCATTTTCCATGGCTATATTCGAAGCTATTCGCAATGACTCTTGTCGCTCCTCTTCACCTGTACATACCTGCGAGGCGGTACGAAACATGTTTCTGACGACGCTACGCTTTATGCTTGTCGGATGCGCAGAGGTGGCGTGAATCAAGATGTTCTTCGAACTTGGCTTTCGGTACCACTTTACGCTAAACACGCCGTTGGAAACTTTTATCTGTGTATTAAGGTATGGTAGCCAGCCATTCTTTGGAGTTTCCCTTGTAAGCCTAATGTACGCGGACTGCTGATTCAATAATCGGAAACACTCGTCCATTTCAGACTGTGTTGAAGTCACAATGCAACAGTCATCTATATACCTGCAGTACATTATTGGTGCTCGCGCAAGCACTGGTTCCTCTACTTTGCTCATAAAGCAGATGGCAAGTACGGGAGCTAACCGCTGTCCCATAGCCATTCCTCTGACTTGTGAATAGTACATACCTGACCATTTAAAGATGTTGCAAGATAGGCATTCCTTCGTCAAGGTCATGATGTGCGCTTTAATAAGTCCAAATGTGTTAATACTATTAATGTGCCTATCCAGCATTTCTGATAATGCTTGCAAG
>OX375866.1:58966629-59102741 GCA_947359475.1 Heligmosomoides polygyrus bakeri | reverse complement strand
CTCTTGCCCATGGTCCCTTCTCACCTGACTAATACGCAAGCATTCCTCGAAAAGCTACGCACCTCTAACATTACAAGTGACTGCGTAGTGGAGTCTTTTGATGTGGCACCGCTTTATACAAACGTCCAAAACGATCAAGCCTTGCAAGCATTATCAGAAATGCTGGATAGGCACATTAATAGTATTAACACATTTGGACTTATTAAAGCGCACATCATGACCTTGACGAAGGAATGCCTATCTTGCAACATCTTTAAATGGTCAGGTATGTACTATTCACAAGTCAGAGGAATGGCTATGGGACAGCGGTTAGCTCCCGTACTTGCCATCTGCTTTATGAGCAAAGTAGAGGAACCAGTGCTTGCGCGAGCACCAATAATGTACTGCAGGTATATAGATGACTGTTGCATTGTGACTTCAACACAGTCTGAAATGGACGAGTGTTTCCGATTATTGAATCAGCAGTCCGCGTACATTAGGCTTACAAGGGAAACTCCAAAGAATGGCTGGCTACCATACCTTAATACACAGATAAAAGTTTCCAACGGCGTGTTTAGCGTAAAGTGGTACCGAAAGCCAAGTTCGAAGAACATCTTGATTCACGCCACCTCTGCGCATCCGACAAGCATAAAGCGTAGCGTCGTCAGAAACATGTTTCGTACCGCCTCGCAGGTATGTACAGGTGAAGAGGAGCGACAAGAGTCATTGCGAATAGCTTCGAATATAGCCATGGAAAATGGTTATGTATCGCCACGGTATCGACGCCGAGTTCCCTGCTTCCCGCAGACAAAATGGACCACGAGATAACAGGATACCCTTATGTATACCTTTCATATCTGATAAAGTTACTGCTGCGATTCAAAAGAGCATAGTTCGAGCCCAGTTGCAGAATGATGTCGTTTTAGTCAACATACCAAACGACACTATTAAACGTCAACTGGTCAGGAATAGACTCTACGAAAACCAGTGCTTATCAGATAGTTGCGTTATATGTCCATACGGCAAAGATCGGAGATTGTTCTCGGGAGGGAGCAGTCTATCAGATTGAGTGTCAGACATGTAACTGCACATATATAGGGGAAACAGGGAGAAAACTAGCCATTCGAGTTAAAGAACACCTGACTAGTAAACAACGTGGTAACATCAGAACACCTCTCGGAAAACATAGAGCTGAGGAGCATAACGGTAGCGACTTTGAGATTAGGTGCAAGGTGTTGGCGGTAGAAACAGAAATATCGGCAAGGAAAACATTGGAGGCGTTCTGGATTTTTGCAAGAAACCCTGGCATGAACGACCGTCAGGAACGCCCGTCAATTACGAATGACTTTCTGCCTTATGTGCCAAAATGCGAGCTGTAGAATGGAAAGGGCGCATGTGCATGTCGTTATCCGTTCTATCCGCCGCTGCACAGTAAGTCTCATTCGCCCGGTCGTACTAACAGAGAGCTGCGGCTCCTTTGGTGGATCTAACGTAAGTTTATCCCTCTTTGAGTGGGCTTTCATGGGTGGTTTCTCTAAGGAAGCGGAACCGCTAGAGTGGGGCTAGCGCTTGGTGGGGTAAATCGCATATCTAATGTTTGCACCACGTTCAGGCCTCTGAGGAAGACGGAAGCGTCGAAACGTTAGGCCTGGCAATAAAGGTCCACCATAACAACCTCGAACGGCACAAAGTAAACACTAACAACTATCTACAATGCCGAGGTTTTATGACGAGAGAAGCTGGAGAATATTGAAAGGGTTAAGTGGTGATTGTATTACTTGCTAAAATTAAAGATTTTCTGTCGGCAGATTTTGAATCAATGAGAGGTTTCCATTTTTTTCAGATTTTTTACAGGAAGCCACGGACACGACAGTTTTCTGCCTGAGTGAGACATCCATGTCCTGAACTCTTTAAAATTTGAAGTGTCAATTACTTAGAAAATTAAGTGCTTTCCCTACAAGATTCTTGGAAGCGCTCATTGAATCGATGACGGAATGGCAACCGGAAAATGGACTTGTCACGGAATTAATTTTCTTCTTCTGCATAGAACGGCATCGGAAAGTGAAGTTATCCCCTATAAAATTTTAAGCCATAGTTTGACACACGGTGATAAAACCTGTTTTTCTGAAACGATCCTCTGTATGAACAGACGCTCCGATTTGTATCATTTGCCGAAAAATATCGACACCATTGTTCACATAGAAGCTGTTATTTTTACAACCTTCTTCTTAGAGCGTAGAATCCACTCTCCTTATATAAGGTTGTCCGCAAAATTTTTAAACTAATGTCGGAGAACATTGTATAGTTAATAATTTTATTAAAAACCGCTATCATTCAACAAAATATTCATCATTATGATCTATCACATATTGCCATCTTTCCGGTAGAGAGCGAATATCACGAGCGAAGAACTCCGGAGACTTGGACAGCAAGAAGTTGTTGACACCACTTTTGACTTTCTCCCGATTTGCGAACTTTTTTCAGCTAAGAAGGACTGCAGCGACCGGAAAACGTGGTAGTCACTGGGTGCAAGATCAGATGAGTACGGTGGATGGGGTACCAGTTCAATCCCGAGTTCCTCCAATTTATTCTGCGTATTCTTTGCTTTTGTGAGGTCTGGCGTTATCCATGAGAAGAAGAATTTTTCTTCTTCTGGGATTACGATTACGTAGGATTTTGTTCATTTTCTCAAGCTGAGCGTAGAACACGTTCGAGTCTAGCATGGAACGGGTAGGAACCAATTCCCAGAACACTGGGCCATTGATGTCTCACCAGAAGGAAAGCAACTCCTTTTTGTCGTGAGCAGGACGTTTCGGATGTGGTTGACGCAACTCATCGAAGTTCCCAGTGCTTGCAACCAACGCACCAAATTGTCGTAGACGCAATACTTTTCATCCATCGTGACGATCGAGTCGATGCAAGCAAATGTGCAGCGACGGTTGAGGAGAGATGTGCAGGTATCAGCACGCTTCCGTTTGTCCAGAGGCGTCAAAGCACGTGGTACGACTCGAGGCAACTTCGCGACTTTGCCAGAAGACCGAAGACCATCGCGCACGGTGGACTTAGAAGTATTTGTGAAGTCTGAAAGTTCGCGTACAGAAGATCAGGTCGAGCACCGCAGGTGGCGAGTTCGAGCTGTCTGTTCTGCATATGTGGTCGACCTGTGCGTCGGGAATCCTCGTGCGATTTGTCACCGTTGTCGAACTTGAGGTACCAATTGAAGCACGTCGCCCGAGAGGAGGTTTGCTCCTTCACTGTCTCCTGTAGGAAGCGGTGGACCTCGTTCGCGGATCGGCAGGAGCGGTACTGTAAGGGGAGAGCTGGGCGGTAGAGCATCTTCTTGTCGTCCATTGCGAAGGTGCCAATGAACATGAGCCGACACGTCGCACATGCTGCTGGTAGTTACATATACAGGACGTGAAACACAAATTTCCCAAGTCCAGCCCTCTCACAACTTCAGCCGGCAAAGATACGTTGTTTTGAATCCTACCATGCAATTAGTCTAAAAACTTTCCGGACAAACGAATAGTTTTAAAAGCTCTGTGAATTTTTCAGAGACGTCGAAGAAACTCCGAAATATCTTAGGCCTATGTCATACCTTCGCTCACCCCGAGCGAAGGCGACGAACAGAGCGATGAGCGAAGTGTCTTCGCTAGCGTGAAGCTAGCGAATAGGCGCGCAGTTAATAGCGTTGTGTGCAGCTGCGCCGTAGCATCGCTACCAATTCTGGCCGACGCCCTGCTCAGCTCAGTGACGCGGTCGCATCGGTAGCGATGCTGTATCGCTCGAAAGTATGACACCCCGCTAGCGAGGCTTCGCTAGCGGTGGATCGGACAACTGCTACAGGCGTCTGCCCCTCCACAACGTCTGGTACCGTCCCTTCCCCAATTATGTTAGTTGTCCACCGCCTTCGCTAGCGAAGAGCGATGGTATGACATAGGCCTTAGGTTACGAGGAGCCATTGCGTTCTCCGATATCATCGGTCGCCACTGAAGATGCTCTTCTCGCGGAAAAATTTTCTATCTTCTGAAATAAAGAACACGCGAGGGTGAAATTGTGCTCCATGGAATTTTAAGTTATGGGTATTATATAGTAAAAAGCTAAGCTTCTTCGCAGCGATCTCCGATATGATTGGGGCGGATCGTATTTGAATTTTTCGTTTTTCAAGAGAAATTCATTAATTTTTATTTGAAGCAGATCACCCACACAGTTGAAATCTTGCAACAAAAAGTTTCAAGTCTTGTTCAATGCACAGTGTAAAAATCATGGTTTTCTGAAACGAATAGATTGGATCGACCCCTGGTCGACATGGCACCGACGTCATAGGAGCGACGAAATTCGACCTTCACAAAAATGACTATAACTCGGTAACAATTCAAATCGGTTTTATTAAGCCTCAATTGGCTGGTATCGAGGTCGTAAGCTGTCACAACAATGTTTTGTTGCGATCAAAACTTCTAGCGCCAGGCGGGAGTCGAACCCGCACCTCCCTCTGACCGGGCGGGAATGCTCTACGCCTTTACACCACCGGCGCCGTTCGAACGCAACATCCACACCTCGTGGGACCGATCAGGGAGGTGCGGGTTCGAGTCCCGCCTGGCGCTAGAAGTTTTGTTCGCAATAAAACATCGTTGTGACAGCTTATAACTCGGTAAGTTTTTCAAAGTTCGAAAAAGCCAATGGCTTATTAGAAACCAGAGGGAAAGAGCTTTTACGCGGTATAAAAATCGGTTTTCAAAAACTAGATCTTCATAAGGGGCGAAGGTCTTCGATTTTTGTGCGAAAAAACTGAAGTAATTTTGTATAAATAATTATATCGCGGTAAGTTTTCGAAATTTGGAAAAGCCAATGGCTTATTGAAAACAACAGAAAAAGCGCTTTCCAACAATACCAAAAACTGCTTTCAACAGGGAGGTCTTCATAGGGGGCGGTGGGAGTGCGAGTTCTGGTCCATTGTTGCAGAAATACGTGCCAAAAATCGAACTCCCGCCCCGCATGAAGACCCCTTCCTTGAGAACTACTTTCTGGTTAGAAAGCATTTTCTATTCTTTAAAAAGCTATCGGGATTTTTGAATTTCAAAAAATGAACCTAGTTATAATCAACTTTGTGACGAACTTCTCGTGGACTCTGCACCGACGACATTAGAGTGATTTCATAAAATTGGTCATAACTCGGGTAATCTTTTGAAACTCAAAATCCCAATAGTTTTTTAAAAAATAGAAGAAATATGCTAATCTACCACATAAGAATCGGTCTTTAAAAAAGGGGCCTTCATACGGGGCGGGGGGAGGGGTTCGATTTTTGGCACGTATTTCTGCAACAATGGACCAGAAATCGAACCCCCACCGCCCCCTATGAAGACCTAACTGATGAAAGCAGTTTCTGGCATAGTTGAAAAGCTCTTTTTTCTAGTTTTCGAAAGGCCATTGGCTTTTCCGAAAAAAACTTACCGAGATATAATTATTTACACAAAATCAGCTCAATTTTTTTCACTCAAAAATCGAAAGCTCCCGCCCCGTATGAAGATCTCTCTTTTGAAAAATGGTTTCTATATGGTTAGAAAGCAATTTTCTTCTTGTTACTAAAAAGCCATTGCCTTATTCAAATTTTAAACTTGACGAGTTATAGTCCTTTTTATGGACGTCGAATTTTTTTCGCTCCTATGGCGTCGGTGCCATATCGACCAGGGGTCGATGCAACCTATTCATTTCAGAAAACCATGATTTTTTTATTGTGCATGGGTCAAGAGTTGAAATTTTTTATGGCAAGATTTCAACTGTGTGGGTGATCTGCTTCAGGTAAAAATTAATTAATTTCCTTGAAAAACGAAAAAGTTAAACACGTTCCATCCTAATCATATCGAAGATCACTGCGAAGAAGCTTGGCTTAAATTGTATATTAATCACGTCTTAAACTTTAAGATGGCACGATTTTCGCTTCTGATCTTCCTTCAAAAGGTGAATAATTTTTGCCGCGAGAAGTCCGTCCTTCAGCTACGTCTCCGTCATCGATTCCAAGACTGTCTCAAAAAATATGTGGAGAGAGCACTTAAGTCAGCGAGAGGTGGCAGACGCGCTACTCATCGACGTGACTCAGCAGTGGCGGGGACGAACGGGGCCGAGTTGCCCGTCAACCCGGCCTTTGACGTCGCGAGGAGATTACTGTACGCAATACTGCGTACTTTTTGACGAGGAGTACGAAGAACTGCCACAATTTCTTGCAGCTTCAGCCTTTTTCTCAGTTTGGGGGAGGGGGGAGAGAGGGGAGGGGTGAGGGAGCAATTCTAGTTGGTGGTGGCCGCTCTTTAGCTTATTTATTTTGATTTTGTTACTAAATTGATTTTTGGTGCAAATGGCTTGGAGAGAGCACCTTTTACTCAGTGGATATTCCCCTTGGTAGAAAGGCATATGTATGTCCCATTACATTATTACCAATGGCGGCGAAGAGGATCAGGCAGGAAGGCGGGGGGGGGGGGGGGGGTCACCGTGTTGGACAGTCCTAAACAACGGCTTGTGAACGAAATTGGATTTTTTTGCAGCAGTGGTGTGTCCCACCCCTGATATAACTGGACATACACATGCGTTCCTACCAAAGCGAATATCCACTGAGTACACGGCAAGCCCCGCCCCTCCCCGACCCTATTTGAGCCAAAATAGCCTAGTGTCATGTTCCTGTCTGAGAGTGAGGGTTTACAAACCTTTATTATTAGTCTATATTATATACAACAACCATGCAGCAAGAATGCAGTTAGGGAGACTGCCAACCTTCCAACCCATGTAGGGGCGTGGCTTACAGAGGCGGTCGCCACTATACCGTGACATGCCCTTCCTTTCTAATTTGTCGGCCTCGACAAAAATATACAACACACTAATTTTTAAATAACAACAAAAAACAAATATTCACTCCAATGATGAATTAAAATGATGGGTCGATGGACATAGAGACGATTATGGAAGGTTTCCTTCAGTACGCACAGGGCGAAATTTGTGCATAGGCCTAGGGCCAGGTCATAGGGCCTCCGGATCATGTGCCTTCGAGGCATTGCTCGAATCGCTGCCCGCATACTGCCACCGGCCTTGCTTGGAGCCACCGCATCTCTAGAGCCGTCAACCATCGCATCGCTAGGGCACCAGGGATGAGCGGATAATGAAATTTTGAAAACCGGATAACGGATAACGGATAATTTTGCCCGAAAATGGCCGGATAACGGAAAAACGGATAACGAACAAACAACAAAAATTAAAATACTTTTAAATTGCACTAAATTCAACAACGGATCAGGAATTGAAGCACTGTTCATTTATAAGCCATTTCTAGACATTTTAGTAGTGTTTTTGAACGTTTTGCGGTCGACACATTAATGACGCTCTATGGGGTTTCCTGCCCATCCGTAGGAAGACAAACGCAGAGCAGCATACCCGCCTTTCACATGTTTCCAAGGGGTCGGTTGGATTGTCTTATTTATCAGCCTTACTCTGCGCTTAATTTTTTTTCA
The DNA here is from genome assembly GCA_947359475.1 of Heligmosomoides polygyrus bakeri. Lineage (NCBI taxonomy): Eukaryota > Metazoa > Nematoda > Chromadorea > Rhabditida > Heligmosomidae > Heligmosomoides > Heligmosomoides polygyrus. Next base: position 59,095,266 of record OX375866.1, on the reverse strand, counting down.
ATTAGAGCAGTTGAAAAATAGAGTAGTCCTTGGAAGAGCAAATCTTCCGATATCTCTGGAAAGAAGAAGAAGGCAGGAGACATCCAGCCAAACAAACTTTACATAGCGATCTTGTCCTACACATGCTAAAACGATTAATGTTGTCGCTGCTCGATAGCATCCCAAGATCCAAGGTACTTCAATGTGGAATTATCTGGAATGGATAAAATACTAACTCTTGGGTAGTAACTGCAAGCAATTGTGTGCAGCAGACACACACTCAAAGAGTTATGACATCCAGACCTTCTGGGTTTGAGGAAGGATATCCGACCCAGCCCAAAACGGAGGTGTTCCCTATGTTGCAGATAAGTTTCACAAAAAAAAGTCACAAGTTAAAACAAATCTACAAGTCTTCAGCACCCACGATGATAAGTTTGTTTAGTAGTTTATTTCTCCCCTAAAATTTTTAATGGAGAAGTTGCTTACTCTATGTATTTGGATTAATCCTATTTCTTTTGCTAGTATTCATTGCTGTACTGCAGTATTTTTTGATAATTCACGACAGCATATGGCTAAAAAGGTACCATTACCGCCTGCAATGAAATCGAACATACTGCAATCGTGTGACTACAAATGATACGATGGAAAGATCGGCGGTAAAAATTCTTCCCAGGATGCGGCTCTCCACTTTTGACTATTGCTAGTAGCAGTTTGTATACCTTTTTGGTCAGCACATGACTTGAGAATGAACAATGCTGCATAAGTAGGTCTCATACAAGTATGGTACAGGCTTAGCGGGCCTTCTGGAAGGCTGGAAGTTAGATATCTTTAAAACTATGTAGACAGTTCCCAAGTGAAGAAACTTCAATTAACCCTTCCAGATTTGAATACTTCTCTTGTTTCTAACGACAACTCTCACGATCGTGAAGGATCCTGTACATGGCCCACCCATCATCACGTCGAAAGCTAAGATTGAGCTAATTTGTTGTTCGTTATCCGGCCCAAAGTCGCCGGATAACGAACAACAAACCGGATAGGTCAAAACCGCCGAAAACCGGATAACGGATAACGGTTAATCCGCTCATCCCTGTAGGGCACGTTTTATCGCGAACAAGGACATAAACCTGGTCGCCATCTTTGCCATCGCATCAACTTGCTCCTGACAAGTCAGAAGTGCTTGTAGGAGTTCTCGTACCTCCTCTTCCAAGATACCAGTTCGAGCACTGGTATCTTCGCATAGCTCCTTCAAATATTGATTAGATATCGTTATGAACTTGGTTTATGTTAAATCGTTATTCTACCAATCGTTATTTTTCCGACCTTCTGGTGAAAATGTTTAAAGTTACCTCGAAATGAGTTTTGCGGGAGTGTATTCACTGTCGTAATCATAGTCCGAATTTCCCTATGTCCTTATCAGTTCTACAGACATCGTTATATTCTGTAAAATGGCAAAAATATTTCGAGATCGTTATGACTTTACCTTTTGGTAAATGACGCGGCTTAGAACAAAACTTGCTATTTCGTTATTCATTTTCTTCCGGTAAAATCGTACGTCAATCTTACTGCAAGGTATTTTTACTGCTCAAGTAACCTCCGGCAAAGGGGTTTTCGTGATTCTGCTACAAAATCTCTTTTTGGTGACATTCGTCTACTTTACCTAACCGAATATTTTCCCCTTCGTTATAATATAGGGCGTTATTTTGAATGCAATAGATTTTTATACCGTTACAGTGACTTCCCAGTTGTGCGGAAATTCATTAGAATAATCCCGATATCGACCGTTATCATGTTGGTCATCATAATTTCTCACGTAATTGTGAGAAGCGTTATTTCTAGGGATTTGAGAATCGCGTCCGTGATATCCACGTGGGCTTCGAATTCCTCCGTTATTGTAGTAACCGTTATCGTTATAGGATTGAGGACTACGTTCGTGATATGCCCTATTACTGTTCCAACGTGGTGAAAAATTTGGCGATGCACTAACAGCAGGATTTGGCGATTGATTCCACTGCTGACGCTGGTAGTTCCCTCGATTTTGGCAATTTCGATTTGGACAGCTTTCACTAATGCGTGCGTTTTGAACGGCTTCCGTGATTGCATTCACTAGGGCGTTATCAATTATTCCCTCTCACGCGTCACAATTTCAAGAAGATGACTTTCGTTTTCTGCAATTTGTTGCAGATCTTTGAAAGTCTGTGAAGACTGCCTTTTTTTCATTACCGCAATTCGAAGATTCGTAGTAAGGCCGCGCACAAATGTTTCGCACATTATTTCTTCGACGGCGATGGGATTACTTTCGGCAAAAGCGTCGGCAACTAAATCTCTTCACCCGTTGCCCATAAATGACCACATTTTCATCGGGTTCCTGCTTCACGTGATAAATTTTTGCTTTCGCTATTTCGACATAGTTAGGGCTACGAAAGTCTTTTTTCAACTGGTCAACAACCTTTCGGTAATCCACTTAACATCGTTATCATAGTTCTCGTATTTTGTTTTGGCTGCTCCGCTTAATTGCAGAGGAAGGAGCCTCACCAGTTTCTGCTCGTCATATCCCGCTGTATTGGCTTTTCGTTCATCTCTCTAACAAACTTCACCACTGACATGTTAGGTCCGTTATAATTCGGCCAGCACTGCAGTGAGGGAAGGAACAGATCCGCTATGTTAACCCGAATATCAAGAGGCCTTTCTGAAATCTGGACAAGCCCCCCGATTGGTCCGTTATCATTTCTCGCCATGTTCGTAATGAGCAACCGTTCTATTAACTCCCGTGATTCGTCAATAAGTCGACTCGTTAGTTTCGCTTGATTTCTTTGCTCGGTGCGAGCAAATCGTTTCTCAGCTGGTGAGCTGTTCGGCACTAAGTAATTATCCGTTATGTTGATGAGTCGCTATTAAGATGAAGAAATAGGAGACAGGAAGAGAGCTGAAGAAGCAGTAAGCAAAGGACGCAGTTGAACACAACCGTTCAACCGCAGTAACGAAGACATAATGCCTCCTGGATGACCTCAGTATGAGTTACCGCCCTCTTTTCCCTTCGAGCGGAATTATCATAGCTTTGTCGACGCCGCTATTTTTAAGTGGGTACTTGCTGAGCTCTGGTCGACGCCCTCGATTGTATACTCGAAGCCACGTTTCGGCTCCTTTCTAATGCCGACATTACCTAGTATACGGTAAGGTTGCCATTGGCGAAGTTCTATTAACATCAAATGAAAGTAAATCTCAAAAATATTTTTTTCTTTTTCGGTTTTTTTTTGACGTCCTACGTACAGATTATATACAAGCTAGCGGTGGCATGAATGGCAGAGTAAATGTAGCAAGTGCATTGATAAGGTGAAAAATTGAATTTTAGTAATGTGAGCTATAAATTACATAGACGTTTTAATAAGGTAATAGTGAAAGATTTGATTAAGCCATTAACGTGATAACAAAAACATGAATGCAAAATCATCTAGTACGTGCGCAAAAGGGAAAATCGGAAAAGTACGAGGTTCACAAGGGAGGTAGTTTGCACTCGGCACAGACTCATGTGAAGAACGTACTTTCCGCACACTTAGTGTTTTTGAAGACGCCAGGTCGGAAAATTCGCTTTAAATCGCTGTCGCGAATAGCGAAAATCGTACTTTTCGCAATCGATAATTAGAGTTTAAAAAATAGCATAGAGTAAGCGGCTCAAATTCTTTGAAAATAGGAATAGTAATTCTTTGAAAAATAGCTGTTTAGTTACATGCCCTGCCTCACTCATGCGCCACGACGAAGACAAACGAAAAAGTGGAAATGATAAAAATCATGCTCAGTATGCTTCGTGAGAAATGTGCAATGTGCATGCGGTGTGGTGTGCATATCTCGAGATATAAATACGTTTTGATGGCCGTCAAAACAGAGTCCCCGTACTGCTAACTTCTTTTAGAAATTTTTGAGCAAAAATGATCTCCCCGAGACCTCCATGTCATGCTTCTGGCTGAGATGGGAGTTCGACAAAGCATTTCTATAGATTTATATTTATGTACACAACCATATACAAAGTATGCAGTCGGGGAGACTGCCAACCTTCCAACCCATGTAGGGGCGTGGCTTACAGAGGCGGTCGCCACTATACCGTGACACTAGCTCTGTTCAACAAGGGGTCGAACACACCAATGCTGCATAAAAAATTAATTTCTTACAAAATAAAACGTTGTATAGGGATCCTACAAGGTGATCCCCCAGCCCATCTGCGCCCACAAACGATCGAATATCAATCATTGATTAAAAATGCGGCACCTAAAAAGAAAACCTTCAAACCAGAGAATGAGATGATAAAACCAAGCAAGCGACACGGAGCACGACAAAAATATAATCAAATCGAAAAAGGTCCGGTCGTACTCGTGATGGGAGGACGCGAAGCGGACCACCCTCTCATCGGAACGATGCCGCAGTGCCCGGCACTGCGACTCCGCTCCGCTGGATGCCGCCGAGAACTGCGGTTGTCCTCGGCATGCGGCACCGAGACAACTCGTCCGCGGCGTAGCTCCCACCACAGTGATGGGTTGGTCCCACCACGGATGAGTTCGCGGTGTGGTGCCGCCGAACTCTGTTTCCGGCATTTCGCGACAACGATACGCCGCATGTAGCTAAAGATACACGTGAAGAATGGCGGAGAGTCGTTAGATACACCGCCCTCAAAAAGGGGCGGGGCGAGGTGTGCACCGAGGACAAGATGTCCGGGTCCCTGCCTTCACGTGGAGGAATCACATTTCTAATCACTTCCCTTTGCCCTGCAGCTCTATCCTGAACTAATTTCGTTCTTGAGACAAGAGTCAGAATCTTGTTCACCATACTTGGAGCAAAAGAGTTTTCAGCTGCATCGCCAGGACCTTCTTCAGATCCCACCATATTGCTCAGTACTAAAGTGTCGTCTGCATTTTCCGACAAGCACAGCAATATCTTAGCGAGATATGTCATGACAACAACGCGACCATCCACTAGAAAGTTCTTCAATACAAGGAGAATTGTCTGATCCTTGGAAATAGAAGACGATGAGCCGGTTTTGCGCACAATTACGGATAAGCCTTCAATGTAGAACTCCTGACCGGAATCACCCATAGTCTCTAGTTGAGGCGAAAATTTAAAGAATTGTGGTGAAAACTGAGAGAATCCAGAGAGAAGAGCGACGTTCTCCTTTCCTCAACTGCCTCCATAACCGAACTGACTAAAAACTGACTTCAGAGTTCCCCGAAATGCGCTTCCCAATCGTCTCCTACTAGCTATTAGGTTTTTTGATGACGTCACGCCAATTAATGACGGTTTCGCGTGCAGCAAACTTGTCCATAGGGGCGGCGCGGGCAGGGCGGGAGGTGGGCGGCAGGCAGCACGGTGTACCGAACGACTGCCCCCCCCCCCCCCGTGAAAAATTAAGAGAGCTGGGCTGGGGCACAGTTCCCACCCACTCTATTCCCTTGATGTTCTCACCTTTTACTATCATTTATTTTTTGCTCTCAAGGCACTCCTAGTGAAGAACAAACCTCCAAAATTGAAGACGTTGAACGGGCGGTTAGCGGATCCGTTGACTCCAAGTCTTCGCGGTTCTTGGAGGAGGGAATCGCTAACCTGCCTGTTAGGTGGGACCTGTAGTGACTAATGATGGTGATTGTGTTGTTGAGTGAATTCTATTGTATGCTAACAGTGAATGAGTGAATTCTATTGTATGGGATGTGAATAATTACGATTTACGATTTACGGCGATTTTGGCAATTTTTTTCCACGATTTACGACATTTTGGATCGCAAATCGTAAATTTTCGTAAATCCTATCGATCGACGGGCAACTGACGTCCAAATGACGTGACACAGCCTGGGTAAGAAAGATGTGCCCACTCTGCTTCCTCTAAAATAGCTCATTCCCTCTTCGTTTTAGCGTAGTTTTTTTAAATGTTCTGATGCGGCACCATGACAGATAACACCGTGGTGTGTGCAGACTTTTCGACTTCAACTTGACTTTCTGACATCTTTACAACATGATGCCCAGCATTGCTGTAAAAAAAGCAAATATTCTTCCGTCATGGTCGTTTCCGCTGGTCACACTCAAGTTCTGCAGTTGGACAGCGTAAATGTTCGCAGCCACTGAGGTTCCGGCTTCAAGGAATCGTGGTAGAGCACTCCCTGAGAGTCCCGCCAACAGCATCACATTCTTCTGGCGGAAGTCGGACTTTTGATTGCTGCGGAAACCGGAAACTGTTCTGATTGCGGTAGTCAGCGGGCCTTCCGTGCATGGTTGTCGTAGAAAACTCGAGTTCGTCTCCCATGACACCCCCCCCCACCCAGAAAGTTCTCCACACGAAAGTGGAGAACGAGAGATTGAGTGATGCTCAGTCGACGAGACCAACTCTATTATATTTTAGAGTACTCTAGAATGTATGGCATTATATTCTAGAATGTTCTGGCTATAAGCCTGTGGCACTAAGCCAGACCGTATCAGGCTTCGTCAAATCTTGAAGGATGATTGAAAATTTTCTTGCAGGACTCTCCGACAACCTAATGTAAAATCTAAGGCATTCTGGTGAGTCATAGGAGAGAGTTGCGCCATGTATTAGCTAGAAAGCAATGCTTGCTGAACTGCATGCGCAGTTGCCGGTGTCTCAGACTAATGTGCGGTGAAACGAATTCTATTTTTTTGCTCTGATAGTGACTGTTTACTATATCTTCTGCTAAATCCTAGATACGCATCTAAAGAACTGCGCTAAGAGGTTGAAGCTTAATTGTCACTCAAGCGATGAAGGCTTTTGTTAAAGCATAGGTTAAGGTGAAGTTTTCAATCAACACTTTTTCAACTTTCCCAACAGGGTGCAGTTTGATTTGAGAGGTCTTTATGACAAGAAGGAAGGCTAAAAGTAAAAAAGGAAAAAAGTTTGGCAAGAAAACTGCCCAGCTCGGGCTGAAAATATCACGATAATGAACAAATATTGGGTCATTTTGTAAGAGTAGCAGAGAGCTAGAAAATTTCAGTTGTACTGCAATACGCGCTAGGTAACTCTCACGATTTACGATTTACGACAGTTTTTTCGTAATTACGATTGTTGAAACTTCGAATTTCATTGACACAAAGTCTGTTGCTGAATAAAAAGAATGAAGAAAAGCAGTTGAACACCCCAAAACTTTCATGGCTCCCTTTCCTACACCAATACCTATGCATCAGGTTTCCTTTCTGACGACCTTTTTCGTTGCGATTTCACATAGGCTTTGATTGATTGTGGTGGCTTTTCTAGAAAGTGCACCGATGCGATGCGCTACAGGAGAGTCCAACTATTAGGCCTATGTTATACTTCGGCGACGCTGTTGTCGACGAAGTATAACATAGGCCTTAGGTCGTTGCACATCAAATGGCCGATTTTGCCACCTTTATTACGAGTGTTCCCGTTTAAGGCCTTGTTTTGTACAATATATAGTTTCTGAAAGCGCAGAATCTCCGCTTTTCATCATTTATAGATTTCGTGACATAACTGCCTTTTGCCGAGTTTTTGACGTTGTTTTTACAGTAGGAATCAAGGTCATATTCCGGTGCTCTACCTATACGAATGGAAAAGTGGACACAACGCCGCGGCCGCAGCTCACAACATCAACGCTGCATTTGGGGAGGATTTCGCTACGGAACGCACAGATCGTCACTGCTTTGAAAGGTTCGCATGCGTACATCCCGTAAGCTTCAGCAGGCGAGCGCACACTTCTGTGTTGGGCAAACATTGGTGCACGGGTTTATGGAGAGAGTATCAAGAATTAAACGGTGGATGACTGTAGTGTAGCGGAAGCACATCTGGGCAAGTCAGATCAAAGAACGTGTGAACAGCTTGACCCAAGCGCCCGCGAACACCTTGAGATGGACGAGATAACAACGACGAACTCGCGAAAATCAAAGCTATGAAACTGCATAACGAGAAAGGGTGTGAGGAAACGTTAACAAAACAAAACGGTGCAACAAGAAAGGCGACCACTCAGCAGGGTCGGCGGTCGGCTGGACGAGCGCGCGGAGCGCATTTGATGATGTTGTCGACACGGAGAATCTGTTCCGCAGCTTCGGCCGCGCTCGACACCATGCACATCTTCACGTTGAACGATTCCACAACTCCCAGCTCGACCACGTCGGTCACTGTTCCATTCTCGATGTCTAAATTGGACGCCTCTAGTCATTACGGGACTCTTTCATCAGAAATCAAGGCCATTAACTATGCGGAAGAGCAAATGTGGTGGGAAGGTGACAGCCGACTCCACATTCTACGTTAGCAAGCGAACCGACGAGGACAAGGAAGAGGCCGCTACAGCATCTTCACTGATCATTTTTATTTTGCATTCAGTCACGGAAGGATTGCAACGCAGAAGCATGTCCCCTCTCGCTAACAAAGACTACCTTGAGAAGCAACTCCAATTTGTGTTTTGGCGTAACACCCGAAGTATCAGGGAGGGGACAATCTGCCTGAAAGCGGGCGGCGCCTGTGGAGCCAGTTGGTATCGACTCGCGCACTCGCCGCATGGCGATGAGTCAAGGCAGCTCTCGTTTCGGAGGCGATGATTACACAACTAACCAAGGGAGCCTACAGGTCGACCAGGTTTGGTGCGATTACAGTCCATGGAGGGCTATGAAGCTGAGAGGGCTTGCAGAGGCAGTCCAAAGATTCGGACTGATGTAAACCCTATCATCTCCTGTATTAGAGTTTCGAGCTCTATCGAATGGGCCAGAAAAGGATCTTGTCTCAACAACCCTTGACAAAAGTTCGTTAAAGTCGTTAAATATCACTTTTTGTTTATATCAGGACTAACTGCGAGGCATGAATTCAAGCTAAAATTGCACGAATAATCCAAATCCAAATATACAGACTACACACAAGAGACCTTCTGTGAGAAGCCAAGCGCTTAACTTTTTTGTGCATAACACAGTCGATATCGCCTGTCCTCCACGTGGTGCCACTGGAAACTGCCCGCTCTGCGAGCTAAGCCGAACACGGACATTCGATTGCAGGCGACAGGCCCTTGTGACAGGCCGGCCTACGAACACCCATGTCACATAACATGGTTCATGACATTGCAAGTTTTTCGAGATAGTGCTACGGCGTCCGCGGGAGCCGACGCGCACTCGCAGAGCCCGGCGAGTGTGAGAAGTATGCGAGGGTCCCTGATGCGAGGACGGCATCGGGGGCAACTGAGCTAGTCCGAAAGTCCTGTAACGTAAGCAGGACCCGCGTGGCTACGCTGAATGTGGGTACGTTGACGGGCCGCTCGTACGAGTTGGTTGAAGCACTGGAGCGTAGAAGAGTTGATTTCTGTGCGGTGCAGGAGACGAGGTGGTCCTGCCGCAAGTCAAGGGACATAGGACGTGGTTTCAAGGCCGTTCTATGTGGAAGTCCCAGGACCACCAGCGGTGTCGGAATAATCGTCTCCGAACGATTTCGTGACTCGATTGTAAGCGTCGAGCGCTTTGACGATCGATTGATGAAGATCGTTGTCGCCGCTAAGGAGCGACTCTATCACTTCTTCTCAGCGTATGCTCCGCAGACTGGCTGCTCGGATCAAGCCAAGGAAGAGTTTTGGAGCCTGCGTGATGAGAAGACAGCAGTGGTACCGTCGAAAGATGTCATCATAGTCGCTGGTGACCTTAATGGGCACGTAGGTGCTACGAAAGACGGGTACAGCTGTCATGGTGGGTTCGGATACGGATCACGTAACGCCGATGGTGAGTGCATTCTTGAGTATGCGGAATCGCATAATCTCACCATTGTGAACACCGTTTTCCGAAAACGCGACTCCCACCTCATCTCATACTATAGTGGGAACACAAAGACTCAGATAGACTTTGTCCTTGTGAGAGATCGCGACCGGAGTCTTGTCACAGACGCGAAGATCGTGCCGTATGAGACGGTCGCCCCACAGCATCGACCGCTGATCTGCACTTTGAAGATCGCCCCTCCGAGGCTGAAGCAGGTTGAGCGATGCGGTGCAGCTAGAATTAAGTGGTGGCGAATCAGAGAGAAGGAAGCAGCTGTGATTTCTCGCGTGCGGTTACCGACAGTCACGACTGTCGACGAAGCTTGGAAGAAGGCGACCGACGCGATTCGTCAAGCTGCACAGTCAGAACTCGGCATTACGAAGCCTGGGCGACGGAAGGTCGACAAGCAGACATGGCTGTGGACAAACGACGTGAAAGCGAAGGTTCGAGAGAAGAAGTCGCTCTATCACGTGTTTCTCGGCGAAAAGACAGCCGATAACTGGCAGAAGTACCAATAAGCGAAGAAAGCTGCAAAGAAGGCCGTGGCTGTTGCGAAAGCCACTCATTATGGAGATGTCAACGAGAAGCTCGAGTCTCGTGATGGTGAGCGGTATCTGTACCGACTTGCAAAGAATCGCCATCGCCAGACCGAGGACATCGAGAAGTTCTTCGGCATCAATGATGAGAACGGCCATCTTCTTACGGACCGCAAGAAGGCATTGAAGCGATGGCGCGATTACTTTGAGGAAATCTCTACGGTAGAATTTCCTCATCCAGCCATCCCTTCAACGGCTCCAACCCACGGCCCCGTTCAGAAGATCACCGTGGAGGAGACTGAAGCGGCTTTGAAGAAGATGAGGCCAGGCAAAGCGACTGGGCCCGATGACGTGACAGCTGATTTGTGGAAGTCCAAGTACTGGTACCCTGCTGAGTAGTTGGCGAAGTTCTTTAATCAGGTTGTGGCGGAGAAGAAAGTGCCTGAGTGTTGGCGCCAAAGTACGACGATCCCGATTTGGAAGAAGAAGGGCAGTCCTGCAGACTGCTCCAATTACCGTCCGATTCGCTTGCTTCCGCACAGCATGAAGATCTTTGAGCGAATTGTCGATGGACGAATTCGGGACATCGTCCAGCTGTCCAGCAATCAGTGCGGCTTCGTGGCTGGTTGTGGCACCGTTGATGCCACACACGCCACTCGCCTCCTGATAGAGAAGCATCGCGAGAAACAGAAGGCAGTGCATATCGCCTTCCTCGACTTGGAGAAGGCCTTTGATCGCGTACCGCGTGAAGTGATATGGTACGCCTTGCGACATCATGGAGTTCCCGAAGAGCTCATAGAGTGGGTGCGAATTCTCTACTCTTGTCCAAAGAGTCGAGTTCAAGCTGCAGCTGGAACCTCGATGGAGTTCCCCATCTCTGTCGGGGTGCACCAGGGTTCTGCGCTTTCCCCACTCCTCTTTGTTGTCGTCATGGATGCCATCACACGAGATCTTCAGAAGCCCGTCCCTTGGACGTTGCTTTATGCCGATGACGTGATGCTCGCTAGCGAAGATAAAGGAGAACTCGAGCGAGAGTTGCAAGCTTGGTGTGATCGCTTGGAGCGGTTTGGACTCAGATTGAACGTGAAGAAGACCGAGTATTTAACGACGGACGTTACCGAGTCCACCTCCATCAAGGTTAACGGCATCGAGCTTCCACGCACTGCGGTCTTTAAGTACCTGGGATCAGCAGTCGCGTCTGACGGCAAACTGATGGTCGAAGTGAATTCACGCGTGAGTGCAGCTTGGTCCAAGTGGCGCTCGTTGACTGGGGTGCTCTGCGATAGGAAGATACCGGAGCGCTTTAAGTCAAAGATCTACAGGGCAGTCATCCGGCCAGTAGCGATGTACGGCGCTGAGTGTTGGCCTGCGACCAAGGAAGTTGAAACGCGCCTCAGCGTCATGGAGACGAAGATGCTGCGCTGGACGGCTGGAGTCACGCGCATGGACCGCATCCGAAACGAAGCTATTCGGCAGAAATTCGGTGTCGCGCCGATAGCGGACAAGATGCGCGAAGCTCGCTTACGATGGTACGGCCACGTTCTGCGTGGAGAAGAAGACAGCGTCCGCAAGATAGGCCTTAACTTCGAGGTAACAGGAAAGCGGCCTAGAGGGCGCCCGAAGCAGCGCTGGGCTGATACGTTACATACGGACTTGAAAGCGGCTGGTGTCCACCCTGATCTAGCGCTGGATCGGGAATGGTGGCGTCATGACACCAGAATAGCGGACCCCGCTACGAAGCGGGACAGACGCTGAAGAAGAAGAAGAAGACAGTCGATATCGCCTGTCATTGAACTATCAGCAAATCTTACAAGGGATGTCAATGAGCGTCCCGTGGCAATTTTAAAAGTGACCTATTGAGGATTGTAGGGGACTGTAAGAGAAGCACCGTAGTTGTTTTCAAATTTCCTGCGGACATCGTAGGTCAAAAATTGCAAAAAACCGTATTATTTCAGTGCGAGCCGAGAAAGGAAAACCGACGTCTAGAACTGCCATGACGTTGTTAGAATCTATCCTGCAAAAGGTTTGGGCTGGAACAATAGCGGAAATCCAGTGATTTCACAATTTGCTTGTTAGCCGTACAGTAATCGAAGCGGAACATTGAAGTGCACCGCTCACGAGCACAGCCGCAGCGACTGGATGGTCTAGCGGATACGAGAGATACTTGCAGGAAAGGGTCAGTGGTTCGGATTCGGAGGGTGTGTTCCTGCATTGCTGGGCCTGCTCGATCCGATTTTGTCGATGTGAAGTGTATTTTGACCACGGTATTGTACCATACTGACATTGTAACCTTATTTTAACCAGAATGTTGCGATATAAAAGTCAAATAGACTTCCCAATGCGATTGTAACTGATATCTCACCCGTATCCAAACTCTCCACCGCTCAAGTGGCAGTCCTAGAAGCTTGGGGCGCTGTTTTAAGCGTAGAGAACGAAGAATTCTGCATTTCTGAGGAGAGACAGTAAAACGTGATGCCTCAACTGGGCCACATCATCAGGTCTTTCCCATAAATGGAAGCTTCCTCATTTCTCCTCCTTTTGCTTTTGTTTTGCTTTACACTGTATATATTCACGTAACGGTGAGCTATCTTGCACGAAACATTGAAGGAACACATCTCGTCTCTCGCCACCCTTCAAACGCTCATTTAAAATTAACGGCCGTTAAGACCTGCCACTAATGCACTACCCTTACCGCTTATAATTCCAGGTTGGTTTGCACATACTGAGTGGTGAAAGAAAACCACCCGCAGCGATAAAAGAAAACCTTCCCTGTTTACTAGCCGCCGACGTTGATAGCGTATCTGGGGATTCAGGTGACGTCCCAAAGAATGAGTTCAGGAGATCCCTTCCACCCTTTTCCTTCATTTTCTTGAGAGCAAAGCGGCAGTTTCATAATGTGACGCATGTCTAACGATTCGATAAACTTCAACAGTAAGAGGGAAGGGGAAGGTAAACATAATGGAGGAGCAATAGAGTAGGCTCCCTCCAACTAGGATTGTACCGCAAACTTTATTACAAGAAGTATGACTAGGAACAATTATGAAAAGAGGATAGGCAAAGGTGCTTAGAGTTCACTCGGTTACTAGCACGATACTGACGAACACACCCCGAATGGTTACTGTATCCTGGGTTCTGCGCTCTTCGAGCGGCGAAGCGCATTCGGCTGAATGCGAAAAAAAAACGCGCAACATTCAGTAGCCGTCGAAACCTCTCAGATCTCAGATAGACAGCATAAATGCAAGAATGCCACAACGCATGACAACCGAACCCCGACATCCCTCCCATGAAGTAAGCCCGTTACCCACTGCACCACGACCCACTTGCCAGCAGCGCTATCGCGGGCGCACAAGGCATCGATCGAACGGGGCAACGTGGACGGCGACGCGCATCTCTAAGCAGGAGGGCGCAGACAAACGCTATACGGTAACCATTCGGGGGTGCATTCATCGGAGTCGTTTCTTACACTCTGTTAGAAATGCTGTACTGTGCATTGCGCAAGCGCGCTCTACCGTGAACACCTGACCGAATTCATTGCACGGAAGAAGGTGTTTCTAAAAGCGATCGTGGGCATTCGATCAATCCCTTGTACTCCCGTAATGGCACTGCCGTCAAGCAGGTTGAGCGGCGGTGTAAAGTGGTGTTGCTTCATGCGAGGAAGGTCGGGAGTTCGGTTCTCCTGCGTTGCAGGATTTTTGCGTTTCAACTGAGCGGTTAAGATCTGAGAGGTCTTTGACGTCTACATAATTCGCTGGCGTTTTCTGCGCATTTTCCAGCTGTATGCGCTCTTCGAGCGCAGAACCCAGCTGCGGACCTCCCCTGAGCGACAAAGGCAATTTCCACAGATGGCACACACCCTGGAGTCCCTTCCCTAGCCTGGTCCTGCGCTCAAAGAACATACGGTCCCTGAGTGTCCGATGAGGGCGCACAACTTCTGATTGGAGCGTAAATTATTTGCTCGTGGGATGTTTGAAGCAGGAAAGACAGGTTATTTTGTTGGATCACAGACTTCGTAGCAATCGAACGTTCGAATGCGTATGTTTCAAGCATTCGAATTTGAGCATTCGAACACGAGTGTTTCGAGAAGTCGAATTCGAATACATTCGAAAATCGCAAAATGCTCGAATATTCATTCGGGCTCAACTATACTTCAGGACTCCAAAGATTGAGGAGAAAATGGAAAAATTGGATAAAAAGACTCGTTTTCATTATTTATTTATTCACTCATTCATTTATTTATTGTTTTTAATTTAATTTTATTTATATTTTATTATTTTTTTATTATTTATTAGGCTGTCCCATAAGTCTTCGCCGTTTTTTTTCAACGGTTCACTGCGGATTTCGCCGGCGGTCTCTGGCATAGCGCTGCATAGCTTTCGAAAGAGAATGATTTGCTCTATCAGAACATTTATTGCATTTCTTTCTTCATCATGAATTTTGTCAATTTTTAGGTCGTTGAAGTGAAAAGTGAAAAAGTGAAAAGTGGCCATTTGCGCACTTATTCTCTCCGCTTAGGTTTGTAATATTTTGCGCAGTCTTTTATAGCACTGTTGTGACAATGTTCTGTACTACAAGAATTTGTGTTGGTGCTATTTTCTCACTTGCCCTTTATTGATTTTTAGGTCATCAAATTGGGACGTCCGAAGGAGGATGGTTATTCTTGCCGACAGCTCCTGCTCTGCGGTTGGACTTTTTGGATTGGTGTTATATGTCATTCGAAAGAGAATGTCTTGCTCTATAAGAATATGTGTCGCGTTTATTGATTTCTATTGAATATCAACAAAATGCCAAAGGAGAAAAATCGTCTTCACCAACAATTCCTTCTCCTTCTTCAGTTGTTGATATTCGACAGAACTCAGCGTGAGACAATAAACGCGACACAGATTCTTACAGAGCAAGACATCCTCTTCCACACGACATATGACACCAAGCAAAAAAGTCCAACCACAGAACCGGGGTTTTGGTAGAAATTCGGACGGAAAAGTCGGAATTCCCAATTTGATGGCCTAAAAATCAATAAAGGGCAAGTGAGAAAATAGGACTAACACAAATTCTTGTAGTACAGAACATTGTCACAACAGTGCTACAAAAGATTGCGCAAAATATTACAAACCTAAGCGGAGAGAACAAGTGCGCAAATGGCTACTTTTTCACTTTTTCACTTCAACGACCTAAAAATTGACAAAAATTCATGACGAAAAAAGAAATATAATACATCCTCTGATAGAGCAAATCATTCTCTCTCGAAAGCTATGCAGCGCTATGCAAGAGACCGCCGATGAAATCTGCAGTAAATCGCTGAAAAAAAAAAACGGCGGGGACTTATGGGACAACCTAATATATTTATATTTTTAATTAATTAATTAATATTTATGTTTTCGACCCTTCTTCGACCTCTGGAGGGAAGGTATAACAGTACCAATCTGTCTTCTTCATGCTCAACCAACCACATCTCAAAGCCGTCACATACAGAAACCTCGTCATTGTTATAAGAAGACGTAATACTCGAGCAGTCTACATCCTGCGCTTCGTTCAAGCCAAGCTAGCATCAAGAATGAGGGAACGTCAGTGGAATAAACGTCAAACAAAAAAACTACCCGGAGTGTTTTCTCCTCATCAGCTCAATCAATATCCCCATACAAAGCATTTTTGAATCATGCCCCCAAAAGCATCTACTACGGCGATCTCCTGACGAAAAGAGGTAAAGTAGTCGGGAGGAAGGAAGTTAGCAAGACAACCAATAACTCGGCACGGATAACACATTGTTGAATACAATTGATATCAATTCCAGGAAGAGGTCTCGTATAGTGTGCCGAAGTATGACCACAACAGTCGATCAAATATAATTATATACATTGACTAAATAATTGAAAATATAAACACAAACAAAAATTAATAATTAATAATTATTATATAAAAAAGTAATAAATAAATAATAAACAAAAATTAAGATAAACCTTTTTCATTCATTTTTTCAGTCTCTCCTCGACTTTTGGAGCAATGAAGTACATTAGTGCTGACAGACTCACCGTCAATGCCTAACGAAGACGGTCAAGACAAAGAATATTATCTATTTTTTAAGCAAAGAAAAGCCACCTGCTCTTCTCAACGGCCAATCGAATTATGTATTATGAACGTTGTGTTTGTTTTTTTTGTATTATATCGTAACACCCTGGTTAAAATAAGGTTACATTGTCAGTATGGTACAATACCGTCCGTGGTCAAAAAACACTTCACATCGACAAAATCGGATCGAGCAGGCCCAGCAATGCCGGAACACACCTTCCGAATCCGAACCCCTGACCCCTTTCCTGCAAGTCCGCCCTCGTATCCGCTCGGCCATCCAGTCGCTGCGGCTCTGCTCGTGAGCGGCGCACTTCAATGTTCCGCCTCGATTACTGTACGGCTAATAACAAATTGTGATATCGCTGTAATTCCGCTATTGTTCCAGCCCCAAACCTTTTACAGGATAGATTCTAACAACGTCATGGCAGTTCTAGACGTCGGTTTTCCTTTCTCGGCTCGCACTGAAGTAATACGGTTTTTTGCAATTTTTGACCTACCCAGATGTCCGCAGGAAATTTGAAAACAACTACGGAGCTTCTCTTACAGTTCCCTACAACCCTCCATGGGTCACTTTTAAAATTGCCACGGGACGCTCATTGACCTCTGTTGTTAGATGAGTTGGTGACTTGCGAAGACTACTTTCTGTCCTCTCCCTGGTGCTAAGAAAGAGAACAAAATAAGCGGATATCGCTTTAGAGAGGAAGGCAAGTCGCTCGAATCCTAACGGCGACTCACGCCACCCGGAGTGTTGGAGCGCGTGTGTTGTGAGGGGAGGGACTGCGGCCTTCCAACAGAAACAACTGCATGCAAGCTCTGTGACCAATCGCGTCGTCTAACGATATACAATCCTCTGCTGCACAAAAAATACGTGATTGCCTTTGGCTAGTAAAGCTATTCGTTTCTTGTGCAGAGCTACTGCAGACCATATCCTCCAACAAAAAACATTTTTACCATTTTGAAAGCAGCCCAGTTCCTAGAAGGGACGTTGATAATACTAAATCTAGAGGCAAAACTACAGCTTATTGTCAACAACTCAGTGTAAGAGGACAGTGAAGACCGCAATTACTCATTCAGTAACGGCAAAGACAAACGATGCCGCTTACAGTATATACAGATTATATATAGTAATGAGTAACGATTGCTTCGCTGAGTTCATTCACAGTTCGAATTGGTGCAATATTTCTCTCATACAAAGGAACTCACTACATATAAAAGCAACTGAAGACTAAGGCAGTGTTGGAAGGATTCCTGTGCAGTCTGAGCCCATATAAGTACGAAGTGCCACTTGCTCTTGCAAAACAGCAAACACAGCAGCTTGAGGAAACCAACGAATGCATCAAATCTCGACAGCAAGAAAAACCCGACAGATCTATGCCTGCTCGAATGGTTGCTGTTTCTAATACCGCCCCAATTTGGACCTGCTCGGGTGACTACATCACGAAAGATTGGCCATGCTGTGGAGGGCTTCGCACGCTTTCCCGTAGTTCCCACTTTGCGTGAACCCAGGCAGGAGATCATGACGTTGGGACACTTATACAATACATTATCCGGAAAGTTCTCAGCGTTTTGAGCGCTTCACTTTGAGCTACCACAACTTTCTCAGATCTTATCGAATTTAGTCGAAATAAGCACCGTTCGAATCAGCACACATTTGCCAACGGGCCGCCAGTCGACTTATTTCATCAGCGAAAAAAGTAGGTGGTCGAGACAGAATCCACAAAAGCAGTTTTGGCTTGATCCTGATTGGTGAAGGTTTTACCAGCGAGAAAGTTCTGAAAGTGTTTGAAAATGTGGTAGTCGGTTGGTGACAGGTCTGGAGAATATGACCGGTGAAGCAGAACTTGAACTCCAACCCTTAATTCGTTCAATTTTCGAAAAGTGATTTGTGAAACGTGTGCGCGGACGTAATCGTGCAAAAGAATCGGGCCTCCTCCGTTAGCCAATGCTGGCTGAAGTTGACGCAATGTTCGGTGCATTTGGTCGATTTCCTTCCAGTAGGACTCTGTTGCGACCGTTTGGCCTGGTGCCAAAAAGTTGTCATGGATCACATTAGCCGCCGACCACCCACACAGTGACCATTATCTTTTTGATGGAGGTTCGCCTTTGGAAAATGCCTAGGGGTTCGTCGGCGTCCGTCCATTGTCCGGAACGTTTCCTGTTATCACACAGAATCCTTAAGTGATTCGGTCAAAAAACGGATGAGTTTTGTTACGTAAAAGTAAATAAGAACAAATCTCGAAACGTGACAATTTTTGCCGCTCACAACTCTTGCGGCACCCACTTTTCGAGCTTTTCCGCCTCCCCAAAGCGTTTCAAAGCATCCGCAACAGCCGTTTTACTGACGTCTGGCTCTTCCGCGAACTGGTGAGGATGGTTCAGCTTCCGCAAATTCCTTCAACTCGTTGTCCAGAATTGCTCTAGGTGGACCGCTACAGGGGTCATCTTCGAGGCGCGCAGTGCTTTCTCCAACTCTACTATTAGGCCCCCAGAATCGGTTGATTTGTCGAGCTGTCTCGGTTACGGAATGTTCCAATTTGCGGTTAAAATAAAATATCGATAGGAATTGCTCCTTCGAGATACCTCAATAAGCCCTTCAAGAACAGAAATATAAAACAACATTGGTTCATAAATTACTTAGTCAGGAAGAGCGAAAATTCCGTAGAGGAAGTTGAATTTTTACTTAATAATAGACGAATGAAAAAATAATAATACAAAACGCTGAGAACTTTCCGGACAAACTAATACTACATAAAAGCAACGATCTGTGTCGAGCCCGCCACTTCCATTGTACGTTTCGATTGATAATCGTAGAAGAGAATTGCCAAAATTATCGGCGAAGTTCAACGAAAGGTTTCCTATGTCATACTGGCATATTTCTGTCATTTGTTCTGAATAGAAAGCAGCATGAAAACTAATAGGCAGCAGAACCAATGCTATAATTAGATGGTGCTTAATATCTCAGACCTTAATAAATACTGGAAGGAATCGGAGCACCGCCTCCCCCTCCACGGTCATAACGTGGCCCAATCGGAAACCATACCACCGCTTTATGATTGATGGATCCAACCTAGATGGCAGCATTCCCTCTCACATACGTGCCTAAACTGGACTTGAAACCGACCGATTCCCATGTTATGGCGGCCGTTAGCGTGTTCTGCTCGCAGTTTGGTGACGAGGTCGGCGCTATCCAGACCGGCGTTGTCGCAGATGATAGTTGGTAGTTGTGCCAAAGCACGACCGAAGGCTTCAACCGCCAACGATTCCTTTCCGGCCACCTATAATAAATCCCTAAGCGATCCAACCAACACACGAAGATGCGAATAATAACGGACCTTTTGGCTTTCGACGACAACTGCCGTGCTCATCAGGATTTCCGAAGCACCGGCGCCCGCCACTGTCTTCGCTTCTTTCACGTGAGTGGTGAGGACACAAAGCACATCGTGCAGTGAACGCTCTGCCTCTTCAAGGATCTGCTCAGTGGCACCACGCAATACAATAGTGCACGCTTCTCCTGCAGAGAAGATGAATAGATAGAGCAGTTCCTTCCTGTGTGGTCCAAATACGAACGAGCATAGAGCCATAAATCGCTAACCTAGTGGTACGCCGCTGAAGCGCAGAAGACGGTCCTCTCCAATCATCACTTCTTCAATGAGATCACATGTTCCGAACTTCACATTTTCGGGAGTGTCGAATGTCGAGACGATTTCTCCGCCTGAACGAAAGCAGAACATAAGAGTATCTGACTAGATTATCTGTCATAGAAGAAAAGGCCTGAAACAGGGGTAGGGATGACAGCGCAGTGTCTACAGGCAAACACAAGATGAACCGCCACTCAGTGCAGTGTCTGGTATCAATTCAGAACTGCAGTCAGTGTAATACAGCTCACAGGAATTAAATAGTTAAAAAAAAGAGTGCCGATGGATTATACAAACGTCCGTCCTAACAAGTGGGGAAAGAGGAAAATGAAGTAGAAACTAGTCAAAATTGAACACCGCATTAGAACCGATGCAAAATTCTGATACCATTTTCCGGTATGCTGTAACCTCTTCTTAATCCCTTGAATTTTGCGAATGATGTGATGCTCACTAGCAACAAAAAGATTGAATTTCAGTGATAGGTACAGGCTTGGTGCAATCGCGTGGAGAGAATTGGACTGAAGCCTAAAAACCAAAAATAGTGAGTGCCTGACGGCCGACGAAAAACTCCCCGCTCCATTAAGATGAACGACACTGGGCTAACATGCTTCAGCTTCCAAGCTCCTGGGATCAGCAATTGCGTGCGATGGCAGTGCACTCGTTGAAGTGAACTCACGCGTGAATGCATGCAGCTAGGCCTAAACAGCGCCCGTACACTGGAGTGCTCTGCGACAAGCAGATTCCAGAGCCACTCAAGTCGAAGACCTACAGAGCATTCGTCCATAGCAAAGTTAAAGAAATTGAAAGACATCTCAGCGTAATGGAAACGAAGGTGCTGCGACGGTGCTTAGCTCGATGAAAATGCTGTGGCTGGAGTTACAACTTTGGGTCAAGCCCGGAACGACTCCGTACGGCAGAGGTTCGGTGTCACCCGAAACTTAAGGAGATGTGCGCGAAGCTCGTCTGCGAGGTACGGCCATGGCCTTCGCGCAGAACGTGACACCGTCCGAAATACCGGTCTTAACCTTGATGTGCCCGGAGAGCGGCCTCGTGGGAGACCCGAGCAGCACTGGTTCGATACGCTGCATGGGACTTGAAGATGTCTAGGTTATACAGCAGCAGATTCAGAGCACCTCCTTACAACACCTATGGACATACCTGTTGAAATCAGCATCAGAAGAGCTGGGTTTTTTTGGATCACACTTTAAAACTTAACATAAAGCATGAGGTGCGTGGTGTTCACCGGGTGCGTCCCACTCCGATCAATTCCGAACTATGCGCCGGAACGGTGAACTTTCACTCTCAAAGTTGTAACGGAAAATGACTCGCTTTTGCCGAATCTGTTTTTAATTTAGCTCCAAACAGCAGTGGACAATAGTTGTCAAGGGCAACACCCCAAGATGTTAGGCAGTTGGTTTGGGTGGTACAATAGTAAGCATGGCCCGTCATATACATGGGCATGGGACCATTCCTGTACACTGCTACACTTTTTCAACTATCGAAGTTTCCGTGTAACGCAGTAGGAGAAAATATGAACCCCTGCGTACATCGTGAAGAGTAGGAGAAATTATGAACCCCTGCGTATACCGTGAACTACTTCTCTGGGTAGAATAAAACAGTGTCTCAGCCACCGGCTGGCCACTGCCATGTACAGAACAATTACGCATTCAGATTGGTACCACGTCATCCCGTAGAAGTAGAACCAATCAATGGCCGTTTTCGAAATTCTTCAGTCATAAAACCTCTAGCCCCATAGCACTGAACAACCAACCCTGCATAAACAAAAGCAGTGACTACACCCACAGTGTAAACAGTGTATGAGGGCGATAGAAGCTCCGTTGCCCCATGGGCTGAGGTGGTCAAGAAAGGGTATCAGTTGTGGTTCTCAAAGAACTGCCAGCGCTCTCACGCAGTAACACCGGCGCTATATTTACCATGCGCTGATGACAGCTTATACAGCAGCATCCGCTACTCCTGGAAGGCGATCCTCGAATTTACAAGTGTTACTTAAGTATTACTAGTGCTGCTAGTCTGCTGAGAACAACATCCGTTGTGACCAGTACAAAAACCTGAACTAGCCGCGCATTTGGCAGATTAGCTTTGCACTCGATTTGAAAGCTGCAATTAGATCCAGGAGCTCCCGCATGTTTTATGTTTGGTACCTAGCTCGCACGCGAAGCCAGAGAATTTGAATGGAGATGGAAAATAAGCGCTGCACGAAAGCGAGCAGCACAATAATGTCCTATTCGCTTGTCATTTACAGTTCTGGCCAGGAATACCATACATCCACACCTTAAGGATATGTCGCTTCAAACTATGTTAACAGTGTCAAAGTGAGAAAGACGGAATCAACTTCATAAACGGACCTAAAACGTCACAGAAAAAGGCACGCTGTTTGTGGAGGAGAGAAAAAGGAATAAGTAGGGTCACTTCGTGCGACCGTTGGGACCAAACAAGGTGAAAAAAGCATACCAAGTACGAGAGCAAGTCTCTCAATACCCTCAAAGTCTGCATGCTCGATGGCCATGACGCCTGCATCAGCGAACAGCTGCTCTGGGTAATTGTAGATCAACTGTCTATTGATGAAAACATTCGCTTTGTGCGCCAAAATCTTATCAACCTGGAATAATGGCACTAGAGGTTTGTTCTGCACTCGAAGGGTCACGAAGCGCAGTCAAAATGAGCACCTTCTCCTTCATCTTTAGTTTCTCAGCTGCCTCGAGCTCCGCAACTTTGGCAACTGAATCTACGCGTACTCTCGATCCAAAGACCTTCACCTGAACAACCGCAAATCACCCTCAAAGGCCGTTGTGTGCTGAGAATCAGAAATTTGATAACCATAAGTATACTAGCAAAGCTGTCTTCGTACCTTGTCGGTGTCCATAGACGTGTTTGCTATTAGAATCTTTGCCTTTTCCATTCGCTTCGGTTGATACATACCAGGCAACTTTTCAAGAAGAAAACCTTAAACACTAGGTGGGCGAATAGCAGAGAAAATAATGGGCTTTTATTTAATGCAAAATACCTTCATCGAGGTAGGATTCGTTCATTGATCCGCCCAGCTTCTTGATAATCTGTATTGCCTCAAGATTCCCAGAACCCTAGAAGGATATCACCGTCCCGCTGTGTTCCGCACGTTGAAGAAAAGGACAGATACCTTCAGCCGTAGTACGGCTTCGACTGCCAGCTTAGCAAAATGGTCCTTGTGCTGGTTCAGGATCTTAGATCCCAAAGTGGTGCGAGCAATCTTCATCAAATCCTCGTTCATGTTCGCCCTGAAAGCTGTGTTAAAGGTAGCTGTGATCAGTAGCGATGGAGAGATCTGAATGGACAGGTGAACTGAAGGCATTATAGTAAGACGCAGTTGTCCTTCAAAGCCCACCCTGACTCGACACAAGAATCGCGCAGCGCCTTCTGAGCAATACCAAGGGCCCTTCGGTAGCCAGTAATGATCGTCTGCGGATGAATCCTTTGATTCACAAGTTTCTCGGCCTAAAACCGCAGCTTTAATAGTGAGGTCAAGAACGGAAATGGTAATTTAAATGACTTGATATGACTTACCTCCTTTAGTAATTCTGCAGCCAGAACGGTGACAGACGTGGTTCCGTCTCCGACCTCGCTATCCTGCGTCATTGACATATCTAGGTCACAAGAAGATTTACAACAGTAACAACAACAACAACAACAAAACAACGAATAGGGGTCCCATCTATTAGGATGTCAACAAAGTTCTGTCAGTTTTCGTGCGTTCTTTTTAAAACATCTTAACTCAGTTCAAAATGAAACGCTTCATTCAAAATAAGCACAATTCGAATCAAAACAACCCTGCCGATGTGATACAAGCTTGCGCATGCCATTCTCATAAAAACCTGAGGATCTAGATTGAATAAACTCTTAGAAGGCAGATTCTATATCAAATTGGTTTTTATATATCCTCTCCTTTAAAAAGCTATCGAGATGCTTTAAAAAAGTGAAAATCCTCCAGCTGCTCGAAGCACCGCTCTGCAGTTATCGTTTGACCAGGAGGAAAGAAGGAAAAGTGCATTAGTCCAGCTGTGCTGCAGTTCACGAGACCGTAATCGTTGTCTGCCTCCAGTGTGTCTCCTGACTTTGGAAAGGTCTTTGGAGGCTCGTCGACATGAACTTATTGAGCAGAACGCTTTTTATTATCGTAAAGGATCTATTTCTCATCACAGATTATGGAAAAACGGCCCCGTAAAATTCCTCATGAATTTCACCAACATTCACCTTCCTCTGGCGGTGACTGGTGGAGCTCCTTGGTTTCCACCACAAAGGCTCCAAAAAAGGCGAAACCGCCAAAACGTAAGCCGAATAAAGTGTTGTAACAATCTCGGCGCTCAGCTCACGAACCAACAATTTACGTTATACGTTAACCTTTCTATTTTAAGAGGACTACAAAGATGTTCAAAAACTATGACCATACTGTTCCGGTGGCCCAAAGTTTTTCATCCGTCTGCCATAAGAATGTTTCAGGACTTATTTCAAAATGTTGAAAAGCGTAGATCTTTCGGTCCGACACACAATGGGATTGCGCCATGCATCCATTCAGAACGCAAGGCGCAATCCCATCGTACGGTCCAGTATGCTTGTTAGATTATTACATGCGCAGCTGCAGTTTTCGCTGGATGTTCAGTAGTAAAATGATTTTTTAACTTTTAGTTTCGCCAGCGAATTTTTCGTTGTTGTTTTTGCTAAATTCTAGGCTAAGCGAAAAATTGGTAACAAATTTGGAATTTTATGCATTTCAAACGATGTGGGCTTTTTGTTGGAATACCATGCATAGGCTTAAGTTTTTGAATTTACAGTTTTTTCGACTTTCTAAAAGCGCGTAAAATTTGATTTGAAAGGTGCCTTACTAGCAAGAAGGCTTGAAAAAAGGAAACAGTTTGGCAGGAAAACTGTTTAGATTGAGCTGAAAATAACATGACAAATCAATAAATATTGAATCACATCGGATTAACATTAATGGAAAGTCTCTGGAAATTTAGTTGTACTGCACTACAGGTCCGGTGACTCTTGCGATTTACGGTTTACGATTTACGAAATTTCAAATTTCATTTACGCACACCCCTGATCCTGGTCAGTGAACGATGGTCTTCCGGCTCGTGTTGTCTCCAGTCGATTCACCTGCATTGCGAAACTTACTAAACAGTTCCTAGTAAATCATCTTCTCACGACATCGACACCTCAATGAGAATTCGTTGCCACTTTCCGGACTTGCGCTCCACACCCACTCTACGCCAATTTTTTCGCATAAGCAGACAGTTGAGAACTCTTCATCCACAGCCGCTGCCATTTTTTTTGAGTTATGGAAAAAACCGAAGAAAGCGCAACATCGAACATACCGACGAGGACTTTGGCAGCAGGGTTGTCCACGCCAATCGATTTCAATATAGTGGCGCCGTCATTCGTAACTTTGAGACCTTGGTGATCCTTGCTACCACTAATTAGGATTTTGTCCTAAACACACGCTGGTGAGGTTATAGCAAGCCCTGAATTCAGAATAGCCGACGATAGTACACAAACCATGCCCTTCGGTCCCAGAGTTGACTTCACCAGGTCTCCAATGGCAATGGCCCCAACGAATGAGCTCAGCCGAGCTGATTCACCGCGTTCTTCCTGAGCATTGTCTTTAAGAATCTGCACAGGAAGCATGTTCGGTTCTGTAAAAAGCAGGGTTTTGCAACGATTCAACATACGAACAACGTCACGAACGAACACCATAGGTAACTTGAAGGGCGTTCGACTATGAGTAATGCGAGAGTTACTGTGTGTTGAGTTGATAACCACGAATGACGAATGAGTATCCGCTCTCTACTGAGATGGTTCACGGCCCAAGGGCAACCGTCAACCGTCGCCGTTTAGTAAGTTGGTAAGTTTAGTTTTATTGATGCAATGAATCTGTGATGGATTTTTCATAGGTTTTATCGCTGCCCACTTAGAACTACCGCCCACTTTCCACGTTTTCGTTTCTACGCGACTCCGTGGCACGTAATTAGCCGCTACTTCCCAGTAGTTTTCCCGACCTTCGGTAACACGCTCCAGAATTTGAATATGCTTGAAGAAAACTGTTAGACGGCCGATTCAAAGCATTGTTCTGCCCATATTGCAGACCTATTAGCGATAAATAGCTATAAGGGAGGAAGGATACCATACGGCGCCACAAGTTTATTTCAGTGTTGCAGATGAAATTGGAATCTCGGCAAATGAGAAATCCCATGACATGAAATTTTGCGCGCAACAGTTAGAACTTTCATGCCGTTTACCAACATTTCAATTTCACCTGCAACACCTGCAACACACACGAAATTTGTGGAGGCGTTACAAGGTAACATCCCCCTCCCCCTTATATCCACGCAGCGCCGATAGGTCTTGCAATCAGAGCAAAACTATGGCCTCTGGGTACTATTGTACTTTTGGTACCCCACTTAATCTTGTTCAAAATAGGTCTACTAGGGGTAGTCTGCCATGGGAATAACGAATATCATAGTCGTTTTTTGCGGAAATGCCTTATAAGCCCGTCATATTAAGCTCTATTGCCTAAGGCCTTGCGAGATAGCGCGCGCTGATAAGAGACGCAGAGACTCCGCCTCCTAACGATGCGCACTACTTCGCCGTTCCTAGCCTGCAGCAGAGGTTAGCCAGGGCATAAGCCTTGAAATCTCGAAAAGGCTTGAAAGCTCTGTTGTGTGCTCTCTTTCGCTCACGCGGAGGAGAGCACATAATTAGACAGGGGAAGGGACTCCGGTGTGGGCCCACTAG
Organism: Heligmosomoides polygyrus bakeri; assembly: GCA_947359475.1. Taxonomy (NCBI): domain Eukaryota; kingdom Metazoa; phylum Nematoda; class Chromadorea; order Rhabditida; family Heligmosomidae; genus Heligmosomoides; species Heligmosomoides polygyrus. Next base: position 59,068,541 of record OX375866.1, on the reverse strand, counting down.
GACACCCGTGTTAAAATTGCCTTCATCCTAGAGGTCCCTCTCTTGCCCTATTCGGAAGAAAATAAGACCGAATCTGTAATCGAAACGAGGAGATAAGACTGCATTTAATTCGCTGCGAGTATCTAGTCGCTACGCCTGCGCGCCACGGCATACTATGGTAACCCCCCCCCCACTCGAGACGGCCGCGAATGCGTGCTGGTAGGGGGCGGAGTCTCTGCGTCTCTTACCAGCGCGCGCTATTTCGCAAGGCCTTAGGCAAATAGAACTTAATATAACGGGCTTATAAAGCATTTCCGCAAAAAACGACTATGATATTTGTTCTTCCCATGGCAGATTACCCCTAGTAGACCTATTTTAAACAAGATTAAGTGGGGTACCAAAAGTACAATAGTACCGGCCTCTGTTATACTCCCGCGGGAGCATCCGCAGAACGTCCGCGGACTAAGGGTGCACCGCGGACGGCGGGCGTGGCGGGGCGCGGCGATTGGTCAGGTGAGGGATCTCGGCGCGATTCCCGCCCTTCCGCGGATGCTCCCGCGGGAGTATAACAGAGGCCTACCATTCGAACAGGCAGTGCTAGAAAAGCATTACAGCATACGCGAAGACTGACCCGATGCTTTCGGGGGACGAGCGTTCTAACCCTCGTCCCCCTGGCCCGCCCACCCCAACCCCCGGGGCTTGTTCGAGAATCCAGTGGCTGCCTTACAAGGTAGCGGAGAAGCAGACATTTGCAATGCCTCCGTTTAAAGGGCGGGGAAAGAACGCTACTCCGCCTATGCTTTCTACGCGACCATACCTAGAAATACAAAACCGGCAGCGACCGCGGTCGCACGCGATGGGCCCAATTATTTGACGCCGGCGGCTGCCGCGACGCAACAGCGCCGCGCTATGACTCAGCTGTTTCGTGCGCGCGATCCACTTACACGCAAGTACTCTGACCCGTGATTAGACCATTGGGCTATCCTACATTGATGGGAATTACTGGGAATTACAACGCATTAACTGCACGAAAAAATTACGCATCTCCACCAATGACTGTCTGAATTATGGCTACCGCCCTTGTTCGCTGGCTGAATAATGGATATCGGTAACTGATGAACGAAATGTCATTCCATCACAGCTCGAACTATACTGAGAAGTGTATTGTATTAAGAAAATAGTTGTAGTCCGGTTGAGACAATAAGCGACCTTGGATCCATGACCAACTAATTGCCTTTTCGAAGAGATTGCTAGTATTTGTTAAGTATGAACAAGCGTAGCATGCTTGCATAATCGTCAGCGAATACTAAAGAACCCGAAGAGAAACCTATATTTGTACTAATGAGAGAGGGACACATCTGGTCGCAGTGACACTTGGACTAATATGTATAGTTCGAATTTACGAAGGGGCGAGAGCATAACAAATATTCCTGGAATAAAGGCGCATGCAGAAAGGTAGAAAGAAGTGCCGGCAGTCGCATGTATCCCAGTCGTATTCAACATTCATGATTCACCCAGGCAAACTTAGGCTGCGAGACATTAGATCGCGGGAAAAGTCGCCGCAATGGGGCGACTTCGTCAGTCAAGGATCCACGCCCATGATCGGTCATGACCCAGGGCCACAGAACATCTTCTTTTGCTGCAAGGCACCATGATGAGCTGCTACAATATGGTGATAGATTCCGCCCAAACACTACAATTTTTTTGCAGTGAGGTGAAGAGAGACTGGAAGTCCTGGAAAATGGACTAACCGCAGTGGGAAACACCGAAACGGAAACGAAGCAAATCGATTTTTGATTAGATACATCCGAAATGACTTGTACAGTGACTGCTGCCACTTCTTTCTGCATGAAAAACAACATTACGAAGGGTATAGTCGTTTTTGCAGTGAGGTGAAGAGAGACTGGAAGTCCTGGAAAATGGAAAATGAACGAGGCATATTTAAGGAAGTAAAACATGAATCTTTGACACGGCACACACATCTTCAAATAAGAACATGTGTGCAAGTCTAGGGTTCGCCCTTCTTCTTCTTTACAATACTCAGAGAATTTTCCTGAAATCCTCTTAAATGAAAATACTAACCAAGGCTACAGAATTAATATTACTATGGAATGTCAGCTAGGTTTGAGGCTCTTAGGGTGCGTTAGAAACTACGGCCAATTCGAAAGGGGATAGGGGGATGTACTCCTATCTCGACAGAACTACCGCATCATATGTTAGGAAGTGTACACGAAATCATTCTCATCGCGATAGTCTGTCACCTTCTGCTTTTACTCAAAAGGCTTCACCTGGATTTAGATTAAACATTGAACTTTGATTAACTGATTTTGGGGTACTATTGTACTTATGGTACCCCACTTAATTTTGTTCAAGATAGATCTACTAGGGGTAATATACCATGTGAAAAACGAATATCGGCGCAAATAGGGTACGGGGGGGGGGGGGGGGGCGCGCGGGCGGGGGTTACCACGGCATGGCGCGGCGGCGAGTAGCCACGTACAGTGAGTGTAAATCAGGGATGAGCGGATTATCCGTTATCCGTTACCCGGTTTCCGGCGGGTTTGGCCTATCCGTTTTATTCCTCGTTATTCGGCCCGAAAATCGCCGGATAACGAACAACAAAATCTGACTTACGACTACTTATCATTGGCCGAATTAATTTAGCCTTCTGGTTTCTTATGATTTGTTAAATATAAGGACAATTTTTTACAAATCATTTTGTTTTTTGCACTGATAATTGAGATACGTATGCCGTGCTGGTTTGGTGTCTTCTCTCATGGTTAGTTCCCCATGGTATGATTAGGCTGAACTAACTGCTTATAGCAGATTTTAAAATGCAGAACGCTTCCTTGCTCATTTCTGATTGCAGGGTTCCCCCTCCCCCCCCCCCCCAAATTTCTTCTAGCATAATGTACGATCTCGAAAAACCAGTCGACAGAGGAGGAAGGGATAATGTTCATATGAATCAACTCGTTTAAAAGATGTGCCAGATATTCAACTTCTACACGATCTTTTAGTTCTTTGAAACCATGCTTCCAGTGCTTCCAGTGATAACTTCCTGTGGCTAGTCAATGTACTGGTACTATGTGCCAGTATTTTAATATTTCCAAATAATTCCAGATTCATCTGTAGGTTTATGGGCAGCTGTTGAACAGTAGTAAAAGATGTCAAGGGGCTGTGGATGCAATACTGGTATGCGACCTAATTCGACTGACGCTTTGGCACAACCACCTTCAGAGTCTGAACAAGAAAAGCAATGCTTGAAAGAGTACTTGTCCGTGAATCACACCGGGTTGTAATAGCTTCTATGCTATTGGAAAGACGAAATGAGGAGGGGCAAAGCAACCAGACTAGCCTTTCTGTGGAAGCAGCCGAAAGGCTGATAAATCACTCTTGGATAAGCATAGATGTTAGTGAATGAGGTGCATGAGTTACGTCTATTTCTATGCGAAGATGTTTACCAGGTTTTCCCTGCTTTCCTAAGGAAACTCGTTGTCCAACGCTTCTTTCATCTTATTTTCGAATCGATATGAAACTACTGTAATTGAAATGATCATCGAATTAGCAATTCCTCTGCTCTTATCCAGCCCCTGAAGAAGACGTTTGCAGCAGCCGAGATAAGTCTGCTTAACAGCATTGGTTACACAGCTTGATGAATTCACTGCCGTTCTCCCCAAATACGCTTAGCAGCAATTCACCTTGTTCGGAGCAATATCGAGAGTTTTGTTCGATCTGGGCAAGAATTAGTGTTAAAGCTGATTAAAGAGTAGACAAAAAGCGACTGTTTTTAATGACTGTCCCAACAAGGCTCAGAAAACCCGTAGGATCTATACCTAGCGACTTTATTGCAACTAAAAAAATGAATGAAGGATGTAAGACGACGTTAGTCAATTCCATTGCGGGATGCACCTCGCATTGCATTTCTACGGGATGTGGTGGAGGCAGCTTGAATGCCCATTTGGCCTATAGAACGGCTTGTGGAGACTAGCATATGGAGAAGTCAGTGCGTTATTGTTCTCGGATAAGCCTGGTACCAGCTCATCGAGCTCGAAATGTGGAAGATTTGGTTGACTTGGAAAGGAAATCCGATCCAAGAACAATGAATCGGAGAGCATGCGATAGACGGCACCTACAACTGCGCTAGCACACGCCTTGATGAAAAAACACCAATAAGAAGGAAAAAAGTGGCATATTTGACATGTGACGTGGACAGTATTATAACTCCAAACCTACTAAAGGAGAAAGAATGGTTTGAAATTAGTGTTAATTTTTGTTGTTTGTTCGTTATCCGTTTTTCTGTTATCCGGCCACTTTTGGGCCAAATTATCCGTTATCCGGCTTTCAAAATGCCATTGCCCGCTCATCCCTGGTGTAAATGCAGTCGTATCTCTTCGTTTCGATTATAGATCCGCGTCTTATGTGCTTCCTAATTCGACAAGGGAGGGAACTCCAGGATGTAGGCAATTTTAACACGGATGCCACTTGACCCACACCCTGGAGTCCCTTCCTCTGCCTAAATGTGTGCTATCCTCCGCGTGAGCGGAGGAGAGCACAGAACACAGCTACAGCATTATTTATTTTCTTTACAATCAGTGTGCCTTGTCTCGTTTCCTTGGTGTTGGTGACACTTTTTATAAGGCGACCCCCGGACCCTATTTGCGCCCGAATATCATAGTCGTTTTGGTACTTGTGAAGCAGAGGGCCCATGGTGCCGTGGGGTTGCCGGGAAACATGTTAACGCGGCAAAACCCACGGCACCACGGGGCCGGTACTTATGAAGCACCCGTCCTCGGGTGCCGTGGGTTGCCGCGTTTCCGCCGATGTTGCCGCGTTAACATGTTTCCCGGCAGCCCCACGGCACCACGGACCCTCTGCTTCATAAGTACCGTCGTTTTTCCGGAAATGCCTTATAAACCCATTATATTAAGTTCGAAATGCCTAAGGCCTTGCGAAATAGTGCGCGCTGGTAAGAGACGCAGAGGTTCCGTTCCTTACCAGCACGCATTAGCGACCGTCTCCCGGAAGGGGGAGGGGGGTCACCATAGCATGCAGTGGCGTGCAGGAGCGGCGACTAGCTACATACAGCGAATCTAAGTGCATCCTATCTCCTCTTTTCGATTACCGATCCGCGTCTTATTTGCTTCCGCTTTGGGCAAGGGAGGGAACTCCAGGATGAAGGCAATTTTAACACGGATGCGCTAGTGTGTCCACATCCCGGAGCACCTTCCCCGCGTGAGCGAAAGAGAGCACACAACAGAGCTTTCAGGGCTTTTCGAGATTTCAAGACTTATGCCCTGGCTAACCTCTGACGCAGGCTAGAGGCCGCGAAATAGTGCGCATCGATAGAAAGCGGAGTCTCTGCGTCTCTTACCAGCGCGCGCAATTTCGCAAAGCCTTAGGCAATTCTAACTTAATATAACGGGCTTATAAGGCATTTCCGCAAAAAACGACTATGATATTCGTTCTACCCACAGCAGACTACCCCTAGCAGACCTATTTTGAACAAGATTAAGTGGGGTACCATAAGTACAATAGCACCGATTTTGTTTATCTGATATTCCTTCCTACTATTCCTGGACTTGCTACAAAGGATATTCACAGTTTTCAAACCTAGTGTCTACATCGGGTCATGAACGTGAACTCGCACGACCACGGTAGAGGCCGTCGCGCGCGCGACTGTCGCTGTCGCTGACGCAGTGACCATTCGTACATAAAGACCGCCCCTCGCAAACCTAGTCCTCTACCGCTGAGGGCGGTGAGTTCGTACCGATTTATTTGGGAAGCACAGATTCTTTGGTCCGCTAACCACCGCAAGTCTGTTTATGCTGAATACTGACCCACTACCGTCCCGCAATAGTCTTGTGAAGAAGAATTCGTCATTCCTTTTCACGGTCATCGTTTCAGATAAGAAATAGACCTCCACAGTGCTCAAAGCTGCATCCGCTGAATTGAAAAGGAAAGAAAAAACAACACTCTCGGGTTCTGTGAACCCATAACAGCACCAAGTGTTAATGTCTTCCTCAAATAAAGTTCTGCTAAACATACTTAATTAGCCTTAACAACATGTCGCTCAGGTCATTTGATCACGCAATTTATGTCTGGACATGAATTTCAAGATAAAATCTTGTGTTCAATGCTCGCACAGAAATGAATCGGGTAACTGCGCACTGTCGCAAGAGGAATAAACCAATCCGACATGGTGGCCCACCGTACCCGAAGCCGGCAAGCCTGGCGTGGCCCGCACATCAGCGTCAGTCGCCGGCGACGGACGCTGGCTGAGTAAGGAATCCCATCTAGGTTTGGGCTCCGTCCTCAGCGTGGCCCACCATACCCGAAGCCGGCAAGCCTGGCGTGGCCCGCACATCCAGCGTAAGTCGCCGGCGAAGCCGGCGTTGGACGCTGGTTGTAGTATAAGTCCATCAAGTCGGGGAACAAACGTAGTTAAAGAACCTTCTCTCGGCTGCCGCTAGCATCTTTTTCAGAGCCAGAAAGGCTAGAAAAGAGGGGAATTGCTAATCCCATGATCAATTCAAGTAAAGTAGTTTCTTATTGATGGGAAAATAAGATGAAAGAGGCGTTGGAGAACGAAGCTGTCCTTACGAAGACAGGGAGACCTATTAAACATCTTCGCATAGAAATAGATGTGACTCGTGCACCCCATATACTGACATTGGCACTCATCCAAGGGTGGCGGTTGACTTATTTTGCACGTACTCTCTCATTTTGTCCTTCCATTAGCTTAAAAACTATTACAACCCGCTGCAATTCTTCGACGAGTACTCCCTAAGCTTTGCCTGTGTTTAAGATTCTGAAGGAGGTTGTGCCTGAACATCTGCCCAAATAATGTTTGTATACCAGTATTGGTCCCACAACCCACCGACAGATGCTTCTACTGTTCAACAACTACCCGTTAACCTACAGACGAATCTGAAGTTATCTAGAAATGTTAAAGTACTGGCTTTTCATCGACCAGTCACTCGAAGCCATGCATATGATAAACATAGTTTAAAGAGCTAAAAAAAATCGTGTTAAAGTTGGAGATCTGGCACTTCCTTGAAACGATTCACGAACGAAGTGATTCGTATAAACCTTTACCCCTTTCTCCCCTGAACACGTGGTTTTATCCCGATCGTACCTTATGCTAAAAGGAATTTTGGTAAAAATCCCACAGATAGACATGAGCAAGGCAGTGTTCTGCATTTTAAAACGGGCTATGAGCATAGCTAAGCCTAGTTATACTATTGGAAACTAAGAGAAGACACCGACCTAGCTTGCAAGCGTCGACTCGACTATCACTGGGAAAAACACAAAACGATTTTAAAAAATATTGCCCTCATATTTAACTAAGTAATCATAAGCGGCCAGATTTTGCTGTTCGTTATCCGGCCTAAAATTTCCGGATAACGAACAACAAAGTGGATAGGCCAAAACCCGCCGGAAACCGGATAACGGATAACGGATAATCCGCTCATCCCTGATTGTAAGTCAGGCGCCTCTTCCGATTTACGGTTTACGATTTACGACGATTTTTTTTTCGTAATTCCGATTTACGATTTACTAAACGGCGCAATGTGATAACGGAGGGGTTAGTGAAATTGAGAAAACTATATATGCCTAGGTAGACATTTATGTAAGCAATACGAAAACACTTACCATTTAACCGGAATGGTGTCGGCTTCATGTTCCTTGGGGGGGGGGGGGTCGCCCGAGTAACTTAGAGCCTGAGGACAGATAATCCTCTCTTTTAATTTGCTTCCAAATTTTGGGCAAGGGAAGGGACTCCGGGGTGTAGGCAATTTAAACACGAGTGCGTAACTCAGCCACACCCCGGAGTCCCTTCCCTTGCCCAAATCTGAATCCCCCTCGCTCTCACCTCCCTCGGCGCGCCTCCCCTCCTCCCTCCCTTCTACATCACACACAAATAAAAAAACCTCTAAAAACTCTAAAAAAAAACATAAAAACTCACCGCGGCCGTGCACCGCGTGCGCCCGCCGGTGGAGTGGTCCGCTTGGAATGGTTGCGGGGCCACTCGCCCCCGCGAGCGCGGTTCCGAACGTGGTAGGTTAGACTCCAGACGGAAGAGTCCGGCCTTTTCCGTGCTCTCCTCCGCGACAGCGGAGGAGAGCACAGAAAGGCCGAAGCAAAGCAGGGCTCCCGTAAAGTGACTTAGGTGAGTGTTTTTCTTCATTTTCCTTAGCTGTTTTCGTGAATTGTTTCCTTTCAACGAATCACCTAGTATGTGCTGAGTCGCATCCTAGGTGATTCGTTGAATTTCACTAACCCCTCCGTTATCACATTGCGCCTACGAAACTTCGGATTTCATTTACACACACCCCTGATGGTGACCCACCCAACTACCATAGCGCCTAGGCTACTATTTCTTAAACTACGTTTCTCAGTATTCATATTCTGCCAAGAAACGTTATAAAGATCTATTTTGCCCCAAGATCAGCCTAATAATATCGTTTATATGAATACATCACAATCCACAGGCACTGACCTTTAAGACTGTTTTAGACTACCACTTTGCCTACATGAAGGCTCAATCCCAATGATGGGGGGCCACTCCATACCCACTTCCAAACACTACATGGAGATGAATACTTGCAACATAACATGCCTACCTGAAACCCTACTGTGGCTATTGCAGACTTCTTCCTGAAATAAAGGGAAAATTTAGACGAAAAAAAAAGTCGGGCGAAAAGACGAAAAAAAGGCGCGTCGACAGGTTCACCGTGGCGATACATACAGGGGTAGCCGTACAGTGGCCGTGGGTCGATACGTGGAGCCCGCAGACATCCCTGTACGTATCGCCACGGTGAACCTGTCGACGCCACACATGTGTTCCGGCCGAGGCCGCCGTGCCCCCCCCCCCCCCCCTCATTCGGATTAAACCTACATGAACTTTTGTGTAGACAATTACAACTACTAGTAGTGCCACGAACATGAAATAACATGATTCGACAGCTCCTCCTGATCCCCCAACCTTGGACGACGCCACGTTACACGTATGAATAACTGATATAGGTAGCAGATCTAATAATCTAGTGGTAAAAAAATGGTGATTTGAATTTCTACATGTCTCATCGACAGCGGTCGATGCATTCGGCTCCGAATGCAGGTACCGGCCCCTGCGGAGTCACGAGGCAGCGCCTCGCGCTCGCTGAGGTCAGCAAGCGCCAGCGCTGACGAAAGAGGAAGGGCCCCGGCTAAACCCGAGGGGCGGTCTTTATGTACGGATGGTCACCGCGCCCGCGACGGCGACTGCCGCGTGCGCGATGGCTGCGGGACATTATGTACGAATGGTCGCCGCGGACGCGGCGACTCGCGCGGCGAGCGCGACGGAAGACGTCGCAATTGGGTGACTTCAGCGACCAGTGGTATCTACACCTGCATCAAAACTTGCACATCAAGTGTTAGAAAGTGTATACAAACTCAGTTTCACTGCGATAGTGTGTCATATTTTCAGCTTTTCCTGAAGAAGCACCATATAAAATTGAGCATTAGAACGTTGCTTAGCTTTATAACTCGAACTCAATTTCTGAACCAGAGCATGTTTTCTCCCAGCTCCTGCAACAGCAGAAAGTGATATCAACAACTCAAACCTAGCGTCTGCAGCAAGTCATGAGGCACAGCTCCCACGAACGCAGCGGAGCTCATCGCGCACGCGACAGTCGTCGTCGCGGGCGCGGCGACCATTCGTACATAAAGACCGCCCCTCGTGCGCGATGAGCTCCGCCTGCGGTCGTGTGAGTTGTTCCTCATGGCCTGCTGCAGACGCTAGGTTTGAGTTGTTGATATCCCTTTCTGGTGTTGCAGGAGCTGCGGGAAAACATGCTCTGGTTCAGAAGTTGAGCTCGAGTTATAAAACTAAACAAGGTTCTAATGCCCATTTTACATGATGCTTCTTCTGGAAAAGCTGAAAATATGGCACACTATCGCAGTGAAACTGACTTTGTATACACTTTCTAACACTTGATGTGCAAGTTTTGAGGCAGGTCTAGATATCACTGGCCGCTGAAGTCACCCAACTGCGACGTCTTATGCCGCGCTGGCCGCGCTATCCGCCGCGTCCGCGGCGACCATTCGTACATAATGTCCCGCAGCCGCTAAACCGATTCCGGCTTTTTCTCGCCTAGCGACTGGTTGTCGCGCTGTGTCCGCTACTAACAGTCAGGACATCGTCACGTCAGATGTTACTATTCCTAAAGCTGTCTTCGACGAGCTCTGCTGTAGAGCAGACGTCCAAGCCGAAGCCGCCGCTGCTTTGGTCATATTGTCAGCAATTGGGGAGTCCGCATCTGTCGCACAAGTCGCACGTCGTCAAGGAGATCGTTCTCCTTTCAACGATGACGCCCACTTCGACAGTGAGTAAGCCTGTCTTCAAGAGACCAGGTCTCGAGAAGCAGTATTTGTTTTAATACTGATGTGCTGGCTTCAATTAGCCCTTTGCTGCCGATAACTCCCGGGGACTATCGTATTAAAGCAATGATCGCGAGAGCGTTTCAGTTGCTTTCCCAGCGTGGCTGGGAAATCCACACTAAACAGGAGTTTTGATCTAGATTGGGATCTTCCGAGTTAATCCAATCGGTTATTTTGCACGGCTTCCACCGTATTGGGTGGAAGTTCCTTCACCAATTTTCAGCAAGGAAAATTCGGTTTCAGCTTTCATAAATGCTGCATTTATTGATTCACAAATGGATCGCCTATTGATTTCAAAGGCTGCCGAAGAGGTCAGAGACGATTCTTTCATTCGCGTCAACCCACTTCCGTCGCGGAGGGTGAAAAGTTGAGACTGATACTAGATCTCTCTGTTCTGAACAGATGTTTCCCAAGAGTTGGGATTAGATATGAAGATCTGAGGAAGTTTGCAACTCTGCCCCGAGGGGAGGATTCATGGCGTCTTTCGACCTAAAGTCAGGTTTCCATCATGTGAGTGTGCATAAGGACTTCTTGAAGCTCCTGGATTTCAAATGAAGAAACAGTTTTTTTTAAGTTTGTCGTTCTCCCTTTGGGATGTCATTAGCTCCATTTATTCTTACCAAGCTTTTCGAACCTCTCCTAAAAAAAGGGGAGAGCCAAAGGCATTTGTGTGGTCATATACCTTGATGATGGCATAATCTGGAGCGCATCCGCACACTGGTGCGAAAAGTCGGTGAAGACTATACGTGCAGATCTCGATTCTGCGGACTTCTCAATAGCCGAAGGCAAGAGCTGCTGGGTCCCTACCCAGAAGCTAACATGGCGAGGCCATATGATAGATTTGAAAGATCTCGAATTAGACCTCACTAGTGAAAGAAGAGCCAGAACTAGAGAGTTTGGTTTGAGGTTACTAAAGAACCGCAGCTCCTCTTTGTGACAACGAATCAAATGGCAAGGCTTTATCTCCTCCATGCATTTTGTTACCCCTTTAGATCTGAAGAGGCGATGGAGAGGAGAGATAGCTGATAAGCAGTGTCCAGACTGCTCCAACCTTCAGGTGGAATTTAAGAAAGCAGGAAAGAAGTGAGATAAGAAAGTGGTTAGAATTCGAAAATTCTTTCAAAGGAGTTTCGCTACATGCACCCCATGGAATTTCCGAGAATGCGCTCATCGCGTCATCAGACGCTTCGCATTTCGGTATGGGGCCAGTACTTTATCATAACCATTCATCCAAAACTTTCTCATCGCTTCTCCCTTCATCTACGGGGCAAAGTCCCATCGCTGTAAAGGTATCCTAGGATTTCCCAGGTCGAAATCAAACCTGCATTTCCACCTACTTAGGGTTTATGACTCCTGGATGCCCCAAATGAAAAGCCTCATTGTCCTTCCAGCAGGGTCACTGGTGCTCCAAGCAAGTGCTCTCATCATTACGTTTCGAGGTCCCACTCTTAACTTCGACTTCGCCTTTGCTCTAATAGCACTCTAGCTCCCTCCGGGCTTTAATGGTTCCGTTCTATGTGTAGAAACTTCAAAGCGAAAGTTTCGCCGGAGTATATCGGAGGCGAAAATCGTGATTTGAATTTCTACATGTCTCATCGACAGCGGTCGATGCATTCGGCTCCGAATGCAGGTACCGGTACCAGCGATACGGTACCGGCCCTTGCGGAGTCACGAGGCAGCGCCTCGCGCTCGCTGAGGTCAGCAAGCGCCAGCGCTGATGAAAGAGGGAGGGCCCCGGCTGAACTCATTCCGGCTTTTTCTCGTCTAGCGACCCCACCCGCCCTCCCATTCGAATTGGAAAAGATGCTGAAAGTATATAAAATCCATTTACAGCTGTGATCCGCGGCCTACGCCATACAGCAGCCGTCGACAGGCTCTCATGGCGTCAGCAGTGGGTCCTCAGCAAGTAACCACCATTATCGAGGCTTGTATCGATCTCGCTGTAATGCCAAGAACGCTCAAGATCTACCGGAGAGCGAAGACGCGGTTCTTGGGTTTTATTTCCAAGTTTCGTGTTCCCATATCAGGTTGAGGAACGGTTTTGCGGCTCACCTAATCCATCTAGGCAAGGTTAGATCTCTAGGATGCCACATCAGCGCCCTCACACATTTCTTCGGTACTCCGCCTTCGGACGATGCAGACGTCCCACGTTCTGAAAGCGCTGCTTAGGATGGCCACTAAGAATTGAAAGTCCTTCGGGACATTTAGATGCCCCACGGAACCTTCCCCATTGTCATACTAGGATGACCGCAATCTCAATTGGCCATCCCCTCGGAGAATTTAGTTCTATCTTCAGGAATCCGTTAGCTCGTACCTCCACTTCTTCATAGTGGCAGTAGCATCTCGACTGACATGGTCGCCGACACTACGGCCTTCTCAGCTTTCCGCTGACGCTCACGCTCAGCTTTCCGGCGACGCTCACGGACACACTATGGCGCATATGTTGTTATTAGATTCAGAACATCTAATCTTCTCCTGCCTCGCATGTATAATCCATCGACCCTAGCGATGTTACGTTCAGAGTTAATATACCATCTTGCGACGCCTCAGTACGCGTACGATCCGACAATTTCACATGTATGTATGTACCCTTTACGTGAACCGACGCGTATGTATCTACCATACCACATGGATGTATGTAAACGTATAACATGCATAACGAGAACGTATATATGCACGACGACGAGAGATAAAGCCTTCTCCCCGTTTTATGAGTAGAAACTTCAAAGCGAAAGTTTCGCCGGAGTATATCGGAGGCGAAACGGAACAAGCACGAAGCTGGCTGCCGGCGAACGAGCGTGTACCGTACTTTTTAGGCGTCGAAAACCCGCGCCGCGTGTAATTGCATGCATTTCCTCAGAACGTTCTGCATTTAAGGGCAAGCGTTCTGACTGGCTGCGGGACATTATGTACGAATGGTCGCCGCGGACGGGGCGGATAGGCGGCGAGCGCGGCAGAAGATGTCGCAATTGGGTGACTTCAGCGGCCAGTGATATCTAGACCTGCCTCAAAACTTGCACATCAAGTGTTAGAAATTGTATACGAAGTCAGTTCCACTGCGATAGTTTTGTCATATTTTCAACTTTACCTGAAGAGGCATCATATAAAATTGAGCCTTAGACCGTTGTTTAGTTTTATACGTTGCCGGAGAACTGGTCCGCTTGGCATAGTGCCGAGGCGGCGCGCGGTTTTTCGTCGTGTTGTCTCGTGCACTCCACGCCTCCCTGCTCGCCACACCCCGGAGTCCCTTCCCCTAGCCCAATCTGGAGAATCACTCTGCTCATCTGACTCTCGCCGCTCGCGCGTGACGGAATTTTTCGGGGACCAGTTCACATGTAATCAACTAAAACCTAGCGTCTGCAGCAGGTCATGAGGTACAGCTCACACGACCGCAGCGGAGCTCATCGCGCACGCGGCAGTCGCCGTCGCGGGCGCGGTGACCATCCGTAAATAGATTAACTAAAACCTAGCGTCTGCAGCAGGTCATGAGGTACAGCTCACACGACCGCAGCGGAGCTCATCGCGCACGCGGCAGTCGCCGTCGCGGGCGCGGTGACCATCCGTAAATAAAGACCGCCCCTCCGTTCTGACTACTCAGACACTGGGTCTGGAGCAAAGATTGCTCGTCAGCTACAGAGAAGGTGGCAGATTTACAGATTTTGTTGTACAGATGACTGATTTACGGTGAATTGGTGGGAACTTCGTACTTGTTTTACCTCAGAACCAGGAAATATTTGTGAGCGCAACAATTGCGGAGACCAGCAGGTGCTCTGGCTTGCCATTTCTTCTCGGAATTTCCTCGAGAGCCCAGTAGTCGCGGTGAGATGACTTTACGTGCGAGATCGGTAATGGGGAACAGAGGGAAACATCTGCCCCAATTGGGGTACTTCCCCAGACTAGGTTTGCCCTGGTTTGCGTTACGCATTTTAAAGTGATAGAAACAACATTCCAACAAAAACACCAACAAACTATTGTATAACGATGACTGTCAACAAAGAACATCAACAAGATGCATTACAAGCAGTATTAGATTAGTCATAGAATTACCAAAGATGTAGATATACTAAAGGTCTCCGAACTGCTCTAAAGAGCACAAGAACTAAAATCCTGCGATGTGGTACAAGTCTTGCATTCATCCACTAAAAAGCGATGTTAATTATGACCGGACTCTTAGATGCTTCCTTCTGTCCAAGCTGCTCAGAAGTAATTTCTTATGTATGTTCCTGCGCTAGATGGTCTCCTTGTAATTGGGCTTCTGAATGGCTGAAAACACTAAAGTTTGGCCAAATTGCGATGCATAGTGACGTCATGTTGTTTTTTCTTCTACGTAATTTAACTGTAACTGTTCGGTTTGTTTCTTCAAGGTCCTGTTTAATGTGCGCACCCTTGTGCACTTTTAAATGAATGTTAGCTTGTTAGATACTAAAAATGTCATTTTTAATTTTTCAATTTCGCAATTTTTTAAGCAACACTTGGGTTAGAATTTAGGCACTATTGTACTTTACGGACTCCAGAGGACGAGGAGAGGTCGAAAATTTTTTTTTCGCCCAAACTTCGCCTATGGGGGTTATTCGGGGTGCTGATCACGAATCTGACATCCGTTATTCGTTTTACGCTGGAGTTTGGGCGCAATCGGCGACCAATACCTTACTCACCGGTACCCACCGTAACCTACCGTACTCCAGCGTAAAACGAAAAACGGATGTCAGATTCGTGATCAGCATCCTAAATAACCCCCATAGGCGAAGTTTGGGCGAAATCGGTGATTATGACCTCGACAGCCTTAGTCACCCGTACCTACCGTAACCTACCGTAATCGGCCGAAATTTTAAAAACGGATGTCAGATTCGTGATCAGCATCCCAAATAACCCCCCTGGACGAGGTTTGGGCGAAATTTTTTTTTCGACCTCTCCTCGTCCTCTGGAGTCCCGAAAGCACAATAGTGCCAAAATTTATCCCTATCAATTCCTCGTTTTACAGCGGCGACGTATCTGTCTACACTTGAGGTGAAGTTTAGTTCAATTAGTCAAGTCCCCTCTTCAAAAAAAAAACCGACACGTAAGATTTGCTTGGACGACTGATCGTTCCTGTCGCTCCCATCACTGAGTATGAAAAGGCCTTCAGGCTAAACACGCCCGGTACAAGACTCGATCTATTGGTCCATAGAGTGGTTCTGTAAAGTGCCTCGACAGTCACCTGCGCAATGAGTTTTATCCTGGCTGAACACAACAGAACACACGTGTATTCCTTTCAAACAGGCAACCGCACCAATGAGTAACCACCGTACTGCAAGCATAGGCCTGATCCAAAGCAGTCATACTCATCCTTTGCAGCGCAGCAGAATGTAGAAGAGAATCCACTGTTTATTGAGACTTAATTCCTATGATCTGTTAGTCTTAGGCAGTCTTATAAGAGTCTTAAAAAAGACACCGTTTGACCTAACATCGCATAACGTCTCCCAACACTGAATGATTGCTCTTCACACTGATTCTGATCCTACAGGCTTCCCTAACATCCGTCCTTTCAAACCGCGAATACAGAACGTCTTGTCGTCAAATACAGAACGTTCTGAGGGAAAGCGTGCAATTACTCGCAGTGCGGTTTTTTGTCGCCTAAAAAGTACGGTACACGCTCGTTCTTCGGCCGCCAGCTTCGCACTTGTGAAAACGGACAGGAAAAGGAGTAGGGTTATCCTGGCCGGCGCAAATAGGGTCCGGGGGGTCACCACAGCATGGCGCGGCGGGCCGGCGTGGCGAGTAGCTACATACAGTGAATGTAAATGCAGTCTTATCTCTTGGTTTCGATTATAGATCCGCGTCTTATGTGCTTCCTAATTGGACAAGGGAGGGAATTCCAGGATGTAGGCGATTCTAACACGGATGCGTCACTTGAGCCACACCCTGGAGTCCCTTCCCCTGCTTAAATCTGTGCTCTCCTCCGCTGACGCGGAGGAGAGCACAGAACACAGCTACAGCATTATTTGTTTGTTTTCTTTACTATCAGTGTGCCTTGTCTCGCTTTCTTGGTGTTGGTGACACTTTTTATAAGGTGACCCCCCTCCCCGGACCCTACTTGCGCCTCCTGGCCAGGCAAAACTTTCCCGCTCATCCTCGTTCGGCATGTTTTCTCATTTCAATACGTTGTAACATTTTTTAAAACCTACATTGCACGGCATCGAACACCAGATTTCTATTCATTCCTACCGTCGTTTTTCACTTTTACGTTTAGCTTCCATCCCAACAACCTGATTTGGAGAAATCACCAAGACAAATCTAATGTTGATGTAAAAAGGAAAGAATGGAATACTAGCGTCTTCCAGTGGCAAAAGTGTGCCAAATGAGTACAGAGAGAAAACGTTCGCCTTGCCGGATAACTTCAGTCCAGGAAAGGATGCGAGATCATGGAATGGCGTTGCTCCGCGCGGTGACCGGCCATACACTTTCATCAGAAGGAAAGCGAATATCCATCTACATAGGAAGTGGTCCAGCTCAGCTGAATCCTGCGCAGAGTGGACCGCACCAGCACTGCGTAGTCCTAATCTCGTGCGGACGCTAAGCGGCTCGGAGAGGTCACCATAGGAGGAATAGCAGCGCACGACCCACACAGAGCCCAGGCCTCCCGAAATCGAACCGAGCGGAAAATGCCGCGAACATTCGACGGTAGTGTAACATCGCGACTATTGAATGCGTCAAAACACACGCACGCAATTCTGCGGACCGAAACTTCGCCGATGTCTCTCTCAGCGGAGGAGAGCACAGACTTAGACAGGGGAAGGGACTCCAGGGTGCGGCTCAAGTTCTAGACCTCCCTCAAAACTTGCACACCAAGTGTTAGAAAGTGTATATAAGTCAGTTTCACTGCGATAGTGTGACATGTTTTCAGCTTTTCCTGAAGAAGCATCATATAAAATTGAGCCTTAGAACGTTGTTTAGTTTTATAACTCGAGCTCAATTTCTGAACCAGAGCATTTTTTCCCCGCAGCTCCTGCAACAGCAGAAAGGGATATCAACAACTCAAACCTAACGTATGCGTCCCTGCTTCCTTCCGAACGGTCTTCGAGCGCCTTGCGGCCAGTCACGTGAATAGCAGTTGGATCGGGCTATGGCTGTGCAGCGAAGATTTAGGTTACTGCGGGGAAATCTTCGTTTTGAAGTGCTGCTCCGAATACGACAACGGGGCAGTCAAAGCCCGAAGGGCCTGCGGATGGGTGTAGTACATTCAGGAGCCTAGAACGCTCCTGCTTTCTGCCGGTAAAGACTTAAAGAAGAGAGGAAGAGCAATGGCTATGGAGTACAAGAACAAGTCATACTCCGTTCCCTGTGAATGCCAGCCATTTCCATTTTCGCATTTTCGCTATAACACTGTCCAAGTCGTAGTCTCTTATCAGATTAGATTCCAACCATGGACTTCGGGTCAGCTTGCTTATAAGTGGAGCGAAGCTCTTCAACGGAGCCAGGACACAGACTGAATGCCATTCATGAAACTCCAATGTGCCTTTTCTGCACCAGATAGCCTTTGTGTTAATTCTCCGCCCATGCTAGCCTTTCTTTTAGCACCTGGAAGCTTCGGTATAACCTAAGGAAAGATAGTAACCCGCGGCGCTTGAACAACTGCATCTGAGTCTGGAACCGACTTCAGACAGCGTTACATTACACCTGCCATTCAGAACTCTGCGCGGAATTGGTATTGGCATCTGCTCGCCAGTGGCTTAATCATGTTTTTGAAACCATATATGGAATAGACACCATCTGTATTGCATCCTTCTTATTCGTTCCATGCAATAACGACGAAAATTTTGTTAGACTACCAATGAGGGCTTTAGATAAGCAATAAGACGAAGAAAATCTCAGCAGCCCTTGTTTACATGAGCACTGCCCGAAAAATGCCGCTAATTTCGGCCTGCCTTAGCGAGAATAGCCCCTGCAACAGTGGAGGGCCTGCCGACTCACGTGGCATGCACGCGGAGGTTGGCGGTGGACCGCGAAGAATCGCATTGGACCACGTCAGCATACTTCCTACTGGCATCTGGATTGTAGGAACGCATGAAAGTCAGGCGATCCACTTTAAACAGACCAAGCCGTTAGTGAGACATCTTAGCTGAGCAAAATGTCACATATCAAGGAGGTTAAACTTTGTTCGTGTCCATTTACCCGCTTCACTTCTGAAGGGACGTTGAACTCGAGGTATTATCGTGAAACTTATGTCCAAGATATACAGTGAATGGCCTAGAGTGGCATGCTCTTAAGGCCAGTTAACTATGTTTAACAGAACATTCAATTGAGGAAGATATGAGATCAACACTGAATACTGAATTTAACTTCACGCCTATTATCTATATATTATATATTATCGAATTTTGTAGTTATCAGTGATTTATGAAGCTACCTGTCACCCTACTCGCTCGCCCCAGAGCTCACATTTAAGGTTCATTTTTCGTAGGGAAGCGCCCTCTATCGCCGCCGACGACGATTGCAGGGGCGGGGCCTATTCCCAACCCACGCTAGGGCACTCTCTTTCTGGATACCAAGGAATAAACACGTTTCTCTTCTCTCTGCTTCTGTACGTTATCATAAACATCCACTGAACCGCACATTTTGGTGCATCGGCCTAATAAGCCATATTGAAAGTCTCTCGCGTCCTTACGCCTAGAGCAACAAGTCGGACTATTGCAGATCGCATTCTCTATAATAAAGAGAATCGTAAGTCTCTCGCGTCCCTACGCCTAGAGCCGCAAGTCGATCTATTGCAGATCGCATTCTCTATAATAAAGAGAATCGTAAGTCTCTCGCGTACCTACGCCTAGAGCCGCAAGTCGATCTATTGCAGATCGCATTCTCTATAATAAAGAGAATCGTGAGTCTCTCGCGTCCTTACGCCTAGAGCAACAAGTCGGTCTATTGCAGATCGCATTCTCTATTTAAGAGAATTACTCTCGGTTCACACCTTGAGTTGGTCTAATTACGACCACAGCCTCTAATTAAGAGACTGCAAGACTTCCGTATTAATTACGATGAGCAACGGGAGAAAATTCTCACTTCGTTTCTTGAAAAAGCAAGAACGAAACCCTTTCTTGAAAACAAACTGGCGCTTCATTGTTATAAGACGCCTATTGTATTGAGTGCGACGACACTCGAAAACCTGGTTGATCGGTACAGCGATTATACCGCTGTGGTAGATTTCAGTACTATAGATGAAGAGACCTACGAAAAATGCAGGTCAGCTATAGCCCTCCTACAAAGCGGGGTCAAGCAGATCAGAGAGGGGCAAGAAAAGCTCCAAAGTTGTACAAAGAAGTCAGAGAAGAGTACAACAACTATAAAAGCAGAACACAAAGAAAGGACATCATGCATGAAATTGAGCAGATTGAAAATGAGTCGAAACTGCACACTACAATAGCAAAATCTGATGAACTTATGTTTAAGCTCATTACGCGTGTTGACGAAGCCAAGTGCATGCGCGAGAGAATGGATGTCAAATTGGGCTATGTTACGCAGAGAGCCCAACGAATCGAAGCGAATAGTTTGGAAAATCTTGAAAGAAACGATCGCGAGAATAGCTGCGGTCAGAGCAACTCTGACAATGCTGCAGCGGCCATACCCGCATATACTGCTATTCCTGATGCTAGTGGAAGTCTAAATCACACATCAGTACGATCCTGCAGATCTATCAAACCACCACAGGCGTCTCTACCGTCGTTCTACGGTAACGTGGATGAATTTCCCGAGTATTGGGCAGTTTTTGAATCTCTTGTCCACAAAAGCACTGAGTTGGACGTAATGGAAAAAATACTGCTGCTCAAGGAAAGCCTAAAAGGCGGGCGCAAAATTCCATTAAAGGAATTCGACTTGTGCCAGAAAACTACAAGTGGATAGTCAAAACGTTGTGCGACAACTACAACGACAGCGCTGCAAACCGTCCTCAAATTGTTCAAAAGCTCGTGAACATGAAACCAGCGAATAGTTCAGCTGAAAGTTGCCTCTTCATATATGATGAAATTCAGGTTCTACTGAACCAAATGGTGCCTGCCGGATACGATGTCCGTAATACGTTCGACCCTATATGGTTTGAGACTATTTTAGCGAAGTTTCCTCAGGACATTGTTAAAGCGGTCCTAATCCTGTGCCGTACGCAATCTAATCAAAGTATTGAGGAGCTCATGAGCGCTCTCAAAAATGAGATAGCGGCAAAACGTTACGTCGAAAGCCGCATAGGTCACCAGACGCAAGACAGAGTCAACATAGTTGCAACAGATGAGGGCACTTACTCGCGACCTCGCGACCATAATACCGACGGCTGTATTTTTTGCCATAGGAACAATCATCTGTCGGCGGCATGTCGCACAGTATCGGATCTAAACAGCCGCCGAAAAATCATAAGGGACGGCAACTGTTGCTGGAAGTTTTTCTCGCCAAGCCACAACAGCTTCGACTGTATTAAACCAGACTGTTCTCAATGTGGCCAGAAACACCACACAGGTCTGTGCTTTAAAAATGACACAGCAAATCCGAGAAATCAAAACGGCACGTGGAATCCAGGTCAGAGAAATGCCAGGCCGAACGGTCACCCTCCCAGACCTAATGGAAATCAAAACAGAGTTCAACGAAACCGCAACGATTTCAGCGATCGTAATAGAAGCGTCGCCAACAACAACACGTATATGGAAAGTGAATCTCTCCAATCTAACGCTTGTGCACAAAGCCAAACCGCACATTGCCTGCACCGAAGGCGGCTGGTTTTACGGCGGCTCTCTACGACTATCCGAGGCCCTTATTCGCCTTCTTCCCACTGTCATCCGACACTTTCGTTAGCTGCGGACAAGCGAGCACTTGTGTGGCGAAGTGCGAAATCCTCTGATATTCAGCTCAGACACCCAAAAAGGTGTATTTTTTCATTTGCAATTTGGTGGTGTTGGCGGCCGTACCCCGCCTCGCTTGTATCGATTGTCGAGTTCAAGTGATCAAAGTGACTCCTTGTGGCTAGGAGCAAATTTATTTCTGAATTATAATAGCCACCGTCCAAGGTCTATTGGTCCACTCAACGTTTCACAGTATAAATGGAAAGCCGTTTTGGCTCTCTCTATTCAGACTCAAACCGAAGCTGAAGGCATAGAAACGGATCGTCGATCCTGCTCCCACGCGACCGAACCGGGAATCGACACTGCTGATCTCGATCGACATGTTGAGGCCCTCCTGAAGGACGAGACAGTACCGTTTCACCTTAGGGCGGTTATAGCAATACTCTTAGAAGACCGTAGACGCAATCTATCCATCTTGAACGTTTGCAATGATCCCACTGAGTAGGTTAAGGCTCTCAGGGCCGAAAATCTTATGCTCAGACAAAGCTTAGAGCTCTCTGAAATTTCGTGCAACTCTATCTCTCCCGCTACTCAATCTCCGTCGCCTGTCTCACAGAATTTAGATGTCTCCTCTACAGTTTTGAATTCGTCTCAATCTGTAGACAACGCTAGCTACTCTCACGACGTCATAATTTCAGGAATGATTGAAAGTAATGCCTCTAAGCCCTCAGATCGCCTTGTTCATGATGTATATTGCGTGCGTCAGATATTAGACTATTTAGGAGTTGAGTGCAAGCCTCTCGCCATGTACCGTTTGGGCCGCGGCAATCCTAGGATATTGAAGGTCGTCTTCCCAGCCAGTCACTTTGCAAAACGTGTTGTTAGCCGTTCTTCTATGCTCAGTAGATCTCGTTGGTTTTCTCGCATTCATATTCGTCCTTCTCTGCCCAAGATAAAACGGGAGCGCCTTAGAGCCGAAAGGCTATCTCGTAGGCAGTCCGACAGTCCACAATCGGTTTTCCCAATGGTTACGATGGGCGCCCCACCCCCTCAAAAACAAACCAACGGACGAAGTCGCCGCGAGGAACGCGTATTTTCCAATTATTTCTGACAAACATCCGTTCGATTCTTAAAAACGCTCTGCCCTTGTCATACGTGCTGGCCGGTTCAGATTACGAGGTAGTGGTGCTGACTGAGACCTGGCTCAAGGCTTCTGTGGATACTTCCGCAGTACTGGGGTTCGGTTGTGAAAGCTACGTTCCGGTTAGATGTGACAGACCAAGAAAAGTAGGAGGAGGAGTTCTATTCCTCATAAAGCTATCCTCATCATATGAGATTGTTTTTAGTGAAGCTGTTCCCGACTCATACGAAATTTTATGCTGTGACATTACGCTTGGTGATGAGACATGTAGATTCATAGGGGTATATCGTGCCCCATCGTGTTCTAGTTGCAAGAATTCTGAATTGGTCAACACCATAAGCGACCTGGCGGTTCAAAACGTGAACTGTATTGTGACTGGTGACTTTAATTACTCAGATATTGAATGAGCATCCAGCATAGCAGGTTCCAAACCATCTGCGGAGTTTTTTGAAATGTGCGCAACACTTGGCTTCTCTCAACTTGTTATGTCCAACACTAGAGGAAATAACACTCTGGATTTAGTGCTCTGTAATAAGGACTCCTTGGTCCAAAACGTCACGGTCAGGACACCTATTGGTACCAGCGACCACTCTGTGGTGGAGTTCACGGTTAAAGCTGCCAGGCGTCCTTCCTCATTGCGACCGGTTAGAGAATTCTGTAAGGCTAATTATGGTGAAATTACCTCCTTTTTGCGGAGCATTGACTGGATTGGGTCATTATCGGCTTTGAGTACAGTAGACGAAATGTACGAAATGTTCATCGCCTTTCTCAAGGATTGTATCGAAACCTTTGTTCCCTGCTGTAAGAAGCCTGCTCATCAATGCAAATGGCCACGGTACCTAATCTCACTAGCTAAAATACGCGAATTGGCGTTCAGAGAGTCTATACTCTCACCGTCTACTAGATCCACGGAACACTTTAAAACAATCTCAAGGAGAGTTTGTAAAAAACTGAAGAAATTTTCAGCTTCACTGGAAAAGAAAATCTCGTCATCGTCTAATTCTAGCGATTTCTTTCGTATGATAAGTACTAGATTGAAGTCTAAACAATCGACGCCAGTACCTGTAGACGATACGGGGAAAAGGGCCCTCACTAACCAAGACAAGGCTGAATTACTCGCTCAAACTTTTGAGGCCGTTTTCCAAAAACCTCAGGACGAGGGTAACTTGAGTGCGTCCCTCCACCGGGACCATTGCGCTGTTACCTCACCAATGAAAGACTCCTTCTGGTTTCATGAAGACTCTATCTTGAAATGTCTTCTAACCTGGCCGAAATCGCGGTCTAGAACACCGGACGAAATCCCGCTGTTCTTCATTCAAAAGGTAGCTTACGAAATTGTGAGTCCGCTTCAAATTATCTATAATTTAAGCCTGATGCGAGGAGAGGTACCGCGGAGATGGAAGGAGGCCTTTGTTACACCTCTGCCCAAAAAGCCCCCTTATAATAATGCAAACAACTATCGGCCTATCAGTATTACCTCAGTATTTGCACGGTTATTCGAAAAATTGCTCAAGGAGGTCATTATTGCCCATCTGGAAAATAATTCCATTATTCCGTTAGAACAGTTCGGCTTCCGCAGAGGGGGCTTCACTACGGCGCAGATGCTTGTAGCTCTAAACGATTGGACTACATCGCTTGAGAACGGCAGTGGAGTTGACGTTATTTATTTTGATTTTGAGAAGGCGTTCGACGAAGTGCCTCATAGCAAACTCATCAAAGAGCTATCACTAGTAGGTCTCCACCAAAAAATAGTAAAATGGATTGAGTCATTTTTGGATCAGCGAGTGTTTAGAGTTAACTTCCAAGGACAACTTTCCAGTACAAAATTTGCGAGCAGTGGTGTACCTCAGGGCTCTGTCCTCTCTCCAATTCTCTTTAACGTGTACACACGAGAAATTCCCTCGCTTGTTAACAATACTGGTGTAACTTGCCAGATGTTCGCTGACGACCTCAAAGTCTATAGCTGTGTCTCTGATCCTACTGCCGTGGAAAAAATTCAAGCAGCAATTTCAGAAGTAGTTGAATGGGCCAAGTCCCATCAGCTACCTTTAGCTGGAAGTAAAACTAAAGTGCTGCATTTAGGTAAGAACAACAAGAAAGCTTCTTGTTTCGTAGAGGGTCAACGAATTGTGCAGGCTACAAAGGTGAAAGATCTTGGCTTTCTCATCACTGAAAATCTAGAATTTGATAACCATTGCAATGATGTAGCAGCAAAGGCTTCACGTAGAGTGTGCAATCTCTTTAGAAGCTTGAGCACGAATGAAGATCAAACATTTCTCCGAGCATCGAAAATGTACGTTCGTCCACTTCTTGAATATGGCACTCCTGTTTTTGGTCCTACAAAAGCGGAAAATATCGATGCTCTTGAAAAGGTCCAAAACAACTTCACGAGGAAACTTTTCCTTAGATTAAGAAGATCTGGGTTTGTGCAGTCCCATCAAGCTCTGAACGGAATGCACAACTGGGATTGGAATCATTAAACTCTCGCAGAAGGAAATTCGACCTTCTTATGCTATACAAAATAATACACGGTCTTGTCCATCTAGGCGGTCGCACTTTTTTCACGTCCAGTAATTCCATTACTAGGGGTACTACAGTTAAGCTTCGGTTCCCGCGAGCCAGGAGCTCAGTCCGATCCAATTTCTTCGTATGCCGAGCGGGTGCTGAGTATGTGAAGTTGAGTAAGCGCATCCAGATTCCTCCAAGAATCGCGGCCTTCAAAAGGGTTTTGAGGAACCACGTTTAGCCATTGCTGACAGTTTTGCTTCTTTCTTTTTTTTTGTGGTCACAGTGTCGGGTGGAGTCGCCGATCGGCCAACCGTTGTTAAAATGCTTTTAAACATAACTGATGATTTTTTTTTGTTCCAGTGTTTAAAGTTACGTTACTGTGTTCATCGGTTGCGATGGTGAGCTCTCTCACGTTGATCGCTTTACATGTGTTGTATCACATGTCGGAATAAATAAATAAATAAATAAATAAATAAACAGCTTCTCAGCTTGTCCTAATGACAGCGGAAGGTAATCTTTGGAACCATAATAAAAACGAGTTCGAAAAGGTCCTGTTTTTCTTCTACTCAGGTGCTCAGAAAACAGTCATTGAAGAGAACCTTGCCTATCGTTTTGGCTTACCAAAAGAGTCAACAGAAATATGCACCATGTCAGGAATTGGTGGGCATATAGAAAACTTGAGTCACATAGTACTGTCAAGAGTGAGCACGGTGTTCGGGGAAGAACTCGAGCTAAAAGTACAAACGAAACCCGTCCTAACGAACGGATTCCCTAGTGTCAAGCTCAGTAAATCTGACATTACTTTCCTCAAGGAAAATGGAATTTGCCTAGCAAATTCAAAATTGCATGGAGAACACCAAACTCCACACATTTTGGTCGGACTTGATTATTACCACGACCTAGTCTGCAGTCCAAGTCACGGTATGGCAACACCAACAGGACTTCATATCGCTAAAACAGTATTTGGCCCCACCATATATGGTAAAGGCCTCACATCAGTAAAAGACGTTAGAAGCAACGTGAGCTACGCAATGGCGTTAGTTCACGAGTAAAGCGAGCAGGAAATGCTACGTAAAATGTTCGAGTTGGATGGGCTTGGAATTTCCGAAAATGAATGCCGAAAGGAAGGCAAGGCCTACGAATATCTAGAAAATATTCAAAAATGATTTCCGTTGAAAACGGATACATAACAGCTTCATTTTCATTAAAAACCAACATTGGAGAACGGGAGGACAACTTCACAGTTGCTATTCGCTGCTTAGAGTCTCTGCAAAAAACTTTGCAGCAAAACAGCGAGCAACGCAGTTGGTACTGCAAGATCATTGAAAAATATGTTAGTGAAAGGATGGTTGAACCATTTTCCGATTCCGACCCAGAAGCAGTCGGAACCTACTACATGCCTCATTCAGGCGTCTGGAAAGCTAATAAAAATGTTCCTTTTAGAATAGTGTTTGACGCGTCTTCAAAACGTAAAAACCAACTGTCTCTAAACGAAGTAATCCACAAAGGCGAATCATTCGTCAATAAAATCCATGACATTCTCATGGTCTCACGATCAAAAAAGGTTCTTCTGATATGTGACATTGAAGCGGCCTTCACTCAGGTACGCCTGGTCCACTCCCACAAAGATCTATGCAGGTTTTTGTGGGTGAAAAATATCAAGTTGCCTCCAACGAAGGACATCCTAATCCGCTACAGATTTAAGCGGTTGCCACAGCTTCCCCTAGCATATTAAACATCGCACTACTGTCTTACCTCAATAATGAAGGGTCCTCAATTGCAATTGAAATAGCTAGCAATCTACATGTGGATAACATTATGATGGTTGCCGACTGCAGAAGAGGTGATCATGAAATATCGAGAGTCGAAACAACTTTTCGCCAACATCGGCATGAACCTTGGGGAGTATATATCCAACTCCAACGAAGTCAACTCTCAAATACCCTTAGAGGATCGACTAGACACACACTCCTTAAAAATTCTAGGTGTCGCATATAACATCGAAGACGACTCATTTAAGGTCAGAACTCATTTCGCTCACGCGGAGAAGCTGACGAAAGAGATATTGTCAGTCAGATCAACTCAGTGTACGACCCTATCGGTGTCGCCAGTCCACTCATAGTAAAACTGAAATCTATGATGAGGATGTGTTCAATACTGGAACAGCATAGAAAATCGTATTATCTGAAGAACTGTGCCTTCGATGGAATCGTCTATGCAAAGAAGTCGATAACGCTCGCGTATCGATTCCGCGCCGTATAACTCAACAATCCACGAACAGTCACCTGTGGATATTCGCTGACGCTAGTTGCTTGGCGATTGCAACCTGTGCCTATTTCCAGTGCCAATCCTCAGGAAAGATCTCGGCGCTAATCAGTGGAAAAGCTAAGCTAACACCGAAAAAATGTCACCAAACAATCCCAAGACTTGAACTTGTTGAAATCCTTATGGCTACACGCTTGTGCAAGACAATCATGGAGACGTACAGAACCGTTCGAAACGTGTCCGTTGTATCAGATAGTGAAATAAAGCTGTAATGGTTGAACAGCTGCAAAAAGGTCCCGGTTTTCGTCGCCAACCAGCGGGAGCGCTTCCTCGCTATTAAGACCAATCTAGAATCGCACGACGTATTGGTTAAATTTCTTCACCTTAGCACAACCCATAACCCAGCTGATGCAGGGACCAGAGGTTTAAACTCTGGAGAAACCGCCAATAGCGATTGGGTGAATGGACCGCGCTGGCTAGAAAACAGCCCTGACACCTAGCCGTTAGCTGAAATCGACTGTATTAAAGTGACGGAAGAGATAGATACTGCTGATATCGTATCGCTCCCTAACATAACAAAAGCCAGCACCAACTCTGTCTGTGGAGCAGAGCTTATCGACTTATCTCGGTTCTCAAAGCTGAACAAAGCCATACGAGTGGTCGCACTTTGAAAACTTTGAAGCATTGGATTATTGCGGTGAACAAGAGCCAAACGTCGCACATCAGTACCGTCATGATATCAAAATTTGACACCTCTCAAGACATCACTTCTCATGACATCGAACTTTCCGAGAATGTTCTTATAAGACAAGAGCAGAAGGGAACGATTTTGCAAGATCTCCAAAGGCAGTTCCATAACAAAAAGGTTATCTCAGACGAAAATGATATTGTTCGTCACGAGTCGCGCCTCCAGAACGCTGTGGTTCCTCGTGACGCAAAATCACCCATATACATACCACAGAAGTCGGAACTAGTCCGTCTCATACTTCAACACGTTCACTCAAATAATGCTCACTGCGGCAAGGACCATATGTTAGCTATCGTGCGACAGAGGTTTTGGATTCCTCGTCTGACTGTTTTTATCATCTGGTACTTGAAGCACTGTTCTACGTGTAAGAGATATCAAGGACTGCCATTAGGAGCTCCTTTAATGTCTTCGCTGCCGTCAGACAGTGTAGTGATTTCAAAACCGTTCGAAAACGTCGTTTGCGACTTCATGGGTCCATTCCTGTCAAAATCGCAAGAAAAAAATGTACGTATGCCTCTACACTTGTCTTACAACAAGAGCACTTCATTTGGAGCTTGTTGAAAACCTATCATGGGGTGCATTCCTTAGCTGCTTTATCAGATTCATCTCAAGACGAGGAGTGCCAAAGCTTGTGCGCATCGATTGCGGTACGAATTTCAAACAAGGCGAGCGCATTATAGCCACTATGTTTGAAACCAATGAGCCTACGGGTACTTCTTTGATGTCGTACTGTGCAACAGAGAAATTCAAGTGGTTATTTAACCCACCAGGTGCTCCATGGATGGGAGGCGCTTGGGAAAGACTGGTAGGATCAGTCAAAAAAGCGTTCAATAAATCAATGGGACGAAAGAGATTCAGCTTTACAGATATGTGTACGGTTCTCACGAGAATTTAAGCCATTCTCAATACAAGACCCCTCACTAAATCCAGTTCGGACGACCTATGCGTTATTTCATTGCGTCCCATTGACTTCCTTCAAGGAAATCTCTGATCTTCATTGCCAGAATCTAACGACCGTATCGATCTCCTGGACCCAACATATGATCCAGATTTCATACAATCACAAGAGTAAGCGACAGAAGCATTGCATTATTCCGAGAACATAGCTAATAAGTTCTGGGAAAACTGGAATACACTGCATCTAACTCCTTAAGGGAAACGCAAAAAGTGATCCTCAAACAGCCAAGACACTTGAGCAGAACGTGTCCCTATGTAGGCGAGATAGTCATCATCGAACAAAAACTAATCCCTCGAGGAAATTGGCCCTATGGCAAGATAGTCGATATCATAGTTCTGCGGACGGACTCATAAGGTCAGCGAAGATATTGATGCCAAACCACAAGGTCATCCACCGACCTCTTAACAAGTTATATCCTCTAGAAATCCGTGCTAATGTCGAGCCCAGCAATGAAGAAGCAGTCAGAGCTGTGACTTCAGAACATCAGAATCACCTGTGGTTGTTCAAAATGAGAAGCGACCAATTCTTCCGCGAAGCTCAAAATCAAGAGCCTACGACTTTTTCATAAGTATGGAGACCAGTGTACTTCACTCACCTCCAACAACAATTAACTCATCATTGCTACTTGTTACCCTACTATCTATCGTGGCATCGCCAGTACTCGCGGCTCAAAACTCCTCGATACTGTCGTGCAGTAGAGGAATTATCAATATTCCACCAATAAGTGGTTCGTTCGACAAACAGTGCCAAGTCGTAGATAACAGCACGCGTGCAGCCAACAATTTCCTACCAATATCACCGACAGAGAAAAGTGTCAATGTGAGCTTTCGTTCGATGACTAATGCTCAAGAACAAGTAATGTCGTGCGAACATTCTAGGTTTTGTGACCAACAACAACTTCTATCAAAAACCTTGCTAGGAAATCCCCATTGTTGGCCAGCAGGTGCCATTGCAACAACAGCCATAATCGTTTATGTAGCCATCAAGTGTTGTTGGGTGTAACACGGCTCATGGCAAAGTTCATCAGAAACACTAGCAAGAGCACTAAAAATTCGGAACAGTTCGACAATCTCACAGCTGCTGCGGAGCAGAGTCCTCCAAGCTTCAAGCTCACGCCTCTTCCAGGGTTATTGTCAAGCTCGTTATTTGCTGTGATAAGCCTTCTATCACCGATAACAGCGTGTCAGCATGGCTTCATACGTCACTCTGCTGAGGTTGTGTGCAATGAAGGCAACCAGTGTTACCTCGAGTACAGCCGAGAACTATTATTCAATAGATTGCAGTCAGAAATATGTATCGAAATCATACATGCAAATGAAACTGTTGGTGTTGCTAAATTCCGAAAGCAGAGAATAGACTTCAAATGCTCGAAGGCAACAGATCCACTAAAATGCAGATCTTTCACGTCAAACGGTGTGCTCAGGCAGGATCCTGTTCTGCAGACAAGTGTGAAAGAACTAGCTCGACAGAATCAATACCCGAGTTGAACCACACCAGACAATATCTCGGATATACTGGCTGCATGAACAGTTGCGGAGGAGCCTTCTGTGGTTGCTTTTTGCCCAAACCTGCATGCTGGTTCTACAGAATTGCTCATAAACCACAATTAAAGAGAATCCTCGAGGTCGTCCGGTGTCTGCACTGGACTCCAGCTATAAGGTTGGAAATCGAAATTACCACAGCCAACAAGACAGTGATTTTCTCACAAGTCTTTCATCCGTACACAACGGAAGAAATAGCAAGCTTCAAAATAACAGTAGCTTCTATCCAAAAGTCTGCCGCTTCTCTTGAAAACAAACGGTTTGCTATATCGACCAACACGTCGTATATGCTTCCAACTAACTTTCGAATCCCAGTAGCGTGCAACAATCCTATGCAAGCTCTTAATCGCTTTGTCACCTGTTCTAACCGTATGCTCTGCAACTGTGGAACCTCGGTGCACATCTGCGCCAAGAGGATTCGATATCCATGCTGTATCGAACAGAAAACAGGTTACCCTTGGTAACGCCTTACGGGACCATTTCCACTGTCGAAAGAGATCATCGCCACATCAAGTGAAGAAGAAAGGGTGCTACGCATAGAATCTAAAACGCTTAAAGGCTCAGCCGAATTTGTCCTTAATCAAAACTGTGCAGTCGAAAAATCCGACCTAATTGGTTGTTACAAGTGTGCCCTTGGTGCCCATTTCACAGCGATCTGTAGGGCGGCTACACACGCTGCCGTCACAGTGACATGTGACTCTCAACAGTTTCCACTTACGTGTGGACCATCAGGTGTGGAGAACACACCTCTGACTTTGACCATCCTTTAGTGTACGAACAATGCCAAGCGCACTGCTCAACGAAACCCACAAAGTTTCTCTTTAATGGCACTCTGTATTATCATGGTGAGACTCCACATGCCGCCTTTGAGGCAAGGTCACATAGCGTACCCCTACGACATCAATGGTTTTCTGATATCACCCTACCAAATATCGATCCACTAGTGCATGTTATTCGCCAGTCACTGGAAACTAACTCTTGAAGCATTGAGCTCCATACTACTACTTACTGGCCTCACTTACACAATGGGCCCATGCATTCTTATAGCCATGCTATCCTCGATCGGGTCGTT
Organism: Heligmosomoides polygyrus bakeri; assembly: GCA_947359475.1. Lineage (NCBI taxonomy): Eukaryota > Metazoa > Nematoda > Chromadorea > Rhabditida > Heligmosomidae > Heligmosomoides > Heligmosomoides polygyrus. Next base: position 59,037,111 of record OX375866.1, on the reverse strand, counting down.
TGCTGCCGCACTACTAAAACTTATTTGGAAATGCATAAACTGCTACAGGCAGAAAATGAATATTCCGGCCTGAATACTGTCATGGAAACCACCATATGCTAATCACTACATAACCTCTCGTATGCAATACATTAATGCCATCTTAAGGGCCATATGCATCATTCATTGTACATATTGCGTACACAGTGCCCATGCAGAGTCCCTGCACCCCCTCCCCGGCGGCCATTTAGCCGCGACGTGAGCACCAAGGCTCTGTCGCCGTATGACGCAGAGCGGGTGCTCGCCGATATCAGGCGAGGCCTGCGAGACCGGGTTCCGAGTTCGAACCCGGCCTCCGCCCCCTTTAGGGCCCCGCCAGCCGAGTAAGGCTCGCGGGGCCCCGTGGGGCGTTCTGTGTCCATCACGGTAGACACTTGGTGCCTTTCTTTGACACCCTCGCCCCCTCCCAAGTCGCGCGAAGGGAGCTGAGTGGCACTTTTCAACCCGCACAGGAAAATTTTCCAACGGGCGTCAAAAATTTGCTGCCACGGCATTTCGCCCCCCGCAGCGTAAAAAACGGAGCTACCCCGTCATACGCGAGGCAATACACCCCGCGCATGCGTGTTGAGGTAGCTTGCCGCAGTCCCCAGGCTACAGGAGTATAGCGAACCGTTTTCTGTATATGCCGCGGGCACCCACGTAACGCCCGCGGCGATGGAGTGCGCGGGAGAAGCAAAGAAAGACGGCCTGCATGTGAGCGCGCTTAGCAACGATCATCCGCCGATTCCATCTCTGAAATCCGACTTCCGCTACCGACCCCATCGTCCGTTTGACTCGACTCCATCGCCCATTCGACTCTCAACCTGCGGCCGACTCCATCGCCCGTTCGACTCTCAACCTGCCGCCGACTCCATCGTCCGTCTGACCCTCAACCTGCCGCCGTCTACACCGCTCGCCCACTATCACGCCGTCAGTTCGTCATCACGCCGATCTTCAACTTCTACATGACATGATCTATTATTTTGTATTCACTGCATGTATTTATGACGCGCCGCGCTGGCAGTATCGCCGCCGACGACGATTGCAGGGGCGGGGCCTGTTCCCAACCCACGCTAGGGCACTCTCTTTCTGGATACCAAGGAATAAACACGTTCCTCTTCTCTCTGCTTCTGTACGTTATCATATAAATCCACTGAACCGCACACTCGATTCGTTGAACCCCAACGGTCCTTGGTATCCCGGTCAAGCCCGCCCCTTAATAAACGTGTGCCCGTGCGTCCATGTTCATTTATAAAAACACCAGCGTCCGTCGCCGGCTTCGCCGGCGCCGTACGCTGGACGGGGCAATGCCAGGCTTGCCGACTTCGCGTATGGCGGGTCACGCTGGAAACTAGCCCAAACCTAGCTAGGGGTGATTCCTCATCCAGCGCCGGTCGCGGGCTTCGCAGGCAACCAACGCTGGGTAAGGAAGCATCAAAGCACTGCCGAATATTAGGGACCAAGGAGCAAGACTTGGTTAAAACCGTAGTCGAATTGAGCGTAGGTTCGACGAACTTTCTTCGCTGACCTCTCCTGTTCCACCCCTTAAAATTGAAGGAACTGGGCAGGTAGAAATATCTTAGTAATCCAGCGCGCAAAGTACATATGCTCTTGAGATCGAAGTGAACAATTTCCAAATCAAAAGAAGCGTCTTCCAGACCATGACATTGACCAATCAATAGTATCGGTTGATATTGATTGCTTGATGGAAGCTTCAACATGGTGGCTGATTACCTGGTCAACCTTCCGTCGGTCATCATAACCACGCAACACCCACCCGATTAAGTCTGAGAGAAAGCCGATATTAGCGCTCAAAATATCAATAATATCGGTCGATGTAGATTTCCTGTGCGAAACTTCGTCATGGTGGCTGATTTCCTGATCGACCTTCCGTCGGCCATCATATCACGGAACACCCACCCAGATCGATTAAGTCTGGCGAGAACCAATAGCTCCGCTCAAGCGATGGATAATATCGAGCTATCTAACATTGGCAATAGCGATGCTGTTGCTAATGTTAGATAGCTGAACGAAGAAGTACACGCCAGCAGATACGTCATTCGAAACCTCATGGATTGTTCTCTGATTTCCATCCCTCTGGTAGTTGGTCGATAAACACCCTAGATGTGATCAACATGCGCCATCTGCAGGTCATGTGTCGTTGGCAGCAAACACCCGCTGTCGCCGCAGGCCTCGGACAGCGCGGTGAGCTTCGTAATGACGGTAATGATAATGATAAAGATGATAGTGATGACTCCTTAAACACCGTAGTGCGATGAAACGATCAACATCTTCCATCAACAGCTGATGTGTCGTCAGCTGGGCTCACCCGCTGTCGCCGCAGGCCTCGGACAGCGCGGCGGGCTTCGGACAGCGCGGTGGGCTTCAGAATGATAGTAGTGATAATGATAAAGATGATAATGACTCCGTAAACACAGTAGAGGTTATGAGCCGATCAACGTCTCCCGTGAATACCGTAATTTCTTAAGGTTCATAACCCCAAATCCGGTTACGTTCCCTTCCCCTCCTCCTTTCCGCCTCGCTCGAAGCCTTCCCTTCCTGGGCGAGCGCATGAAGTGCACGAGAGTTCAAAGAAGCAGTACAGGTGCCGCCAATGGCCTTTTCCTTTCTGGAATCTGCCCCTCCAATGAATCAAATGAATCAGCATGCTCGGGGCGAGCTGCCCCGTAATCGGCCGACAGAGCTGGCGACGCGCCAGGCGCCGCCGCGCGCGACCGCTGTCGCTCCCATTTGTATCTTTAAATACGATCGATAAAACACGGATCTATAACCGAAACGAAGAGACAACAATGTATTAAGATTACTTGTATGCAGAGACGCACAGTGGGTGCGCGCCACGGCGGGGACCGGCTCAAGCGTGGGGTGCGATTTTTTTTTTGATTTCCAAAAATTCACCACCCCCCCCCTCACCAGAAGGGTCTTGGACGACCCCCTTCCGAGAGAATCGATGGATTTTAATGTTAAGTTGTCTGTTGTGTTACAAACAATTCTAGAAAATGTGAAAGAAAGTAAAATATTTATTAATAATCAATTAATAAAGTTTTGATGCAAATAAATCAATTAAATGAAGATTTTTTTAGGAATGGCAACGACATGGCAACACCCTGAGCACCGCTTCTTCTACGGAAAGAAGACGTCATTTCTATTTGAATTTATCTAATAAAAATTTAAAAAGTTGTTGTAATAGTTGTTGTGTATAGATCTGACCAAAAGTTAAGCTTCAACTTGTAGCAGGAAAAAATCAGGCCTCTCCTAAGCAATCTTTTATCCGATCAGGTGGAGTGATCTTCCTGGAATTTTTCTTGAAAGTCTTCAAAAGCAAAAATGTTTTCTGAACAAGGCTACCACTGGAGCTGAAAACAGAGTTCACAACAGCACAGATTTTATTTATCACTTGCTCAAAAAAAAAAATCAGGTCTTACCTATGCGGTTTTCCTTGCGATCAGGTGAGGTCATGCTCAATTTTTTCAGAAATAAAAATTTTTCTACCTGAATGGAACGATCTATAGAGCTGAAGTGTAACTTAACAAACCGGTAATTTTTATTATATATATTATAATATAGAATATATATAATATGCATATATTCTAGAATCGACCCTTTCCTAAGCGATTTTCCTTGGGATCAGGTGAGGTCATGCTCAAAGTTTTTTCAGAAATAAAGATTTTTCGGTACTTGTGAAGCAGAGGGCCCGTGGGCCGTGGGGTTATCGGGAAACACGTTAACGCGGCAACCCCACGGCACCACGGGGCCGGTACTTATGAAGCACCGGTCCACGGGTGCCGTGGGTTGCCGCGTTAACGTGTTTCCCGATAACCCCACGGCCCACGGGCCCTCTGCTTCGTAAGTGTCGATTTTTCTACCTGAACGGAACGACCTATAGAGCTAACATGTAACCTAAGAAAACGGTAATTTCTATTATATATATATATTCTAGAATCGATCCTTTCCTAAGCGATTTTCCTTGCGATCAGGTGAGCTCATTGTCAATTTTTTTTTTCAAAAATAAAGATTTTTCTAGGTGAACGGAACGATCTCTAGAGCTGAAATGTAGCTTCATAAAAGCTCAATCTTCGATTGATACATAATAAAAAATGCAGCTTATCTGGAGCTATTTTCGATGTGATCAAGAAGGATAGATCACTGGTCGATTGCTCGTCGATGTGATTAGAAGGTGCTATACATGCACTTTGTTCAACCGAGCGTAACTCGCTCAATTTTGAGAGATGTGCAAATGCGAGCAGAATTCGGAAAACTAGAAGCAATTCTCTTTCCGATGATCACAAAAGCGCGTTTCGAAAAAGGCATCTTCATGCGCGGCCGGGGGATGCGATTTTGCTCGAAAAAATTGAAGTGATTTCACAAAGCTCTAATTTTCGAGAGCTGTGCGAATGCGGGCAGCAATTAGAAAACTAGAGAAAATGCTCCTTCTTTTGAAGGCAAAGCCAAATGGTGAAAAAATGATCTTCATGCGCGGCCGGGGGTGCAATTTCTCTGCGATTTTTGATTTTTGAAATACGTGCCGAAAATCGCACCCCCCGGCCGCGCATGAAGATGCCGTTTCTGAAAAACGCTTTTGTGATTGTCGATAGGAGCATCTTCTCTAGTTTTTCTAATGCCGCTCGCATTTGCACAGCTCTCAAAGATAAGCGAGCTATGACCGTTTAAGTGCGGGTATCCGCAATCTGCGGCCCCGTGGGAAGGAGAGGTCTTACGAAGTAGCTTGCGGAATAGCGCGCGCTGGTAAGAAACGCAGAGTGCATCTTCTACTGATGTGCACTATTCCACCGTCTATATCCTGGCAAGTATTTCCGCAAAAATGGCAGAGAAATTGCACTCCCCGGCCGCGCATGAAGATCTTTTTTCAAAACTTGATTTCGCATCCATAAGATAGAGCATTTCTTCTAGTTATCCAAATGCCGCCCACATTTGTACAGCTCTCAAATATAATCGAGATATGATCGTTCAAGTACGGGTATCCACAATCTGCGGCCTCGTAGGATGAGAGGTCTTACGAAGTAGCCGGCACTTAAACGATCATAACTCGCTTATCTTTGAGAGTTGTGCAAATGCGAGCGGCCTTCGAAAAACCAGAGAAGATGCTCCTATCGAGGATCACAAAAGCGTTTTTCAAAAACGGTATCTTCATGCGCGGACGCGGAGGGGGGTGTGATTTTCGGCAAGTATTTTCACAAAAATCGCAGAGAAATCGCACCCCCAGCCGCGCATGAAGGTCATGCCTTCAGAAGATGGAGCATTTTCTCTAGGCTTCTGAGCGCTGTCCGCATTTGCACAGCTCTCGAAAATTAGAGAGTTATGTCCAGCTTTGTGAAATCACTTCAATTTTTTCGAGCAAAATCGCATCCCCCGGCCGCGCATGAAAATGCCTTTTTCGAAAAGCGCTTTTGCGATCATCGGAAAGAGAATTGCTTCTAGTTTTCCGAATTCTGCTCGCATTTGCACATCTCTCAAAATTGAGCGAGTTACGCTCGGTTGAACAAAGTGCATGTATAGCACCTAATCACATCGACGAGCAATCGACCAGTGATCCATCCTTCTTGATCACATCGAAAATAGCTCCAGATAAGCTACATTTTTATCATGTATCAGTCAAAGATTGAGCTTTTGTGAAGCTACATGTCACCTCTAGAGATCGTTTCGTTCACGTATAAAAATCTTTATTTCTGAAAAATATTTGAGCATGACCTCACCTGATCGGAAGGAAAATCGCTTAGGAAAGGGTCGACTCCAGAAATATATAAAATAAAAATTACCGTTTTCTTAAGTTACATGTCAGCTTTAGAAATCGCTCCGTTCAGGTAGAAAAATCTTTATTTTTGAAAAAAAATTGAGCATGGCCTCACCTGATCGATAGAAGACCGCGTAGGTAAGACTTGATTTTTTGAGCAAGTGCTTAATAAAATCTGTGCTGTTGTGAACTCTATTTTCAGCTCCAGTGGTAGCCTTGTTCAGGAAACATTTTGCCAGGAAAATCACTCCACCTGATCGGATGAAAGGTAGCTTAGAAGAGGCCTGATTTTTTTCCTGCTACAAATTGAAGCTTAACTTTTGGTGAGATCCATATACAACAACTAATACAACAACTATTTAAATTTTTATTAGATAAATTCAAATAGAAATGACGTCTTCTTTCCGTAGAAAATGCGGTGCTCAGGGTGTTGCCATGTCGTTGCCATTCCTAAAAAAATCTTCATTTAATCGATTCATTTGCTTTAAAACGTTATTAATTGAATATTATAAATTATTGTTTTTATTTACAGACATTTGCTACAACACTTGCGAATGAGGCATCCATCCGAGAAATTTTCCCTTCGGAACCATATCGAAGTACGACCCCCTGCGATTCTCGCACTTCATGCTTGAGCCCGGGCGGTGCATGCTGACCCCCCTCCCCCCCCCCCCCGAGCCGCTTTGCGCCCCGGTGGTTTAGCAGGTTCGAGGGGAACAGGAGTTTAGATTACGAAAAACAGTGCCGACTTAGCGTAATCAGAAATTAGGTGTGCGGCTATTTTGCATTCACGACGCGCCGTTCTTCACGGTAAACGCTAGGGAAGAGCATTTTACAACAGCTGTTACGAAACAGGGGCACGGTAAATGCCTGAGGAAATGCACTTTGGAACCGCTCTTATGATTCGTGGTTGTGAAATTCATACTGAATTTGTGTGTCACACAGTCAGTCTTGCTCATACAGCCGCCTTAGAACCCACTTTTTTTTTAAAGAACGGCATTCATTTTGATGTTGTTATTCTATGAGTTGGTTCCAAAATGTCGGATTTAAGCAGTTTCCTCCGCTCAGAGTTAATCTTATTGAAAGCTAAAAGGATCTACATATTCTTGGTGATAATGTATAAGGTTAGAGTTTCACGATTATGAAATGGCAGGCTTTTAGGGATGAGACACGGTAGTTTGAGTCGGCTTCATCATTTTGGCCTTAGGGAAGGGAAAGCCACATAGGCAAGACTCATATTCTCATACCTACATATATCCTACCACATAGGCAAGACTCATATTCCATCTTTTTTACTCGTCAGCCACTTGGCTCTCTCGAAAAAAGGAGGCTCTTGGTTGGGTTCTGTGTTCTCCTCCGCGGACAACAAGAAGAGCACAGACTGGGCATGTCAAAGAACTCACAAGGATGGGGCCAAATAAACACAGGTGTGGTAGGTCGACCCTTCCTAGGGTATTTTGTCTGGGCACGGCCCTCTGCTTCATGAGTACCACTTCCACATTATTGATCACTCATAAACCATTTCCAGTGCACGACGTACTCTCCACATCAGTATCTTTTCCAGGGCGGAGTCGGACGAGTTTTTTCGCCGTATGCAGGCTGTCGTCGCAGGACCCAAAAAGTGCTCCAATCATCCGGTCTCCGGGCTACTCGCCCCCGTGACGTCACAGTCGGCGCGCGAACGGAGTTTCGCACGACGTCTGGCGTCTCTCGCTGCCAACCGAATCTCTCACTCGCAGCCGGAGCTTCCATCTCTCCGTGCACTTGCGCATTTTCTACACCACGGAGCGGAATCCTCGTGGGTCCATGAGAATCCGTTTCACTTAGTGGCAGTAAACCATCTCACTTAGTGGCAGTAAACCGAGTGAGTTAACTGGTGCCAGACGCGCCCAGGAATGGTGAAACACTGACTAGCCTTTTAACAGAAATCCACGAGTCCTCGGATTTGCAAAATATGCACTTGAACTACGGTGATGATCCCAACGATGCGCCAGGCATTCTGCTTCGACGGTATCCTACTACCATACGGACACTGCTACGAGCATCTTAACCAGGGATAGGGGCTGGTCTATCATATTTGCCTTTAATAGAGAAGGCCTGTACGTGATGGTAGCTTTTGTATCAGACATCAGGCCCTTGTTTTCTGTGCTTAACGCCAGAAATTGAGTCCTGGGCGTTTTCAGATATCCAGCGGGTTCTTTCGAAGCGTTTATGGATATGCCTGGATCATGGGAAACATATGGCACATGGCTATAGATGCAAATTGACTAGAGGGGGGGGGTCAACATGTACTCAATGGCTATTCCGCCTTGCCCCAATCGCTGCATAGTGCTGTCCTACAGGGTAAGCCTCACTCCTTCATCATACGGAAGACCTTAGTGTTGGGGATGAGATGTTCATGAGCTCATTGAGAGGAAAGAGGCACATATGACCAATATTCTTCACTCCATTTAAGCTCTTTAGCTTTTCGGCCAGCTATCCTAGATTATCTACACTGACTGTGTACGTGTCGACTCTTCGACTCATGCTACTCCACTGTCGTAAAGACGGTAGGAAAAATCCTAGGAGCGTTGGCAGTCCTCTATTAAGAATATTATGAGGACATTCAGGTGTCTGGTTAGACCTCGAAGTCCCAGAGGTGGAGAAAAAGCTTTCGTCCATCCTTAGACAGCTCTGGAGTGTAGTTCGAGAAGTTATCTGCTTGGAGCATTTGAGTCGTGCCCCTTCACTCCTCCTTAAAAATCTTCCCCTCCTATGGTTGCTCGCAAATATTTCAATGTGACCTCCTAAGCGTGTCAATGGCCTTTGCGTGATGTGGTCGGTACCAGTCCCTGTAGATTTCGTAAGCTGTCATCGACTTGGAGACTCCCTCATCGCGGCCGTGAGCTCATGATTCACACGTGGACCAAGTATGGAGACATTCGCGCCTGCGTGCACTCTTTCGTCTGGAATCTCTCCTGCCGCGCTCGCAACCGCGGTCGCGGGGGCGAGTAGCCCCGCAACCCAATCATCCAACCAATCGCCAAGGGGTGATCGAACGCTTACCAACCCTCATTTCGCTGATAGGCACTATTTGGTAACATCGGCGAGCATCTCTTAGGGGTATGCTTTTGTATTCAGCAGGAATCTGTTGAAGATGTATTGAAAAAGGAGACGAATTCTAAGAATGGGCGGTAACTACAACAGGAGCATGGGGCTGCGAGGGTGATATTGTACTTATGGTCCCCACTTTGTCTTGTTCAAAATAGGTCTACTCGGGGTGATCTACCATGGGAAGAACGAATATCATAATCGTCTTTTTTTTTTGCGGAAATGCCTTATAAGCCCATTATATAGTAATAGATCGGGTGATCCACCCTGTTGCGGAGCGACACACTTCGGACTTAATGTTTATTGATGGGCTGATGTACGGTGATCGAAAACGGCGGGGCCCAGAGGTTACGTCGGCGGAGGCAGGTGGACGGTGTCGAGGGTGAGCGGCGGCGACGGTGAGGCCGGCTGGCCGGGCCGGCAGGGTCCGTCGGCGGTGAGCTGGTCGGGTCCGTCGGTCGTCGGCGTCCTGGGGCGGCAGTGGTCGTGGCGGGCTGGCGTTGGCGGCGTCAGTGGTCGATGTCGGGAGATCTCCTCGACGGCTGCCGCAGCGGCCTTAAAGGCTCCGTCAGTGCCTGTGGCATGATCGCGGCTGGTCATCTCTAGGTCATGGGATTGGGAGTAGATTCCGATATTTCCAAACCCTTACCCTTAATATTAAGTTCGAATTGCCTAAGGCCTTGCTGATAAGAGACGCAGAAACTCCGCGTGAGCGGACGTCGTTCGCGTCTAATCCATACTCAAAACCCTTCCCCTTGATGGAACCTAAGAATCATAGATCCACTTGGAGTTACATCGACAGATAGGTGTTAAATGATAATTTCTACTAAAAACTCTACTTATCCACCCTACCGCTACTACCTGAAAGAAAAGCCTTCTACTTACATGCCCACTTTTGATCAAGTCACGTAACGGCTCAGGTCGACAAGCTTCTGGTGGACTCTGCCTGCGTCACAGCCGGCAGCCAATCCCGCGACGACCGACTGCATACGGTGAGAAAGCTCGTCCGACTCCGCCCCGGAAAACTGGTCGCTACCTGTGGCAATTTAGACGCGAGTACAAATAACACCGCTACATGCTATAGGATGCCTGGAGCCGTATGCTCGTCTACCCCGTGTCTCCCCCAATGGGGGATTGGGGCGTGATATGATATGTTGATATTGATTGATTTTCCCCCAACGGGGGAACACGAGCATACGGCCCCTGAACTGTAGCCCGCACGTCGCTCGAGTTACTTCGTCTCCAGTACTACTAAGTCGTGTGCTCATAAGTACTGCATCAAGAAATGTAATCTCTTTCAGCCCTCTCGAAACTGCTAAGCCAGCGGACGCGTCGTCGTCGTCGGCCCCAGTGCACCGTGCACGTGCGTGGGCGCCCCATCGCTAAACACTGACCCAATCGATTGCATTGCACTTTACGTGCCATTCTCAGACACTCCTTGCGTTCGAGCCGCGTCCCATAACAGCCGTTCCGTCCCAGCCGCGTACCTATTAGGACCGTTGCGTCCCATCCGCGTACCTATTAGCGCGTTGCGTATCAGCTCTGTCCCACAAAGGTAGTTTTCGTGGTGAGACCTTCTCTTGCGTCCCATCCTCGTCCCACAAGAGAAGTTTTCGGAAGTTACCGTCTCATCCGCGTCCCGTCTGCGCCTCCGGTCTGCTTCTTGTGAACTGAACTCACCTCTAGCGGTTTCGGGTGTCCGACTTATCGCTTTTTAAGGGGTTGGACGTTTTTGGTTTTTCATTTTCGAGTTTTTCGGAGATGAGCAGCTCGGAAAGGGGGGGGGGGTCACCTTGTACGGCAGGCCTATACGTTCTGTTTGCACAAAATTAACGATTCTACACAGCACTGCTATGTTCTACCCTAGGGGTGAACTGAGGTTGGCCATCTCCAATGTAGTTTGGCAATCATGTGTCTTCCTAACAGGACGGATAACCACTCAGTACCTCGAATATCAGCCGGTAACCTCAGATGTCCTCGGTGTAATACGTGAATTTTCAGTATATCTACCACTATATATTTGAGTTAGCCTTCGATGACGTTTCAGTGGTCAAACCCGCACGAGATACGCCTCCGCACGGACAAAATGTGCCTTTCAACATGGGATGCTGCCGTAGCAGAGGAAGCGCGGCCTTTCTCACACAGGGGCCTTTGCGCGTTTCTGGGCGTCCTGATTCCGAATACATGTCATCGACGTCTGCCGTAAGCATGGGAGGACCACTAATCGTAAGAGGTGGTGGAGAAGGGAAGTAAGGGGAACCCCTAGCGTGGACCAGGAGAGCTACTAGGAAGGAAAGGAACAACCTGGAGGAGGGAACAGGACGGGGAATCCATCAAGAAGAGAACAGTAGGGGTCAATAGTGGAAACAAGGAAGTGGGCCAGGAGTTGGGACCAGGAAGGTGGGGCAGGGAAGGGGAAGACCAGTAAGGGCGGACCAACAATTAGACCCAGTAGGAAGAAACGAGTGAGGAACCTGGCGTCCGGATTCGGAAGGCGTTTCAAGGATATCCGGAAACACAAGCTGTTGGACATGCGGAGGAGCAACCTGAGGACAGGAGTACTGCACAGCAAAAGCCGATGGCGTTACTGGACAGTCCAGACAGTGTTTAAAACTAACGCACGGAAAACAGCTTTATGCCATTAAAGTACGCAGCAGAACCTAGATGTTAGCGAATTTTAAGTTGTACAAAAACTACGCAATTGCGAACATTTGTTATTATTAAGGCAAGGGATCCATCTAGCCGGGAGTTAGTTTTCATGTCGAAGTGATAGCGATATTTCAGATAGATTTTGTTCTGAACAGCGTGCATACTTTATGCACGAGGAAACCTCGATGGACGAGGTTCGCACGTGGGTCAACAACTGCCGGCTTTGACGTTTTGTCGTCTCCGGTTGCTCCGGAATTCACCGTTAGAGCAACAGGACGTCGGTACCAGCTCCATTGAGTATTATTGTGCGACAACAGTTTAATAGCACTTTTTTATAATGTTCTCTAGTGCTATACCACTACTACGGTCAATACTATTAAACACTCCAGCAAATTCATTGTTTTCCAGTGTCTGGTATATGTATATATTTTCACTTCATAGTAGACATTTTCCACGGATCTCCCTCGATAGAGAGCCTTCCGGCTCTCTTGTTAAGAGGGATCTCGGGCCGCTTGTCGCAGGGCCACGTGGCGCGTCCCCGGGTGGTGGATAGGGGAATTAAACGCGAACCAAATGCGACCGTGTACTGCCCAGAGACGCAGGTGGGATGCAGGGGATGGACTCCTTGCTCCTGCTGTGTCGGGTCGATGCGTTCCTTGTGCGTGGGAGCGGCATGTTCGTGCACAGTGTGCGTGGATGTGTCCGTGACTGTGCGGATTGTAACTGTGTCGGCTCGGCCAAAAGCTTGCACTCGGTAGACTGGGAGTACATGTAAGGCGATTCGAGGCCGCCTTAAGTCTCGCCCCGTCCCTTCGGGCAGTCTGGCTGGCTGCCCGGAGTTCTTCGCCCGCACGACAGAGCCTGACTAGCTACCCGTGTTGTATTCCAGTCAAACACAGCAGCACTAAAGGGCCTCATTCCCCTGACCCCGAAAGAGCCCCCATTTCTGCAGCGATGGGAAGGACGAGTACGGAGAGGCTGCTAAAATCTCAGGGCCTAACCAGGCTGCGCAAACTGAGAAGGACTAGGATGACGATCTGTACTTACAACGCCCGCACGCTTGCGTCGGAAGCATCCGTCGAGGACCTGATGATGCAAGCCAGGAAGATCAAGTACGACGTCATCGGACTGACCGAGACGAGAAGACACCATCCCCTACACGCCGCCTACGACTCCGGAGAAGAACTGTTCCTCGGAACATGCGACAGCAGGGGAGTAGGCGGCGTTGGTGTCCTCGTCAACACGCACTTGGCCATGAACATCGATTCGTACGAGTCTCTGACAAGCCGAATCGGACGTCTGCGACTGAAGCGTTGTGGCTCCGTGCCAGCCTTGACTGTGTTCGTCGCGTATGCCCCAACATCCGACTACGACGACGAAGACGTCGAGGCCTTCTACGTGGAGCTGGAGAAGTTCTATAAGGAAGATCACACCTTCTACAAGGTGATCGTCGGCGACTTCAACGCCAAGATCGGGCCACGAAGGTCGCCGGAAGAACTTCACATCGGAACCCACGGTTTGGAGTGGAACGAGCAAGGTGAAAGGCTGTCTGAGTTTATCATGTCGACCAAGACCATCCATGGAAACTCGCAGTTCCAGAAGCCTCCCTCCCTACGATGGACCTGGGAATCCCCCGGTGGCCAGTTCCACAACGAGATCGACCACATCATCTTCAATCGCAAGTATTGCCTGACCGATGTCTCCGTTGTCCCCAAGTTCTACACGGGATCGGACCACCGCCTCCTTCGCGCGAGGTTCCGCTTTTCGCGTCAAGGAGAGAAGGCCGCGAAGTTCATGAAGAGGAGTCCCAGAACGACCATCAACTGGGATCTCTACACCTCTCTTGTCGGCCTTTGGGAAGATGCCGTCATGGACAACGTCGACGAGGAATACGATCGCTTCGTGCACCATCTCCACGATAGTGCTAAGGGAGCCGAGAGCTTGAAGACCACCAAGAGACGCCTGTCTCCGGAAACTCTCGAGCTGATACGCCAGCGTGGAGCAGCACGAGCGTCAGGCAACTATCAACTGACGTCCGAGCTTGCAAAGCTATGCAGAGCGGCGATAAAGGAAGATCTGAAGGAGAGAAGGGCGGAAGTGTTGGCTGAAGCAGCAGAGGCAGGGCTGAGCATCCGCAATGCCCGCCGGAACTTCGCCAACTTCAAGACCAAGATGACCGCTCTCCGACGTCCTGACGGAACCGTCACCTCTTCCAGAAGGACCATGGAGAAAGTCATCCACGACTTCTACTCCGATCTCTTCGATAGCCACGTCCACCTGCCCCCATGCCATCTTCCGCAGGATGGATACGTCGTTCCCTCTGTTCTCCCTTCCGAGATCCGACACGCCATCTCGTCGGTGAAGAAACGTACAGCACCCGGTCCTGACAGGATTAGAGCTGAACACCTGAAGAACCTCCCGCCAGCGCTCATCAACACCTTGGCGCGGCTCTTCACACGCTACCTGTCCGAATGCAAGGTTCCATCTCAGTGGAAGACCAGCAAGACCGTCTTGCTGTACAAGAAGGGAGACGTGCACGACATTGGCAACTATCGCCCGATCTGCCTGTTGTCCGTAGTCTACAAGCTGTTCACTCGAGTCATCCTGAATAGGATCAGCAGAACGCTGGACGAAGGACAGCCATGCGAACAAGCAGGATTTCGGAGAGGATTCAGCACGATCGACCACATACACACCATTACGAAGCTTATCGAAGTGTCGCGAGAGTACAAGCTGCCGCTGTGCCTTACTTTCATCGACCTGAAGAAGGCATTCGACTCCGTCGAGACTGAAGCGGTCATGGAAGCCCTGCTCACCCAGGGCGTTCCTACTCAGTACATCAGAGTCCTTCGAGAGCTGTACAGTGGATTCACGACCAAGATCTCACCATTCTACAACGACGTCGTCATTGACGTGAAGAGAGGGGTTCGACAAGGGGATACCATATCTCCGAAGCTCTTCAGCGCCACCCTCGAAAACGTCATGCGTGAACTAGAATGGGATGACATGGGAGTGAAGGTCGACGGCCGGCAACTGCACCATCTTCGCTTCGCTGACGACATCGTGCTCATAACACCGAGCATCAGTCAGGCGGAACGAATGCTGGCCGACTTCGATCGTGTATGTGGAAGCGTTGGACTGCAGCTGAATCTTACGAAGACGATGTTCATGAAGAACGGATGGGTTTCTGATGCCCCACTCTCGCTCAACGGAACGAACATCTCCGAATGCTCCAGCTATGTGTATCTGGGTCGCGAAGTCAACATGGCCAACGACCTAGCACCAGAGCTGAGCAGGAGGAAACGAGCGGCTTGGGGAGCTTTCAAGAGCGTCGAAGAAGTCGCGAAGAAGACGAAGAACGTCCGACTCCGTGCCCACCTATTCGACTCCACTGTTCTTCCTGCCCTAACATACGCCTCAGAGACCTGGGCTATACGAAAGCAGGATGAACACGCGATCAGCGTCGCGCAGCGTGGAATCGAGAGGACGATGCTCGGAGTGACACGACTCACGCAAGTGAGAGAAGGCCTCCGGAGTTCCGAGCTTCGCCGACGTTCGAAGATCAGAGACGCTGTCGCATGGGCCAAGTCGTCGAAAATTAGGTGGGCCGGCCACGTAATGCGATTCGCAGACACCCGCTGGACGAGAGCCGTCACAGACTGGATTCCGCGGGATGTCAAAAGAACACCAGGACGCCCACCAACGCGTTGGTCGGACTTCTTCGTGAAAGCCCTGAACGACCGATATGACGCTCTTCGTGTCCCTCGAGCGAGGAGGATCCATTGGACCACTCTGGCACGCGACAGGGACGAATGGAGACGCTGCTGGCGCCCGCTCGAGCAAGTCGATGATCAACGGGACGACAGGTGATACAGGTGATACAGTAGACATTTTTCGTTTTAAACCGGACATTTTTCATATTAAACTAGCCACTCACTTAATTTAAAATTGGACAAGTGTAGAATTAATTTGGATATTTTGCTAATGAGTTGAGATGTCCATTCTTTAATCTCAAGGAATTGTCTTTGATTGCTTCTAACGTGCTGGAAAACAATAAATTTGCTGGAGTGTTTCATAGTATTAACAGTATTAGTGGTATAGCACTAGAGAACAACATAACATTTGCTACTAAACGGTTGTCGCACAATAGTACTCAATGGAGCTGGTACCGACGTCATGTCGCTCTAGCGGTGAATTCCTGAGCCACCGAGGCGACAAAAACGTCGAAGCACGCGTCAAGCCGGCAGTTGTTGGCCCACATGCGAACCTTGTCCGATACAAGAGCACATGGCACAGTGACGTGATTGGGAGCAACGAATCCGCGCGAGCTCATCCGCATTTTGCGTCTCAGCCGCGTCCGACTGGCGTCCCGCCCGCGTTCCACTAGCGTCCCGTCCGCGTCCGACTAGCGTCCCGTCCACGATGTAGGAAATTCACGAGACGGTAATGGGACGCGGCTCGGATGCAACAAGTGTCTGAGATTGATACGTGCCTTGCACGCGCTTGTCGGAGTCATGTCTTCTACGGGCGGGGGGGGGGGGGCACCGTACTAACAACGAAGCGGGTGTTGAGGTGGCACTCGTTATCCAGCAAGCTGAACGCCAGGTATCCCCAGTAGCCGTTGCCGGACGACATGAAAGAACGATCAGTAACGCTGGTCTCTGAACAGTTACTCGTCCTTTCTTCCTTTCTTTGCGTTTTTCGTCGCTAAGAGGGCCTGTTTCCCAACCGCACTGACAAGGTGTCCAAACACGAGTGGAGTGAATTAGATCAGCCGCATATGGGAGTACCCTCCCTTGCCTTGTGCTGTGCTCTCCAGATGCCGTGTTTGATGGTCGGCCTGCGAGTATGTGTAGTCTCGATGGGGGTTTGCTCAGCACGCTTAGTTTAGTCTGGGATTTCCATATTTCTCGAGGCGTTCTTCGCGTTCTATTAGATCGTCGCATACGAAATGAGCGATTTTTACTGAAAGGTTTGACAGATCATAATTTCGCTTGGTAGCAATTTCATTTATCGAAATAAGCACCATCACAATTAATACACGTTTCACTTTTCGATAGCTGAGACATTCCATCTTTGTCAAAACCGGAAATACAAGAATTTTTAACACAAAAATCATTTCCACATCATCTCGATTGCTGAAATTTTTATTCTTCACGTGACAATCTAAATGCTTGGAAGAATGATAATCGGCAGGGGACAGATCTGGTGAATATGCTGGATTTGGCAGAGTTTCATATCCCAATTCTTTCCGGACAACAATTTCTGCACGTGCGGACGCGCGTTGTCATGCAGCAGGATTTGGCCTCTTTGATTGACCAAATCCGGCTGTTTTTCAATCAACTTCTGGTGCATCACTTCAATATCGGACAGTACTTCTCCGCTGTGATAGTCTCTCCAGTTTTCAGGAACTTGTTATGGACTATATCAGCAATTACGCCATAGGGCCATCATGGTCTTCTTTGCATGGAGACTTCGTTTCGGCATCACCTTGACACTCTCATTCATGTCCAGCCACTGCGACGACGACTGTCGTAAAGGATCCCTTTTTCGTCGCATGTCACGATCCTGTCTAAAAAAGGCTCCCTTAGATTGCGCAGCCTTAACGAAACACAGGTGTCATGGCGTTCCAGCATCTGCCCATCGGCAAGTTCGAGCGGGATCCATTTTTTCTTACCGATGGGCAGATGCTGGAACGCCACGACACCTGTGTTTCCTTAAGGCTGCGCAATCTAAGGGAGCCTTTTTTAGACCGGATCTGATGGTGTCGCCGTCGACGCCGAAATACTGCACTCACAGTTCACAGACGCAGACCCGCTTCCATCGTGGCTTTGAGTTGGTCGTCGTTAAGGAGTGGTGGCGGCCTACCTCGGTCTTCATCTTTGAGACATTCATCTCCAGATCAAAACCCTTCGAACCAGTGGCGAATTGTGCGTTCCTTTAGCGAAATCCTCCCAAAGGCAGCTATGATGTTACGAGCTGCGGCCGCGGAGTTGTGTCCACTTTTCCATGCATATAAGTAGAGCACCCGAATATCACGATGACTCATACTGTAAAAACAAAGTCAAAAACTCGGTAGGAGGCAGTTATATCACAGAACCTATAAATGGTGAAAAAGCGAAGATTCTGCGCTTTCAGAAACTATATATTGTACAATACAACGCCTGAGACGGGAACAGTCGTAGCCACGAAAGATCGACCAGAAATTAATGTAGCAAAATCGGCCATTTCATGTGCAACGACCTATACACTATTGCCAGCTTCCTTATATTTATATTTATTCATGACGTGAGACACACGTGAAAATACAATGTTAGAATAAAAACGCATAAACTCAATCAAAAACAAACGAATACAACACTCATTGCACTCATTGCGTACGCAAAAGCAGCTCCTTGAAACCGTGCAAGGATAGACCTAAGACTTCTTCATTTCTGTTCAAAATGTGGTTAAACTCCTTTAAATTTCTGTAGGTGAAAAAGCTTGCTCGGGCTCGCGATTTTGCCACCGAAACATAAAGTCTGAGCTTCCCTCTTATGTTTCTTGTCAGCCTAGTGCCAAAAAAGTTGAGTGGGTTTATAGAAACCCTACCAGTGAGTATCTTAAACATCATGAGGAGGTCAGCTCTTTTCCTTCTTATGAAAAGGCTTGGTAATCCTAACATCTCCGCTCTTTCGGCACCATTTGGCATCTGATAATAATTATTCCCGTAGCATCTCATCATCAGCTTACGAGTGAAACTATTCTGAACATTTTCTAGAAGAAGAATGCCTTTTCTCTTCGAAGGATTAAAAACTGTTGTCCCACACTCTACCATGGATCTCACGTATGTCTTATCCGCCCGCAGAAGGATTAGGATCTTTGCTCTTCAGTGCTTTAAAAAGGTTGTAGATGCTGTAGTTAGCTTTCTTGGCCAATGCTTTATGATGCAAGTCAAAACTGAGGTCCTTAGATATTAGGAAGCCAAGATCGCGAATGTCAGCAGTTGTTTCTAATGTGACACCTCTTAGCTTGTAAGATGGGGTTACGACAGTGCGATTGGTTCCAACGACAAAATATGTAGATTTTTCTGCTGCTAGAGGTAGTTCCCATTTCTCAGCCCAGGAATCTATGTAGTTCACTGCTTCTTGAGCTGCATATAAATCATCTGTACTTTCAATGGTTTCATAGATCTTGATATCGTCAGCATACATTTTACAAATAACTCCAAATCGTGAAAGAGACTGGCAGTTCGTGGGTATAGAGCAGGAAGAGCAGAGGGGAAAGAACTCCCCTGCGGTACTCCGCTGAAAGCCTTAAAGATCTCGGAAGACTGCCCATTTACCTTAACTTGGTAAGTTCTTTCTGAGAGGAACTCACGTATCCAGTTCACTATCATGTGATGAACCCCGACCAATCTTAATTTTAGTAGCAGCTTTGATAATGGAACTCTATCAAAAGCCTTAGAGAAATCAAAATAGATCACATCTATACGCTTCTTTTCCTCAACAACTTTCGTCCAAGCATTTAACGCTGTAAGTGTAGCAGTCTCAATGGACCTTCCCTTCAAAAAGCCAAACTGATTATCAGAAATAATGTTCTTTTCTTCAAGATGTTTTTGAATGTGTTTGCTAACAATCTTCTCAAAAACCTTTGCTAATACAGACGTAAGGCTCACTGGTCTGTAGTTCGTGGGATTGCTATAAGGGACTTTCTTAGGAATAGGAGTAACGAATGCATGTTTCTATCGAAAGGGACCTCTGCTTTCATATAACTCCTGTTGAAAATGTGTTCTAAAGCGCTTTTTATGCTTATGCTGATGCTGCTGCTTATGCTTTTTTATGCTTTTTTTTAAATTTGCAATTTCCATTAGATCTTGTCGTCTCTGGGCGCGTGTAGCGCAGTTGGAGGTGTCGGCGTTGCCTACTCCCGATATCACGTTCCTGGATTGAGTAACGCCATCTTTTATCATTATGTGTGTCTTCTCTACGTACTTACGAAAGAGTAGAGCTTTTCGACATTTTTTTTCGAAAATCGAACAATTGAATAATTCGATTTTTTGCTGTCTTCGAAAATCGAACAACCTAATAACTCGATTTTCGCTGTCTTCGAAAATCGAACAATTGAATAATTCGATTTTTTGCTGTCTTCGAAAATTGAACAACCTAATAACTCGATTTTCGCTGTCTTCGAAAATCGAACAATCGAATAACTCGATTTTCGCTGTCTTCGAAAATGGAGCAATCGAATAACTCGATTTTTCCTCGTCTTCGAAAATCGAGCAATCGAATAATTCGATTTTTCGCCGTCTTCGAAGATCGAACAATGGAATAACGATT
Organism: Heligmosomoides polygyrus bakeri; assembly: GCA_947359475.1. Lineage (NCBI taxonomy): Eukaryota > Metazoa > Nematoda > Chromadorea > Rhabditida > Heligmosomidae > Heligmosomoides > Heligmosomoides polygyrus. The sequence continues at coordinate 59,017,266 of OX375866.1, read as the reverse complement.
TCGAAGGCACGATCCATAGAGAACAGAAAGAAGACAGAACAAACAAGGATACAGATAAAGCACGGCATTAGTCAATAAATTGGTGGAGGGGGTCACCTTGTTTTCTGTGGTTTTCCGTCTTCGTGAGAAGGCCCATGAATGTCGATTTACGTCAAAACTGGAACAACACAATTCAATGGAAAAACAAGGGGTACGACACAGTAATGTTGAATAACAGTTCCATTTTCGCGCAACACAAGATGCGTTATGGGGATGCCTTACATGGTGACCCCCCCCCACCCCTCTTTCGAGCCCACTTGCACAAAGTTAACAAAAAAGGGTGCTTCCACGCATAGTCACTGTACGTGGTTTGAAATTCGCGCGTAGGTTAGTTTTGAAAAGAATGACGATTTTGACGTTCATAGAGCGCGTTTTCCGACGGCGACAATTCGTCCGCAGTTTCTATGCACGTTTAATGAGGAATTGCTCTGACCTGCACAAGGTGAAGCAGAAAATTTTCTAATGCACTACGACCGCGGCGGACGCGACGCTCGACGAGCTTCCGTATGCTCAGGCGCGCCGGCCCACACACACGTAGACTCTAGCATACGATTACAATACGCAATAACTACCGAAACCGACGTAGCAAAAGGATTGCTAGAATACGCAGGCACATAGACTCGTTGCAATTGGTACGCCGTATTCCCATCGGAGCACGCTATAAGAAAGGGCTTTAAACGATGCCAAAACTGCTTGAAATGGCCCATAGAAATAGTTTAGGTTGGCATTTCACTGATACATGCATACATGTGTATTTTGTAATACATCATCACCTTTACAAAAAAAATTGTATCTTACCACTTGAAGACGTTTATCAGGCTTTTGTTTGTCAAAATCACAGTTTATTATCACTTATTATTACCAGTTGAAACACCAGTATAGGATCAACTATACGCATAACTACAGGGTGGCTCCTTATTATTTGCGCGTAGTTTATTACTAATAATTTCAACAAAAAGCAACAGTTATACAATCTGATACAACTTCTATATAGAGCAATGCCTAACAATCATTCACTCGAGAAGATGTTCGAAATGAGCTCCTTTTGCAGCAATATAGGCCTTCAGTCTCTTCTCCACCGACGTCACTGTGGGCCGCAGGAAGGTGACGTTGATATCGTCCCACGTCTTCTGAAGTGAAGCTTTGAGCGCGTTCAAATTTTGGTGACTCTTCGAGGAGACCTGCTGCAAGTACACAGCGAAATCAATCGGATTGAGACCAGGCGAGTTAGGTGGCCAGAAATCCTTTGTCCAGTAGCCAGGGAAGTGACTCTCGCAGAATGAGCAGGAGCCCAGTCCTGTTGGAGCACGCATTGACCACTGACAAAATTTTCAGCAACCCAGGGGAGAAGAACATCGCGCAGGCTCTTTTCTTGGTAGACTTCAGCGTTGATTTTCACTGAACGGTCGACGAAAACCAGAGGTATCTTCTTGTCCAGGGTAATGCCAGCCCATACCATTACAGATTTCGGAAAAAGAGTCCTGTTGAGAATACCGATGGAGAAGATCTGGATGAAGGAGGCAACTGACGCTGATTTTGTGAGTTGTGTGCCACTTCATTTATAAAAATCTTCTCGTCCGTCCAGATGACGTTTGACAAGCGGTCTTGCTGGATCTCCTTTAGCAACAACTTGGATTTTTCCAATCTAATCTGCACGGCAGCTTCCGTAAGGGCTTGTCCGCGATAAAGACGATGACCGTGAAGCCGGATCCTGTTTAACGATCTTCTGTATTCTTCTGCGGGAAACCCCAAGGTCTACGGCCATTCGATTCATGCTAATTCCATTGTTCCGGTCGATTCTCTTTTTGATGACCTTTCGAAGGCGGAGAGTGTTCACAGTACGTGGTCTGCCAGACCTCTTCCTAGGTTTGACCGTTCCTTCCTCTCTGTACTGTTTCACGTTGTGTTCGACAGTTCTGGCAGAAATTTGAAGTCGTCGAGCGCTCTCTGCTGCAGAATGTCCTTTATCGGCGAGATGAGCGATGGTGGAACGATGTGGTGAAGCCTTCAATGCCATAGGGTATTGAGTGTATCACCTTGCTTGATTTTTGTACATACTTCCCCCGTTCTGGAAAAATCATAATAATTGATCTCCCGCCATTTTCAAAAATACAGTAGCGGTTTGAACTTCGCGCAAATAATTAGGAGTCACCCTGTATAGTTGTGCGATTTTTTAGATTCCGAATCCAATATCCAGATTCGAATGAAAATCATTGGAATCTGTTCGAACAGGTTATTCGAACAAAAATAAACACAACACTAGACGAGATAGTACCCAAAACCATAATATCGCCACCAGAATCGACTAGACAGCTGTTTCGTGACGCTGCTTAATGCTCATGAGATTGCTCATGAGAATTCTCAGGGGTTGTAATAACCTAGAAAAATTGGACTCTTACATCCTAGGTATGTTCAACAGCAACGAACAAAATATCGCAGCACCTCTAGTTAAATACCACCTCTATTTGAACTCCCTCTCTAAGGCCTATGTCATACCATCGCTCACCTCGAGCGAAGCCTAAAGATAAGCTCCCATATCGATCGCGTGAAGCGATGAGTCGATATGGGAGCCTATCATTAGGCCTCGCTCGGGGTGAGCGACGGTATGACATAGGCGTTAGGCCTCGTGCATACTTCCCGTAGCCGTGATGGAATCGCGGCGATGAGTTTTGCAGAGCGACGAGAAAGAACTTGAACTTCTCAGTGCTCGTCGCATTGCTCATCGCTCTGTGAGGGAGCACGACGACGATCCGTCCAGGACCAACGCTGAACACCGCGCGCGGCGCGATAAAGTACGCCATGCCCGCAAAGGGCGCGAGAAGTCATCGCGCATGCCGACCGCCATTGTTGCGGCGGCCGCGGCGAAGCTGACTATTCGACCATGTGCGGCGGAATGGCGATGAACTGGCGCAGCGATGGCATCGCGGCGAACTAGGCATGCATCGCGTCGCGAGTCGCGTGCACACTAAGCAAGGCCTAAGGCTCCGTTTGTACTTCGACGCCGACAACTTTACATGCCGTCGCGTCGCTCGGCGTCGGAAGTACAAACGGGGCTTAAACGACCCCTAATTCACTATGACGAATCCCTCGCTCTCAAGCATTGTTCGATTTCGAATAACGTTCGAACAAAACTTCGCGATTTTCAAATTCGAACTCTCCAAATGAAATCGCAGATTGATGATCGCGAAAAAGCATTGTCGAAATCGAACAATGTTCGAACAATGTCAAGAGTCGATCACCAGAATCCTCGAAAGGAAATCGCAGATCGTTCCCGCCAAGTACCGTAGGCGCAGAAGTGGAGCGAGTTTGAACGTGGGTTTTTCTGGAACGGAGACGACCCATATTCAGGCGGCCTGCTCTTGATATTGTTCGAAAATTGTTCGATTTCGAACAATGCTCGAACAATGCTTTTTCGCCACCTTCCATTTCGAACAATGTTCCAATAACCGTTTTTCGCGAAAATTGATTTCGAACAATGTTCGAATAATGGTTTTTCGCAAAAGTCGATTTTGGACAATGTTTGAATAATGGTTTTCCGCGAAAGTCGATTTCGAACAATGTTCGAATAACGGTTTTTCGCGAAAGTCGATTTCGAACATTGTTCGAATAACGGGCTTTCGCGAAATACGGTTTCGAGAAATGTTCGAACAACAACGACTTACGATTTTCGAGTGATCGAGCGATTAATTGTTCGAAATCGCTCGAACAATTACGGACCGATTAATCGAGCTCAAGTCTAATGCGCTCCTTCGACTTGTATAGACCCAGTGCCTCCTATAGTAAGCAGTGTTAACAACCCTAAGCTGCCTATATAACTCTGATCTAGAATTTGTGCTCCAGGCCAGACCGAAGATTGTTAGGGAAAAAAGATAAGCATGTTATGGATAATAAATTTGATTCTTGATTCAAACACTAATGAAAGCTTTGTAGCCTTATGCTGTTGGGCAGTACATCTTTTAAAGAAAAGATTTTTCAAGAAAAACAATCCAATTTGGTTATCGCACTGTTCCGGCATCAGGATGCACTACCGGTTTGAAAGCAACACGATCATAAAGAAGGCGACGCATAGTTGACCTCCTCCAGCCTCTCGTTTAAGTTCAAGAGGTGAAAAAAAAACAAGCAATGAGTGATGAGTCACCATTTCCGTTCCGTCTTCCCGCCCAAAAGGCAGCGGAACGCGGAATGAAAGGACCAAAAACTGTCGAAAACCGGAATTCGGAACACGGAAATTCCGCACATCCATGATGAACAGGCGACAGACGGCGAGTCCACTGTGGAGCTAGCTTGCGCCGGAATGGTGCCATTGCATACCCCATGTTAAGCAGAGTAAACACTAGTGGCGCAACAGTATTAAAAATATAGTAGGTAAAGTGAAAAATACGGACAAATGCGAAGAATACATTAAAAACGCACAACTACAAAGAAGCGCATCAGAGATAGAGACAAGAAGAAACCGAGAAAAAGAAAAATAGCGCTTGTCAACGATCACTTCATTGAATGAAGCGTTACTGTGGTTGCACAACGGTCATCTGAGACTACGAAAAACTCTATCTGTTTGACAGACAACTAGCCTCTCCGGCGCAAATAGGGTCCGGGGGGTCACCATAGCATGGCGCAGCGGGCCGGCCTGGCGAGTAGCTACATACAGAGAATGTAGATCCGCGTCTTATATGCTTCCTAATTGGACAAGGGAGGGAACTCCAGGATGTGGGCAATTTTAGCGGGTGCGTCACTTGAGCCACACCCTGGAGTCCCTTCCCCTGCCTGATTCTGTGCTCACAACAGAGCTTTCAAGGCTTTTAGAGATTTCAACGCTTATGCCCTGGCTAACCTCTGCTGCAGGATAGAGAACGCGAAATAGTGCGCATCGATAAGAGACGCATACTCTGCGTCTCTTACCAGCGCGCGCTATTTCGCAAGGCCTTGGGCGATTCGAACTCAATACAGCGGGCTTATGAGGCATTTTCGCAAAAAAAAAAACTACTATGATATTCGTTCTTCACATGGTATATTATGTGCTCTCCTCCGTGTCCGCGTCAGAGAGGGAAAGCACAAAACAGAGCTGTAGCATTGTTTGTTCCTGTTGTTTACTACTAGTGTGACTTGTCTGTCAGGCAGGGGAAGGATGTCTGTCTGGATGATGACGATCTCACAGCTAAACGCAGATCTCAGAAACTGCCGTTCTGTTGATCTTTCAGTGGTAGATTTCGAATTTCCACGCATAGGTTCGGACGGGAAAGCTGTTTGGTAAACGCTGTGCTGCATGGAGCTCGTCCAGTTTTGTTACAATCCTCACAACAAGGACGACGTCATCACCGTTTGTGATGCTGACATTGCAAGTTATCTGTCAGGAGAACACCAAACGCTTCACATTTGCTTTCTGGTTAGTATTATTTCCCTTTTCTATAACGTAAGATTTTTCAGATCGATTAATACCCAGCTTAACAAGAACTTTGAATGGATGTAGACGGTGCTGATTCTTTCGGTGTTACATAGCTCTGTTATGATTCTTCACAGCTGTAGGCTAGCAATGTTTAACCCCGTTTTCGGAGCGCCTTTCGCACTGATCGCTTCATGGGGAAATGGAGTTTGCAGGCAGAGCATTAGTGTAGTGCTTTGGGGCTCGCTTATTTAATTTAATTTTCACTAGTTGTGAACATCATCAACGTAATCATATGGACACAATGTGACACAATATACCGAATAGACATTTGAAGTGCTGTAAAAATATTCCGCTAAAAAAGTGAAGTGTTATCCTTATCAGCGGGAATCAGAAAGCCCTCCATCTCTAACGATCGGTAACATCGTTGGGGTAGCTTGTATTATTTTTGGTATGCACATGACTTGCAGTGACAAGTCGATGAACAGTTCAATATTTAATAAATCCCATAGATGTATGAATGTTTAGGACGGGTGGAAGTTAGGCATCCTTCACACAAGGGTACCTGTGCACACATGAGGAGATGCCCCATCTAACCTTCCTGGATTTAGGAGCCTCCTGAAGGAAGTCGTTCTATGTACACCACCAACCCCCAACATGAGGAGTCAGCTAATTTGCTGTTTGTTATCCGGCCAAAAAACCCCCGAATAACGAACAACAAAAAGGCTAAAACCCACCGGCAAACGAAAAATGATAGTGGTTAATCCGCTCATTTTTGCTCTGGTACTCATCTTGTGATAGGCATGTCTGTCCTTTCCATGAAAGCCCACTTAGCTGCTAATAGTGATCACTGCCAGTGGAAAAACAACGAGCATGAGGAAATATAAAAGGGTAGGTGCCAGAAAATGCGCCAAAAAGAGGTCGTGATTAATCTATGGAAAGGTTGGTTGGCTGATTCAAAAGAAAGGAAACGAAAGAGCAGAATCATACCGTAGGGTGAAAGAAGGTAGCTAACTAATGGTAAATTAGATTCAAGCAAGAATGGCAGTAACATAACGTAGGAACATAAAGGTGTTAGCATTGTATAGTGTAGTAATTGAATCTTCTTTCTTCAGCCTTTTGTGAAAATCGTACCCTGTCCCCTGTGCTGCTCGGTTCGTAAGAATCTGTTGAGGGAAAGGCGATTAATCGACCGGACCTGAGAACGCAGTGCCTGAGAACGCAGGAGTAACCTAGCATTCATGTGACTGTGTGGGGCTAGGCATAGGTAATGCATAACATGGCAGTGATCTCACACTTTTTGCATTTAGGAAGATCTGCCTCGTGTTCCTATGACCGGATTTGCCTCGTGTGATTATGACGACGTGTGGAAAATCGATATTAGACAATTTGAGGACTTCTATTCCCCATTGCAGTAAGTGCCAATGACTTCTACAGGTTGGGGGGGGGGGGGTCAGGCGTTCATATCAACAAGGGTTTCTACGAAGTTGATATAGGAACCCGATTATCTGCAGTAACTCCTCTATGGATCCTCATTATCGATGTATTTAGCTTCCATCGTTACAAAGTACCAAGATGGCTCAAAGGAGGTGTCGTTAAGGGCGATACGGTTCAAGTTGAAATCCGTTTTAAAGCGAGCGTTCTATATTTTCGGTGAGTGTTCATCTGCCATTTTATTAGTTTTGACAGTTGTTTTGAAGCACAGCTAAACTCGCCGATACACTTAGAACCAAAAGGAATGTACAGGGTGTCCACCGTGACCTCCGAGTGAAATTCAGGCCTATGTTATACTTCTTCGACGCGTCGCCTGCGACGTCGCCGAGAGCTGCGCAGGGGGTGTTATACTTCCGCCGCCGACGTCGGTGGCGTCGCCACAGACGGGTCGACGACGGGCGTTGCCGGCGTCGTCCGTGGGTCGGTCGCCGTGTTGTGCACGGCGACGGGCCGTCGCCCAACGCTAACAAAGGAACTGTCTGAACGTTACGCCGGAACGGCAAGAACGAGTACTATGGGAAGAATCCCGTCCTCCAAATAGTAACAGAACATGTTCTGTTTTTGCCGAGTCCTTGAGGCAAACGAGTACGAGTGTGTAATGGTTAAGGGTCCGCAGAGCGAGCTCTTCACGGCAGCGCAAAATCCCGTGTCGTGGACTGAGTGGAACAGTGGTAGAATGCACGTCTGATGTTCGTGAGGTCGAGGGCTCGGTTTTCATGCTACGTCTCGTTTTTGCACTTTTACATAGTATCGGATTTCCATAGAGATTTCCACATCTGAACTTGTTTTTGGAGTTTGCTACGGTAAGATGTTTTTATTACTTATTATTTGTCGACATCTCGTAATTCATCAGCAATGTCCGGAATATGCCAAATTCGTTTACATATGAAATATTTATGAAATAACTTCAGCACCAATGATGCACAGGCACAAAGTGCATAAAACAGTAAGACCGATCACAGTATGGACAACATATGAAGGCTACAGTTTCTTCACATCCTCACTCATCACATGGGCCGAGGTCTTCCGGGAATGTCATTCCACTCGGGTTTTCTAAGCAACCAAGATGTGTCGTCAAATAGCCAACTTCTCCACTTCGTCTATTTCCAGCTGTCGCAGTTCGAAATCATGTAGGATACTCGCTATCCCTTCCGCCAGCTTCATTTCGTCTCTCGAAGGGACAGCATCCAGTGGAGTGTCAGTAGGTGAATGACCATTCGAGGGTTAGCAGACATTGTAGAGTCAGTGTTGGCGGCAGCAGCTTGTTATAACAGCGCGACTTTGTAAGCATAACAGAGGCGGGAATATTGGTCGAGGTGGTAGGTCAAGTTAAAGATCATGTGGTCCCCTCCTACACTGTGAGTGCACTGGTGGCACTCAACTCACCGACACTAATAAATTGCATTTGAAACATTTTTCTGGCATTCTGCCGCTGTTTCATGTTGCTCCTGTGTCAAAATTTCTTACATTGACAATGAGAACAATTTATTGGAGTAAAAGTTTCATACAAAATTTCATTTGGCATATTTCGGACATTGCTGGTGAATTACGAGATGTCGACAAATAATAAGTAATAAAAACATCTTACCGTAGCAAACTCCAAAAACATGTTCAGATATGAAAATCTCTATGGAAATCCGATACTATGGTAAAAGTGCAAAAACGCGACGTAGCATGGGAACCGAACCCTAGACCTCACGAACATGAGGCGTGCATTCTCCCACTGTTCCACCCAGTCCACGACACCGGAATCTTGCGCTGCCGTGAAGAGCTCGTTCTGCGGACCCTTAACCACTACACCCTCGTACTCGTTTGCCTCAAGGATTCGGTAAAAACAAAACATGTTCTGTTACTATTTGGAGGACGGGGATTCTCCCTATAGTACTCCTTCTTGCCGTTCCGGCGTACCGTTCAGACAGTTCCCTTGTAAGGGTGGCAAAAAATGCGCTCCGGGGGAGGGTTTTGTTTGTGGGTGGGTTCTTCGTTCCCGGCACTGTCATCATCCTCGGCGGACCTCGAATTACGAAATCGGAAGTGCAAAAACGCCCGTCTTGCGGACAGCAATGGTGAAATTTTTACCCTTTACTTACTTTTACTTGCTTAACTGTGCTTCTTTTCATTCAACTCGTCTTCCATCAGTCATATTTTAAAAACCTTCGTATGTATACAGTTGCGACCTCATGTTTGTCAGCAATTACTCTTCTCTTCCATACAGGGTGTCTCAAAAAACTGCATACACTGTTTGAAAGGAGATAACTGTGCTCACATAAAGGTACTAAAGAGATTAAGACCTCATATAAAAGCTTAAAAAGTAAAAGTTTTTTGACATATGAGCGGTCTGGATTGCGCCATGCACTCGTCTGAGTTCTAACATTTTGAGCTCGAATGATTGTTTTTCGCTTCAATCCTTGTTATAATCTCTTCACAAAGTGGACGTATCGATTGATTTGTGCTTCGTTTAGTTTTTAGAAGTTAAAAACACACTACAGCTTGCGAAAAATGCTGGGTATCCTTTAAAAAATGCAGAAACTATTTCAAAGGTTCTAACATTGCTGCTAGTGAAGCCTTTGAAGACGTTTGAGACTCATATGAAAGCACAGGGTAACGAGATTTATCTAGCTTGTAAATAGCCCAGATTGAGCCATGCCCCCGTCTAAAACCTTACATTTCAGACTTGATTGATTGATTGTGTAAGGACTGAATGCTTACAATCTATTACGTCAAACAATCAAACATATTAAGAAAAGCACGAAATGTATGCAAATTCGAGGCAGATGTGATCACCTAGTGTTTCTATTGGCAGACTGGTTACCAAATAACGGCATTGAAAACGCGCTCCGATGCAAAAAATGCGCTCCGATGCTCTCCCGTCACCGACGTCGTCGACGACGTATGTGGCGGCGTCGGCCATAAGTATTTATATCGGCACTAGTGCACTTTTTGTACCGCACTATATCTTGTAGAATAAAGCTATCTCGGAGCCTCATACGTAATTAGATATAGACGGCACAATTGAGACTTCCGATATTCTTTATTGGCAAGCTTTCACTGCCTAGCAGCTTCTTCAGGCCTTTAACAACTTTACATTTAATAAATACCATCATCAAAAATACAATAATAACGGTAAATACTAACCAAGCAGTGGGACTCGCTAACAGAGCCTCATCACAGTGATGCTTCTTATGAATAAAGTTACTGTAAACAACACTTCCGCTGATGTTTTTAATCACTACATGATAAGCCCAGAGCATCGGTCTGTTCATCCCTACTGTTAATTACGGGGTACACCCTCTTTATTGCATGGGCCTCGAACAGTTTCCTTTCTAGCGGGGTTATCAGTGAGCGGTGTAATACGTCAAGTTTAATTGTGGAGGTCTTCATAAGTGTGGTGGAGGGTGCGGTGTCGCGAAAAGCTGTTCGCAGGGTAAGAAGCGGGTTTTCTCAACGCTCGCTTATGCTCGTCCAGGCGTCTGTAAAGCGGCCGCATCGTTTCTCCTATATAGTTCTGACCACAGTCTTCGCACTAAATCTTGTTCAAAATAGGTCTACTAGGGATAATCTACCATGGGAAGAACGAATAGTCATTTTTTTGTTGCGGAAATGCCTTATAAGCGCGTTATATTAAGTTACGTTAAGTTATTAGGTAAGAGACGCAGAGACTCCGCCCCCTACGAGCACGCATTTGCAGCCGTCTCCGGAGGAGATTACATTAGAACTGGTGTGTCGCAACGAATCGACAATTTAACGAGTATTGGCTGTGTTATCACTGTTTTATTGATATGGAAAAGAAAAAAAGGGATTTGAAGTGATTTAGTCCGTGCGTGCGGTATGCGCTTGCTTTTTCCTAATTTCAAGTATGCAATGATCCGCTTACACATAGAGTTTATCTTCGGGGTCACAACGGTAATACCAATAGTACCATGAGCAGGAAAATAGAAACGAAACAAATATCACCAATGTGCCAATCTAGGGGCAAGTAATCGAGGTGGTCCTTGCATTCTCTTGTAGTGGGCGGCCATCCTGCGGTTCTCAGGAATTGGTGGTACCTCCAGAGATCGATGCGCACTTCCGCTTGTCGTTGTTGCTCATCATTCCTCGTGTGCCCTGGCGCGACTTCACCTTGACGAAGTCTTATGCCTAGTCCCAATACTATAAGATGTTGTGCGTTATGATTTAGCAATCAGCTGAACTTGACTGTCCTCACACACAACATTTGTCTCGTAGTGGTGTGGTGAGATGGCAGGGTTGATCAAAAAACGCTGCTTGGATAAGCAATTTCACCCTGCTTGGCCATTTTGTAGCATGTAACTGCACGGTCTGAGGTGCCTGTTATACTTTCCTTGAGGGCGCGGTGACACTGTATTAATGCTATACGCTAGTTTTCATTCAGCTAGTCTCACTGCAGTCTCAGAAGAGGTGTGATAGGACTCTGAAAATATGCGGCTACATTAGATGACCTCAATGTTTGTAACAGGTGTTTGTGCTGATTTGATCTAAAGGCCCACGGCTTATAAGATCTATTATTGCTCGCCCTGATCTCTCAGATGTTGCCGCTATTTGACTGTGCTCATTCCGCCTCTGAATCATCTCTACTACTGGTATTCTCGCACCCAACTTGCACGCACGTGGCCTCAACGGGAGAGTTGTAGACCGTGCGCTCATGAGTAAGAGGCCTGTCGATTAGCCAGAAATCGAGGTACTTGTTAGGTTAGGTGTGAGAAGCGGCAAACGCTAAAGACACGGGAGAGATGTATGCGAGGCGTAGGGTTCGAGACATGGCCGCAGAAAACCCGCGCGCCGCGTTCGCACCTTGCCCATGGACCACTCCTCCGGCAACGTCCGGAGGGGGGGGGGGGGTACTGTAGCATGCCGTGGCGGTGGCACACAGGCGTGACGACTAGCTACATCCAGCGAATGTAAATGCAGTTTTACCTCCTCGTTTCGATTACAGATACGAGTCTTATTGGCGCAAATAGGGTCGGGAGAGGGTCACCTCATAAAAATTGTCATTAACAAAAAAATGGACAAGACCACTAATAGTAAAGAACAGGAACAAACAATGCTATAGCTCTGTTCTATGCTCTCCTCCGCTGACGCGGAGGAGAGCACAGATTTGGGCAAGGCAAGGGACTCCAGGGTGTGGCTCGAGTGACGCGCCCGTATTAAAATTGCCTACATCCTGGAGTTCCCTCCCTTGCCTAAGCGCCTGTTCATACTTCGCGACAGCAGCGACAAGAGCGCAGCGAGCGTGGCGTGCGCGGCGTGTGGAAGTATGAATAGGCGACAGCAGGGACTAAAGCGAACAGAGCGACAAGAGCGGCTGGAGCGACAACGCCGGCGCTCGAGTACGAACACTTTTTTTTTCTTTTTTCAACACACGCGCTCGGTTTTAATCGATATGCATATTTTGCATGGGCGATAAGTCGCTCTTGTCGCGAAGTATGAACAGGCCCTAATTCGGAAGTAGATAAAACACGGATTTGTAATTGAAACGAGAAGAGAATAGTGGATTAACATTCATTGTATACAGAGACGCACAATGGGTGCGCGCCACGGCGCGGCATGATGACCTTCCCGATCCTATTTGCACCGTCTTATTTGCTTTTGTATTGGGCAAGAGAGAGAACTCTGGGATGAAGGCAATTTTAACACGGGAGTGCTAGTGGCCCCACACCCCGGAGTCCCTTCCCCTGCCTGATTCTGTGCTCACAACAGAGCTTTCAAGGCTTTTAGAGATTCCAACGCTTATGCCCTGGCTAACCTCTGCTGCAGGATAGAGAACGCGAAATAGTGCGCATCGATAGGAGACGCATACTCTGCGTCTCTTACCAGCGCGCGCTATTTCGCAAGGCCTTGGGCGATTCGAACTCAATACAGCGGGCTTATGAGGCATTTCCGCAAGAAAAAAACTACTATGATATTCGTTCTTCACATGGTATATTACCCCTAGTAGACCTATCTTGAACAAGATTTAGTGCGTTACAAAAAGTACACTAGTGCCTCTATATCGATAGGGCAGCGCAGCGTTGGAGCTCTGAACGTCCTCTAAGGCAATCGTTGGAAAGCACAACAATGACAACTGCATATGAAGCTGTCAAAAAATGGAAGCAAGCAAGACCAGGCTACAAAACAAAGAGCCATTCAATAACAACATCATCATTCAAAGTCATCTTCTGTTAGGAAATCTCATTTCTAAGCAGGATAACACTTGTATGGCTCTCATTTGACACGGTGGTAAGGAATGCTGAAGGTGCTTGGTTAGCGATTTTTAAATATAAACAACCAGCTCTATATGTGAAAGGCGTTGCTCAGTCTGGTTCTGGGACGAGGAAGAGATAACTTTTAAGGTTCCCTCTTGCGAAAGATTTGTTCGTTTTAGAGAACTTACACGGCCCAGAAGCAGGAGTAAAACGTAGCGTCTTATGTACAGGACACATCGACACCTTTCATATGATAAACGGAACTGGAACATTCGATTTTTTACCATTTTGTTGGTTAGGTCGTATTTTAACAAACTGTTACAGGTAAGATCGCCATCCCACTATTCCTTAGCAGACGGTTATAAAAAGGTTAGGCGAGAAAGGTTTCCTTGCACCTGCTGCTAAACTACAGAGAAGACCAGTCTTTTTTCCTGAGGAAGCCTTATGGAGTTCATCTTGTTGGTAGCACCAAACGGTTGCTTTACGTGTATGTGAGCCGTCTTCGAAACGCTCCCCCCCCCCCTCTCTCTCCCCGAATCACTGCGTGATCTAGTAGTCCGTTATGATGTGAATCTGAACTGCAGGCGCGACTCTGGAGGTGTAGGCGGGGTTCCACGATTTGAGTTCGCATTTACCCACCAGTACCTCGGGTTAGCGTTAGCGGCTGCGGTGGACAATGGCTCCGCTGTAAATAGTGCACGGTATCAGTACAAAGCGCTGCAGATAATGGGGAACCCACCCATAAAAGAGCTTCCGTCGTTCAAATCTGCCGTTCCTACTTCTGTTTACGGGCGCAAACCTGGGGCCGGATTCGACTTACCTGCGAGTATGTGCAAGATTTACCCCACTCCCCACTTATGCGCGATTCATCAACGCGCGGCGGGGAAAACCCGAGGTAAGTGTCGAGGTAAATGCTACCTCGTCAGCGCGTGGGGAAACATTTAGGCCTTTGTCATACCATGCTCACCCCGAGCGACGCCTAATGATATGCTCCCATATCGATCGGGCGGCGCGATGGAATCGATATGGGTGCATATCGGTGTCGCTCGGGGTGAGCGATGGTATGACAGAGGCCTTACCTTCAAGGCGAGGGTTTTGCTCCGCTGTCAATTTCTGACCCAATGCATCCCTCCGCTGGCTCGTTGCCAGCTCAGAGCGGGCCAGCGGAGGTCTCCGGGCTACTCGCCCCCGTGACGTCACAGTCGGCGCGCGAACGGAGTTTCGCACGACGTCTGGCGTCTCTCGCTGCCAACCGAATCTCTCACTCGCAGCCGGAGCTTCCATCTCTCCGTGCACTTGCGCATTTTCTACACCACGGAGCGGAATCCTCGTGGGTCCATGAGAATCCGTTTCACTTAGTGGCAGTAAACCATCTCACTTACTGGCAGTAAACCGAGTGAGTTAACTGGTGCCAGACGCGCCCAGGAATGGTGAAACACTGACTAGCCTTTTAACAGAAATCCACGAGTCCTCGGATTTGCAAAATATGCACTTGAACTACGGTGATGATCCCAACGATGCGCCAGGCATTCTGCTTCGACGGTATCCTACTACCATACGGACACTGCTACGAGCATCTTAACCAGGGATAGGGGCTGGTCTATCATATTTGCCTTTAATAGAGAAGGCCTGTACGTGATGGTAGCTTTTGTATCAGACATCAGGCCCTTGTTTTCTGTGCTTAACGCCAGAAATTGAGTCCTGGGCGTTTTCAGATATCCAGCGGGTTCTTTCGAAGCGTTTATGGATATGCCTGGATCATGGGAAACATATGGCACATGGCTATAGATGCAAATTGACTAGAGGGGGGGGTCAACATGTACTCAATGGCTATTCCGCCTTGCCCCAATCGCTGCATAGTGCTGTCCTACAGGGTAAGCCTCACTCCTTCATCATACGGAAGACCTTAGTGTTGGGGATGAGATGTTCATGAGCTCATTGAGAGGAAAGAGGCACATATGACCAATATTCTTCACTCCATTTAAGCTCTTTAGCTTTTCGGCCAGCTATCCTAGATTATCTACACTGACTGTGTACGTGTCGACTCTTCGACTCATGCTACTCCACTGTCGTAAAGACGGTAGGAAAAATCCTAGGAGCGTTGGCAGTCCTCTATTAAGAATATTATGAGGACATTCAGGTGTCTGGTTAGACCTCGAAGTCCCAGAGGTGGAGAAAAAGCTTTCGTCCATCCTTAGACAGCTCTGGAGTGTAGTTCGAGAAGTTATCTGCTTGGAGCATTTGAGTCGTGCTCCTTCACTCCTCCTTAAAAATCTTCCCCTCCTATGGTTGCTCGCAAATATTTCAATGTGACCTCCTAAGCGTGTCAATGGCCTTTGCGTGATGTGGTCGGTACCAGTCCCTGTAGATTTCGTAAGCTGTCATCGACTTGGAGACTCCCTCATCGCGGCCGTGAGCTCATGATTCACACGTGGACCAAGTATGGAGACATTCGCGCCTGCGTGCACTCTTTCGTCTGGAATCTCTCCTGCCGCGGTCGCGGGGGCGAGTAGCCCCGCAACCGCCAGCGGAGGGATGTATTGGGTCAGAAATTAGCAGTGAAGCAAAACCATTGCTTTCGTCGTCATGAATCAGAAACAAAGGTAACTCCAGGGAAAGTAGCGGGTAAGTGGCCGTCGAGGTAAATAGGGTAGAATTTACCTTCGGCCACGTTCATGAATCCAGCCCTTGAACTTCGATTGCACTCTCAACTTTACCACTTTCCTTCAATCCATTGCGCTTCTTGCTACAGCGATTAGATAGTCATGGAGTTGCTTTCAGACCGCGCGTGTAAATTTCACGCCTTACCCGGAATTCAGACGACAGCCGTAGGTCAATGAATATACTTTTTCATAGTAAAGGCGCTACATCGCTGCGAAGATTCAGGTCTGAATCGCGCGCCAGGAAGAGTTGCGCACCAGACAGAGCCACAGCTAACGCTCAACATGGTCATATTTTCGTACGAAACCACATTGCACAGGGTATTATCGCTCCCTCCGTGATTACAACACCACATTTCGGATATTCTCCATTTTTGTTCCTACGTCTCGACTCGTTCTTCGTCTTCGCAGATGCACTAATTCACGTCTTGCGGGGAACTACCTCGCTATCACTGTTAAGGTGATACTGACAGATGATGGCTCTATCATACAAGCTTTATTATAAACGGTCCAATAAACACGAGGGGGGAGGGGGTTGCAGAACAGCTATAGTACCGTAATATGAATGCAGCAACAGTGCTTACTTCAAGGAAGAACTGGTTGTCTACTTCAGCAATCAACGCGAATAGGGCCTATTAGCCATCAGTTTTTGGATGGCATGTGGCCGTAATGGTTGCTTTCAGCTTGAGGTCTGCCGCGATTTCGCGGTGTGCTGCCGAAGTCAGCGCGCACGGTGCCTGAAGCACGATCGATCAACCGAAGAGCACGCGTGCGCGCTCAGACGGGGACTGACAGATGTCTAGTTCATGCCGATTTGTTGCAAGGGAGTGGTTGTCACAGGGCTGCCACGGCAGGCCGGGCAATGTGCTCCTCATGAAGGATAGAAATGGGCACGGGTTACAGTGTGAATTTCAAAGAAGTTATTAATTCGCCATGACTTAAACAATGACGACCGCAATTGACATGCTCGATCTTAGTTACTTATTCAGGTGGCTGCCTATTCATTAGAACATTTTTTCAGGTTGGGAAAGAACAGAAAAGACTGGACACGGACCCTTTGCACCAAATTCGATCCGGCTATTAAGATCGTTTTCGTCGTTGAATCTGCAAAGGTTCGTTGAAGCTTCACAAAAGCTAGGGATTCGCGCTTGTTAAAATTTTATCTTCTGTTCTCGAAAAATGCTGGTGTAATTACTAGAAGGGCGCGTGGAGCGCAGTCGGAGGAGGCGCCGGCTGTCGCCTGCACCCGATACCAGGTTCCTGGTTCGGATTTCCCGCCAACCAAGCCTTCCATCGCTCCGGGGTCGGTAAATTGGTACCAGACTTGTCTGGGTAGGATAAAGCGCTGACTTGTTCATCGGCTGTCATTGTAAAGAAAAACGCATTCAACTCGCCTCCACGACATCCAGTAGAAGTAGAATGCGTGGCGCATCCCCAAAGGGATTGAATAACGCCGTCCGTTATCCTTCTCCTTATCCTTATCCTTTATCACTAGAATGTCGGTGATATATCATGGATAAGGAGCCTTACACTGAACATTGGGCCTGTGCATATCTCTATCGCTTCGGTAGCATAGTCACATTTCGCCGCAGCGGTATGTCATTGACGTACGTACCATCTAGTTCCACGGATCTCCTTCGCTAGAGAGCCTTTGGGCTCCCTTGTTAAGAAGGATCTTGGGCCGCTTGTCGCAGGGCCACTTTGCGCGTCTTCGTATGGTGGATAGGGGAATGAATTGTGAACCAAATACGATTGGGTACTGCCCAAAGACGCAGGCGGGATGCAGGGTGGGCTCATTGTGGCTGCTGTGCTCAGAGGTCGAAGCCTGTTACGTGGAGCTGGAGAAGTTCTATAAGGAAGATCACACCTTCTAGAAGGTGATCTTCGGCGACTTCAACGCCAAGATCGGGCCACAGAGGTCGCCGGAAGAACTGTACACCCGCGGTTTGCAGTGGAACGAGCAAGGTGAAAGGCTGTCTGAGTTTGTCATGTCGACCAAGACCATCTATGAAAATTCGCAATTCCAGAAGCTTCCCGCCCTAGTGTAGAGCGGCGATAAAGGAGGATCTTAACGAGAGATGAGCGGAGGTGTTGGCTGAATCGGCAGCTTCAAAAATTTCTAGTACACTCCAGATTCAAATCAGCAAATTGTAAATCTTGACTGATAGATCCTAGGAATCTCGACATCTGAAGTATGCAACATTACTCATCAGCCCCTTTCACAAGTAATGCCTTAACGATTACATCATTAGACGCAGTACTATGAGGATTTCTGTGAAAAATAAATGCTTTGGCTTTCTAAAGGTTGGGGCTAGAGAGGAAAGGTAAAAAGAATGGCCCATAAATGATGAATGTTACTGCTTGCTTGAGTTTATAGATACTTCTTCTAGACTGTGCAGAGATTTGTTGAGTATTATAATCTGCGCCAGAATCTATATTACTAGTTCGTCTCGATCTTCGAAAACACCTTTCCTTGTAGGTGGCTAGTTTCCGCATAGCTAGAGTTTTCAGGCCAATTCAACAATGCTCTTTAAGCACCTAGTTACTCCTTAGCAGACTGAAGATGTTGTGCAGTGGCTCGATGCTTCACAGAACAACACGAGGTTATGACTGAACGGGCTGTCAGCATGCCAGTTTTTGGGTGAAGGTGCTTTCTTGAATGCGCAGACACTATAGAATAAGGACCCTCTCCATTATATTATTATATTCATTATTACTCATCGTATATACAGGGTGCGCAAAAATTACCCGCACAAAGATATCACAGTGAAACTTCAACACAAATGCGGATTTGACAACGAAACTTAGCACATAGCTTCTTTATTCATACTAATAAAAACATATAAAAGTCATGCGAAGTGGCTGCATTTCATACGAACACAAGTCCTCAGAACTTGCTGAAGTGGTTTAATGACACGCACCGCGCGATCGTTTTTCTAATGAGAAAGTCTTCACCCTGGAACACACAGCGAATCGTCAAAACGATCGCATTCTCTCATAGAATGTTGGAGCTGGTATCCGCGACGGGAAACTGGGTGGTAGAACGGCACATCTGACTTCAGTTGTGGTTTGGGGTGCGATTACTTCAAAAATTAGTTTTGCCATTAGTTTTTGTCGAATCCGGCGTCAAAATTAACAAGGACATGTACCAAAACACGATTTTAGAGGACGTGTTGAAGCCTTGGGCCGATGCACACTTCCGTAATGACAGGTGGTGCTTCCATCAGGACTGCGCCTGCACACAAGGCGAGGACAACGCAGCAGTGGTGCAAACGTGAGCTCCCGGATTTTATTGCGCACGAAGACTTGCCTTCGAATTCACCGGATTCGAATGTTCTTGATTTCTCTGTCTGGTCAGTTATTGAGAGCAAAGTTTGCTCTACTCGACATGCAAGCGTGGCTTCTCTGAAAGCTTCCTTGACTGAAACATGGAACGAAATGAGCGACGACTACCTTCGTGCCACGGGTGCGTTCGTTCCTCGTCTGAGGACTTGTGTTCGCATGAAAGGAGGCCACTTCGGATGACTTTGATATGTTTTTATTAGTGAGGGAATAGAGGAGCTATGTGTTAAGTTTCGTTATCAAATTCGCATTTGTGTTGGAGTTACACTGTGATATCTTTGTGCGGGTAATTTCTGCGCACCCTGTACGTATTATATTACATCACAGTGAAAGATCAGCAGGACTGTCTTGTTGTACAAGAAGGGAGACGTGCACGACATTGGCAACTATCGCCCGATCTGCCTGCTGTCCGTAGTCTACAAGCTGTTCACTCGAGTGATCCTGAATAGGATTAGCAGAACGCTGGACGAAGGACAGCCATGCGAACAAGCAGGATTTCGGAGAGGATTCAGCACAATCGACCACATACACACCATTACGAAGCTCATCGAAGTGTCGCGAGAGTACAAGCTGCCGCTGTGCCTTACGTTCATTGACCTGAAGAAGGCATTCGACTCCGTCGAAACTGAAGCGGTCATCGACGCCCTGCTCACTCAGGGTGTTCCTACTCACAAGGAAGGTCAATGAACTTCCTTTGCAATTTTAAAAGAGACCTATATAGGGTTGTAGGGCGTTGTCTGAGAAGCACCGTAGTGGTTTTCAAATTTCCTGCGGACATCTAGGTAGGTCAAAAATTGCAAAAAACCATTTCACTTCAATACGGGCCGAAAAAGCAGAACTGGCGCCTGGAACTGCCATGCTGTGGTTAGAATCTAACCTGCAAAAGGTTTGGGGCTGGAACAATAGCGGAATTACAGCGATTTCTCAATTTGCTTGTTAGCCGTACAGTGACCGAAGTGGAACATTGAGGTGCGCCGCTCACCACCAACTATACTTCGGACCGAATCGAATAATTTCGAATGAATATTCGAATAAATTCGAATATTCATTATTCGAATATTCGGTGAGGTCCAAAATTCGAATATATTCATTATTCGAATATTCGATGAGGCCAAAAATTCGAAAATATTCATTATTCGAATATTCGCTGAGGCCCAAAATTCGAATATATTCGTTATTCGAATATTCGACAAGGTCCAAAATTCGAATATATTCGTTATTCGACTATTCGACGTGCCCCAAAATTCGAATATATTCGAATATATTCGACGCTACTGAGATAGACTACTGGGAGTCAGTTTTTGCGCATTCTGGATATAACTCGCCTAAAGTCAAGTATATGAAAAACCAAGGATATATTTGAGCTCAGCAGCTCGAGCTCTATCGTTTGGTATACATATTTCATATGGAGCCAAGAAATTGGTGGCGATGTCCGTTCCTCCACGTGGTGCCACTGGAAACTGTTCGCCTCTGCGAGCTAAGCTAATCACGGACATTCGAGTACAGGCGACAGGCCCTAGTGACAGGCCGGCCTATGGAGATCCCATGTCACATCACATGGTTGATGACGTTAAGTGAGTATCGAGATAATGCTACGGCGTCCGCGGGAGCCGACGCGCACTCGCAGAGCCCGGCGAGTGTGAGAAGTATGCGAGGGTCCCTGATGCGAGGACGGCATCGGGGGGAAACTGAGCTAGTCCGAAAGTTCCGTAACGTAGGCAAGACCCGCGTAGCTACGCTGACTGTGGGTACGTTGACGGGCCGCTCGTACGAGTTGGCAGAAGCACTGGAGCGAAGACGAATCGACTTATGTGCGGTATAGGAGACGAGGTGGTCCTGTTGTAAGTCGAGGGACATAGGCCGAGGCTTCAAGGCCATTCTGTGCGGCAGTCCCAGGACCACCTGCGGAGTTGGTGTAATCGTCTCCGAACGTTTCCGAGACGCGATTATAAGCGTGAAACGTTTTAATGACCGCTTGATGAAGGTCATAGTCGCTGCTGAGCAGCGTATGTATCATTTCTTCTCTGCATACGCTCCGCAGGCAAGCTGCTCTGAGAGAGCCAAGGATGAGTTTTGGACCCTGCTTGATGAAAAGACAGCAGAGGTACCGTCAGAAGACGCTGTCGTTATCGCAGGTGACCTCAACGGTCATGTGGGGATTGCGAAAGATGGTCGCAGCTGTCACGGCGGTTTCGGATATGGAGCACGTAACGCTGGTGGTGAGCGAATCCTTGAGTATGCGGACTCGCATAATCTCATCATCGTGAACACCGTATTTCGAAAGCGTGACTCCCATCTGGTGTCGTTCTATAGCGGGAGCACCAAGACGCAGATCGACTTCATCCTTGTGAAGCATCGCGATCGAAAGCTGGTTACATGTGCGAAGGTGGTGCCGTACGAGACTGTCGCCACACAGCACCGTCCGCTGATATGCACTCTTAAGTTCGCCCCTTCGAGGTTGAGGCATGTCGAGCGATGCGGTCCACCGAGAATCAAGTGGTGGCGATTGAAGGAAAACGCTGCAGCTTTTGTTTCTCGTATTCGGTTACCGACAGATACAACCGTCGACGAAACATGGAAAGATGCAACCGATACGATTTTGCAAGTTGCATGCTCTGAATTAGGCATGACTAAGCCTGGACGCCGCAAGATCGAGAAGCTGGCGTGGCTGTGGACTAACGACGTAAGAGAAAAAGTCCGAGAGAAGAAAAAATTATATCACGCGTTCCTGCGCGACAAGACTGCAGACAAATGGCGTATGTACCAGGAGGCGAAGAAAGCGGCAAAGAAGGCCGTAGCCGTTGCAAAAGCCGTCCATTATGATGATCTCAGCGATAAACTCGAGACGCGCGATGGTGAACGACATCTTTATCGACTTGCCAAGGCACGCCATCGTCAGGCCGAGGACATCGAGAAATTCTTGGGCATCAACGATGAGAATGGCCATCTACTGACGAACCGCAAGAGGGCTATGAAACGATGGCATGACTACTTCGAGAGGATTTCGACAGAAGAGTTTGCCCATCCGCCCATCCCTCCTACGCACGGTCTTGTGCAGAAAATCACTGTGGAGGAGACGGAAGCGGCTTTGAAGAAGTTGAAGCCAGGCAAAGCAACGGGCCCCGATGATATAGCGCCCGACCTATGGAAGTTGAGGTGCTGGAGTCCTGCTGAGTGGCTAACGAAGTTTTTCAACCAGGTTACGGAAAAGAAGGTACCTGGTAGTTGGCAGGAAAGCACGACGATCCCGATATGGAAGAAGAAAGGCAGTCCTGC
Organism: Heligmosomoides polygyrus bakeri; assembly: GCA_947359475.1. Taxonomy (NCBI): domain Eukaryota; kingdom Metazoa; phylum Nematoda; class Chromadorea; order Rhabditida; family Heligmosomidae; genus Heligmosomoides; species Heligmosomoides polygyrus. The sequence goes on along the minus strand of OX375866.1, from coordinate 58,994,875 downwards.
GGACTGCACGAATTACCGTCCAATTCGCTTGCTCTCGCACAGCATGAAAATCTTCGAGCGAATTGTAGATGGACGTATTCGCGATATCGTCCAACTTTCCACCAATCAATGTGGCTTCGTAGCAGGCAGTGGCACCATCGATGCCATACATGCTGCTCGTCTTCTGATAGAGAGACATCGCGAAAAGCAGAAACTGCTGCACATAGCTTTTCTCGACTTAGAGAAAGCATTTGATCGTTTACCGCGTGAGGTTATATGGTACGCCTTACGACAACACGGTGTTCCCGAAGAGCTTATTGAGTGGGTGCGCATACTTTACTCTGGTCCAAAGAGTAGTGTGCGAGCGCCAGTCGGCACATCGGCGGAGTTTCCTATCTCCGTTGGTGTTCACCAGGGCTCTGCGCTTTCCCCGCTCCTATTCATTGTAATGGATGCCATTTCGAAAGACCTTCAGAAGCCTGCCCCCTGGACGCTGCTGTATGCAGATGACGTAATGCTTGCAAGCGAAGAGAAGAGCGAACTCGAGCGACAAGCGCAAGCTTGGTACAACCGCTTGGCGATGTTCGGGCTCAAGCTAAACGTCAAAAAATCTGAATACTTGACGACAGACGTAAACGAAGCCGGGCTCATTGAGATCAATGGCACTGCGCTAGTACGAACGACAAACTTCAAGTACCTTGGATCTGCAATTGCGTCTGATGGTAGTCTGGCGTTCGAGGTGAACTCGCGCGTGGGCGCAGCGTGGTCCAAATGGCGCTCGATGACAGGCGTTTTATGCGACAGGAAGATACCGGAACGCCTTAAATTGAAGATCTATAGAACCATCGTCCGACCAGTGGCGATGTATGGAGCTGAGTGCTGGCCTGCAACCAAGGAGGTTGAGACTCGCCTCAGCGTAATGGAAACGAAAATGCTGCGATGGACGGCTGGTGTTACGCGTCTGGACCGTATTCGCAACGATGAAATACGCCAGAGGTTTGGTGTCGCTCCAATTGCTGACAAGTTACGTGAAGCTCGCCTCCGGTGGTATGGCCACGTTCTTCGAGCTAGTGGTGACACTGTTAGGAAGATTGGCCTTAACATAGATGTGCCCGGAAAACGGCCTAAAGGGCGGCCGAAGCAGCGTTGGCTTGATACGTTGCATGTGGACCTAAAGGTTGCTGGTATCCATCCCGATCAAGCATTTGATCGCGTAAAGTGGCGTCACCACACCAGAATAGCGGACCCCGCCTCGAAGCGGGACAAACGCTGAAGAAGAAGAAGAAGATATGGAGCCGTGAAATTATTCGAAATGGGAAACATGTTTAAGTACCCAAGCGAAGGCCGACCAATGGACTTGAGAAACATGAACGATGCGGCCAAGGTCGACCTCTGTCGAAAGTACTTCATCGTCGGTTTGTTTGGTCTACCGTTGGTGTGGCTTAGGAACACATCCTGGTTCTTTGGTTGAGGCTTTCTTCGACCGCAATCACCGGCCACCAATACCAATCGGAAGTATGTCACGCTGAGTGCCAAGGAGCGATCTTCTGGTTAATAGTACTATGTGTCTGGGAGACCATCTTCCAGTCGTACCGTTCGAGAAGTGTCGCATGGGCAGACTATTTGACATTCATCTTCTCAGTCGGAAGGGTATAGACTGGCTACGATCTCACCCCAAATTGCCACAGCATCATTCATCCTTCTCAAAGTCCTTTTCTGTGATTCACTTTTAGGAGACCTTATTTCTCAGCTTAACGGCGAGGTGTTTCCTCACTCAATTGTTGTTTTTTCTTGTCCGGGTTTGTAACATAAAACATCATACATATTAACATAATGCCTTTAAATAACATGTCGTGTTTGAGATTACGTTTATTTCTGTATTTGCTTTACGAGGGTCATTAGAAGGCATAGAATATCTACAATTTCAACCAAAGTATTCGCTATTGATAAATTTTGTGGCACTATGTCAGCTGTGCGTTACGGTCGGAATTCATTAAGATTAGAAGAGTTTGGAATTGAAAATTGAAGACACGATCTTACAGAAGAATTTAGAAAAGGCATTTAGCCTAGGGCTCAATTTGACTTTCATTTCAAATACATCTGTCGTATACTTCAGATCAAATCGAATAATTTCGAACGAATATTCGAATAAATTCGAATATTCGAATATTCATTATTCGAATATTCGGTGAGGCCCAAAATTCGAAAATATTCATTATTCGAATATTCGATGAGGCCCAAAATTCGAAAATATTCATTATTCGAATATTCGACGAGGCCCAAAATTCGAATATATTCATTATTCGAATATTCGACAAGGTCCAAAATTCGAATATATTCATTATTCGAATATTCGACAAGGTCCAAAATTCGAATATATTCATTATTCGAATATTCGGTTTTTCGTGAAACCGAATATATTCGGTTATTCGTTTATTCGAAAAAATTTTGGAAGGACACAAGTATACCACCAACGTGGCAGCGACCGGATGGCCGAGTGGCTATGGGGTTGGGCTTGCGGGAAAAGCGTCGGGGGTTCGAATCCGGAGGTGCTGCTCCTGGATTGCTGGTCTTGCTTCAACGGTTTTTGTCGATATAAAGTGTATCTTAACCCTTTCACGACATTGTTCGACGTCGGACACTTTTTTGCCGCGTGGGACAATGTCCGACGATGTCGTCGGACACCATCCTACGAATAGTTTATGGAAAATTATCAGGCATTTGATAGTACAATATCTACCAATGGGTCCACTAGTATCTGCGGTCAAGGCGGTCCTTGGGAAACTTCTTTCGTTACTGTTTTTCATATTTAACAAATAATACAAGCAAAATAATTCAAATAATCAGTGCGCGAGAAAATGCGCGCTGTCCCACGCGACAGTCACCTGAAAATCGCGCGTGTCGTGAAAGGGTTAACCGCGGTAGTGTCCCATACTGACATTACAACTTTATTTTAACCTCGATATAAACACAAAAATAAACACCCAAAGCAACAGCGTTCATAGAACAATTCGATTGGCCATTGAGGAGCAGGCGACTTTTCTTTGCCTACAAAATAGATAACATCAGAACTCCAAAGATCGAGGAAAAAATATTATTTTTATTTTTATTTATCATTTTCATTTTTATTTTAATTGATTAATTAACTATATTTATGTTTGATTTTTTCGACCCCTCTTCGACTTCTGGAGAGAAAGCATAACAGTACCAATCTGTTTTCTTCATCCAAAACCAACCATATTGCAAGTGATCTCACGGCCGTCACATACAGCTACAAATGATATCAAGTCGAGATATCAGTTTTTCAATCTCTCTTCGACTTTTGGAGTCATGAAGTGGTGCTAACAGACCCACTGTCAATGCCTAAGGGGTCGTTTAGTGTGCGCGCGACACGCGACGCGATGCCATGTGTAGTGGCCGAATTGATCAATCGCGTCGCTCGATCAATTTGGCCACTATACATGCATCGCGTCGCGCGTCGCTTGCACACTAAGGCCTGAGTTATACTCCCGCGGGAGCATCCGCGGAAGGGCGGGAATCGCGCCGAGACTCCTCACCTGGCCAATCGCCGCGCCTCGCCACGCCCGCCTCCGCCGTGCACCATTGGTCCGCGGACGTTCCGCGGATGCTCCCGCGGGAGTATAACAGAGGCCTAAACGACCCCTAACGAAGACGGTCAAGATAAAGAGTATTATCTACTTTGGAGTTGGGATAGGCCCTTGAATGCTACCGAGAAACTGCGAAGAAAAGTCGCCTGTTCTCTCGTTCGTGATGTTAGCTTGACTTGAACGAAGCGCAGGATGTAGACTGGTCACCGGACGATAACAATGATGTGGGTGGTATTACGCCTTCCTGTAGTAGTGAGGAGGTTGCTGTATGTGACGGCCATTTGTGACTTGCAATATGGTTGGTTGAGGATGAAGAAGACAGATTGGTACTGTTATGCTTTCTATCCAGAAGTTGAAGAGGGGTCGAAAAAATCAAACATAAATATAGTTAAATAATCAATTAAAATAAAAATATAAAAAATAAATAATAAAAATAATAAATAAAAATAAAATAATATTTTTCCTCGATCTTTGGTGTTCTGAAGTTATCTATTTTGTAGGCGAAGAAAATTCGCCTGCTCCTCCTCAATGGCCAATCGAATTAGGCATTATGAACGCTGTTACTTTGGGTGTTTATTTTTGTGTTTATATCGAGGTTAAAATAAAGTTATAATATCAGTATGGTACACTACCGCGGTTAAGATACACTTTATATCGACAAAAATTGATAGAGCTAGACCAGCAATTCAGGAGCAGCACCTCCGGTTCCGAACTCCCGACGCTTCTCCCACAAGCTCGCCCCCATAGTCACTCGGCCATCCGGTCGCTGCGGCGCTGGTGGTGAGCGGCGCACCTCAATGTTCCACTTCGGTCACTGTATGGCTAACAAGCAAATTGGAAATCGCTGTAATTCTGCTATTGTTCCAGCCCCAAACCTTTTGAAGGTTAGATTCGAACCACAGCATGGCAGTTCCAGGCGCCAGTTCTGCTTTATCGGCCCGTATTGAAGTGAAAAGGTTTTTTGCAATTTTTGACCTACCCAGATGTCCGCAGGAAATTTGAAAACTATGGTGCTTCTCAGACAACGCCCTACAACCCTATATAGGTCACTTTTAAAATTGCCACGGGAAATTCATTGACCCCCCTTGTTAGTACATCACAGTCCTTCGAGAGCTACACAGTGGATTCACGACCAAGATCTCTCCATCCTACAACGACGTCATCATTGACGTGAAGAGAGGGGATATCATATCACCAAAGCTCTTCAGCGCCACCTTCGAAAACACCATGTGCTACCTAGTATGGGTATGGGAGGACGTTGGAGAGAGGTCGACGGTCGGCAACTACACAATCGCTTCGTTGACGACATCGTTGACATAACACCGAGCAGCCAGGCGGAACGAATGCTGGCGGCTTCCACGAGCACATATAAAACGCAACACGTTTGCAATTTAAAATACTCGAAAACAATTTTTGAATGAAACTCATGATTCTGTGATGCTTTTTGTATTCTTTTTATTGGATATCTGTGATATGATTTTGTCTGAAGTTCCCAGAAAACAGAAGACATAAAAAAATTGCCCAAAATGACCAGAAAATCAGAAAACAAAAAACAGAAATTCCGCCCATCCCTGGTTCTAACGAGAGAGCACACGAACAGGAGGGAGTGCTGACGGTAAGACGGAAAATGGAGTCAATACGGTCACCAGCTGTTGTAATTGCGGTCGAGGGGGCCCGATGGAAGCCGGGACCCGGACTTGACAAGGTGAATACGTAATCACACGTCGTTCAAAGTGCTCAGTATCGATGCACGACTAGAAAACTGCACGGCGCTATGTGGATTGATCGAGTTGCTTGGCACTGAAAGTATAAAACGGAACTTTACTGGCAGCGCCGCGGCAGGGGAGGTGGATGAAGATATTTTTCTGGCAGATTATTTTATCCCCTATAGCCAGATTTAGCCAGATTATTATCGTGCTATCCTTTTTATCGAACTGCTTTTCTGTGGAGCAACTTTCTGTCCTTTCTGTTATTATTCATTGTTACTTTCAGCGCTTCACTCCCACCTTTTTCTCAATGTTTTTCGTAAAATAAACAATTTGCATGCCAATTCTTTTTCACCACGAGCTTAGTACTCGATAAATTCTAGTTATTTGAGAGAATTTTAGGAGAATTTTTGCGTGATAAGGGACGAGTTGTATCTTGACTACATTCTCTGTGGTCCTCCTCGAAGTCGTCTATATTGCCGTTGTTGCGAGTACTACAGAGACAAGGTAAGCTATTTTGGTTTCTGTTTCTGCTAGGGGAAAGGGAAACATTGGTTCATAACACAAAGATACAGCAAGTAGCGGCGTGCGTCAGCAAGTGTATTGGCAACGGTTTCCCCCGGGCTAGGTGTCAGGCGACGCTATGTCCATGGTGTGCTTCTCCTTCAGTGGTGGAGCAATCCCTCCTCTTTCGAGAGGAAATAAAAGGAAACCTGAAAGAGATTTCGAGAGAGAGAGAGAGAGAGAGAGAGAGAGGCAAAAAAGGAAACAGGGCTTATGTCTGCTTCTGCATCTGAAGCAATTCTCCCGAACAACATTCTCCCACCGACGCTGACTGTTGGGGGCACCACTTCGCGCTCAGACAATATTGGCATGCCATCCGAGACCACAATCGGTTTGCTTGTGGTTGCTAGTATGGTATTCTTGTTGAGGCATCCCATGGTACCGCTAGACGAGGTGAGCTCCAGGTCCAAACAGATTAGGAGGCTGGTTGCCGCTTGTTCCCAATAGGGGTGTGCGCTTAACGATTAACGATTTACCGATTTACCGGCTGTACCGGCATTTTTTGTTGAAACTTTTAACGAAATTTAACGACGAAAAATTCCGCTAAATTACATTAACGACATTCTGCGCACCAATTTTTGAAATTTTATTTCTTTTTCATGTAAATGCATTTTAGACAAATGTTTTGGATGAACTATCGCAATATTGTTGCGATACCACGGAAACCCTCTACTTACCTCAATTATTGTAGGTAATCGATATTGTCCTCGTGTTTCAAGAACTGTTGGCATTTTCCTCTATCCTTGACTAATTTATTTGCGTGCGCTCCAACTTTTCTCCGATGTCGTTCTGTGCTTTTCGATGTTATGGTCCGTTTCTTGCGCTTGATTGCTACATATTGGTTTTTCATACTTACCAACCATTCAGTTTTCCGCTGTTTTTGTGATATTTGTTTCATTAATGGGATTTAGAAGGCATAGAAAATAATGGACTACGTTAAGGCAACGATGAGTCCGCTTAACTGATGAGCGTAACTGCTGGTACTGTCATCGCTTCGCTTTTATTGAATTTCGTACATGTCAACAATCTCTCAATGTCAGCAATTTTCGTCTTCTTTGAGGGCTCTCTTGGCAGTTTTCTTTGGGAGCATGACAACCAGTATACACATGAAACTGTAAACATATGTACAAGAAAGTAATGAAGTTAAATAGAAAAGATGTGAAGCCAATGAACAATCTTTGCCAGTTATTATTTAGAAGGTTAGTATAAAAACTGGTACTTTACATGCATATTGCATGCGGATTTTTATAAAGTTCTACGGAAAAGGTATGCCTTTGAAGGTGTCGGTCTGGCTCTAGCAAGAATTCGTTTCTTTATTTTTTCTCTTCTTCTTTTCGAATTCTTTCCTTTATTTTTATTTTCTTTTATTTCTATGAATTTTTCGTTTAATTTGCGAATTTACTATGAAACCGCTAACCAATCCAAAATGTACAAAACACACAAAAATGGGAAGAAATTGAAAACCAAAATATTTTCGAACCTCAACAAATGTGCTGCATAGTATAGTCCTTCAAAAAGAAAATCTGAATTGCTGCAAAATCGTAAAAGAATGACAGACAGTAACGAACCGTATTTGGGAGAAAATGGGAAGGATAAAGACAATGTGGAGCAGTGTTGATATAACAGGATTATAAGCGGCGGATATCAGGACCGGCTCACCGTAGCCTTAGGCGTCGGGTGAGACGTCCATTGTGCAACCGCAGAGCCAGGCTAAGGAAGGGACTCCAGGGTGCGTGCCATACAAGCTGCTCGTATGGAGACTGCTTTCTTCGCTCAGGGGGAGTTCGCGGCTGGGTTCTGCGCTCTTCGAGCGGCGAAGCGCATACGGCTGAAACAATGCGCAAAAAATGCGCAACGTTGTCTAGACGTCGAAACCTCCCAGATCTCAGATACTCAGCTGAAGTGCAAGAACGCCGCGACGAACGGGAACCGAACCTCCGACATCCCTCGTATGAAGCGAACCCTCTACCTACTGCACCACGACCCACTTGCCCGCGGTGCCATCGCGGGCGCACAAGACATCGATCGGACGTCGCAGTGTGGGCGCCGACGTGCGATCTCTGAGCTAGGAGGGCGCAGACAGCAAAGTCTCGGCGCGACCCGCACTGCGGTTACGGTGAGCCGATCCTGATATCCGCCGTTTATAATTGTCTGTTGATATAGTATGAAGAATGCTCTATTAAACGCTCGTGTCTCATATGCATTCCCTTGAAATACAGAGGAGAAATAGCCTTAGCAATTGAAATTTAAATACGTTACTTAGTTGGCAAAGACAAAACACTCACTGCAGTAAAATTCGATTCGATTAAAATTTGGCCAACGATCCGTAGCTGTTTACTTTACTATTTGCTGTCGTTTTCAATAAGAACAGAATGCTTTCGGACAAAACTCTCCATTCTGTGAAATAGGCAGATCCATGGACTTAAATATCTTCCCAAGGCGGACTTTACCAAAGAATTCGCTGTGGTCACTGCTTGATTGAAATCTTCATTAAACATTCTGCCATTCTGCAATTTTCCGAAACAATTATGGCAATATAGATGAATCTTGGACTCCTTGGTCTACTTAGCGAACGCAATTTCTGTAAAAAGTTTGTCAGGATAAATAGTTAGTATCATCGCCTATCGTCTGCGATGATGCTCAAGCCCTGAGAGGTCAGAGGCGTGACGCTACCATACAGCGGACGCACAGCAGTTCTCGCTCCACCTGTACATAGACCAGTTGGTCTCTCAATAAACTCTGACTCATCTCTTGTACTCGCCATCATATCCACTGAACCACCGCATTATTCGGGCGTATAATTCGTCCTTCGCCGTATCGTGTATACAGTCAGGTTCTTTTTGAAGATATAGATTAAATTCCAGGCAAAAAGTATAGGCAAAACCCCGTTACGACACAAGGTGCTCGGTGAACAAACACATTTTATTTTCGACACAACAATAGAACAGACATGAACACAAAATCGACAATGAGAACGAGAAAAGGCTGGAACAGATCCGCGTGCACAGGATCTGGTGCTTGAGACCCTGATCGGCGGCCAGCTGACGCAACGACAGTGATAATGAAGATGCGACCTGGTGGGTACTCCACTAGCGATCGACGTGAGGTAATGAAAGAGTGAACGCGTTGCAGTAACAGTGTCTGGTTGAATGGAGCGGCCCGATGGGGTGGAGAAGCACTTAGCACCTTGAAGACGCGAGGGCCCAGCACAACGGATGAAGACGACTATGATGATGATGATGAGGCAAGACCTAAACGAAAACGAGATGCTGGAGCTGCAGCCCACGCAACTCCCGGGTACCCTCCTACACGCAAGAAATCGCAACCAAGAGATACCCCAACAATCGAAGAAAATGGCGACAGACGCTACGAACGCAGACGGGGAGACCGGCCAGGGAAACTGAGACGGCCACGCAGAGCACGAAGACCCGGGGGACCCGCCACGGACACAAAGTCAACTGAATGGGCCTTTTCTAGAACTTTCCCGGCGTTCGCGCTCCCGGGGCGCCCGCGGCGCCCGCCGCTTGCGATTGCAAACAGCGCGCCACAACTGACGCGTAAACCCGGCTGCCTACTACGGAGCTGTACTACAGCTGCCGTCTATTCCTAACTAAATGAAACTGTTCAAAAACGAAACGTGCTATGATGCACTATGGCACTTTGGGTCATTCCAGAAGCTAAACGAACTGGGCATAGTACCAAATTTCTTATTTTGAAAGTTTCCTTGTTACGGTTTGGTCTCAGAATCTTAACTCGTTTAGCAATTCTGTTGATGATAGATGGACTGTTATTATTTGTTGTGAAGATAAAGACTGTCATATAATTGTCATGCAGATGGAGTTGAAAAAAAATCAACAAAGAAAAACATTTGGCTTAGGTTGACTAAAATACAGTGAAACTGAATGCAGCTAATGGAAATTTTATTTAACGAATTTACAGATTCTAACGCAAAAATTTTTCGTTAAAAAGTGGTCGTTGAAAATTTACCGAAAAAATTAAACGCACACCCCTGTTCCCAATGCAGCTTCGGAAGAACTCACCCCTTTCCTGTTCTTTTGAGTGCAATCTCTTCGCTCCTCGATTCTCTTCACGTTCCTTATGATGCCGATCTGTGACTGCCCAAACGGGGCTCATGCCCTCATAGAATCGGTGAGCAAAAGTATCTTATAGGTCCCTCATTTTCAAGTGAGCCCTTGCTCAACGACTTGACCTCCCGATTTGCAGTAAATCTTTACCTTATACGGTAGCGCAAATATTTCAGAGCAAAATTCAGAACAGCTTTTGTGGAGCAACTATATGAACTCCGTCTTCAGTGCGCAGATTTAAAGGTATTATTTCTCACGAGCGCGCCACGTTAGCAGTTATCTCCATGAAGTAGGCCATGCTCTTCTAACGAATAAGTTGGGGAATAACAAGTAAGTAAAGCCGCGCGCACACTTCGCTGCGACAGTGCGGTAGCAAGCTGAAACATAGCGCGGAGGGGCGGAGTTACACTGTGGCAGCGAAGGCCGCAGTGAGGGGGTGTGCACACTTCCAGTCCCGCATTGCTGCCGGCAGCGGTCGCAGCGGCAGTGGCAGCGAGGAATGACCTGGGCATTCCTCACTGTCGCTCCGCGCGACCGCGGCGCAGTCCAACGGTGCCGCAGTGTGCGAGGACAGCTCCGCCCACATTCCACTGCCCGCAGCCCGCTGCAAAGGGCTGCGAGCAACGATACTCATTCGCTGCACGCGCGCGGCCGCGGCGCGGCGCGGCAGCTAGGTCCGCCTCCACTCACGAGGCGGACCCATACGAGGTGCAACGTGCACTAATATGGTCCCGCCACGAAACCATGCACCTGGCAAGTTGCCATCCGTCGCTCCACCAACTAAAGCCAATATACGGAGCGTTTTCTGGGCATACGCGTCTAGCCAATAGCGAGTTGGAGAAAGGTGACGACCAAGCAGCAAACGAAATTTAAATTAAGAAGAAAATCACGGAATTCACTTAGAAAGTCTTTAAACAGTAGAAACTTTCCTATCGCACTGGACTATGAACTAGAGCAGCATGGATTGCTCCCCAAGAACAGCACCAAACGGATGCGAAACTAGGGAGAATCTGGGAAAAGACGCCATAAACGTCAGAGGCTTTCGCGAGCCGTTCCTCATCCTATTGTTTCTCTTGTAGGATTATTCTCCAGCTACTGGGTGAAAATCTTGTCTCAACCATAGTCACTCCCCGACACCTTCCAGCTTTTCCTCTGTTCATGTTATAGTTCGGGTTTTACACCATTTTCAAGCCTATGACGATGATGGCATGAAAGTCGGGGGATCTCGTCCACTCCACCGCGCGAGGCAAACCGACCCCGCCCCAGACAAGGTACGCGCGCGCGATCGCACACACCAAAATGAGTATCGCTGCCGCCTCCCCGCTGCAAAGTGTGTACGCGGCTTAAGAGTAGGTCCAACAGTTGAGGATACCGCGCCCTAGAGCGATTTGCGTCCGGCGCGACGCATCACCCTGCGGAAACGGCGGTTACCGGAGGCAAAATGCGCCGCTTTTGCTTGTTTGCGGGAGCGGCACGTCCGGTAGTGTAGTGGTGGGGAGAGGTGTGGATGGTTTAATGTCGCAAAACTACTCGCCTGAAGCCTTTTGTGCTGCTAGAGGGAAAGAGAGCTACACAAGTAGTGCAGTTAGCTTGAAATTACTGACCGTAGCTTTCCAGCAGTTTTTACCAATTCAAATTCAGCCATCGAAAATTAGGTGCGGGTGTACACATTTGAAGCACTGGACACGGCTTTTGCAGTCTAATTCTTCAAAAAGTACCGAACGGAATGATGAAATGAATACTATTATGGCCTTTCTTCGCTTCAGTTGTTGTAGTGACAGAGTGCGTTTGTTTGTGCCAGCACTTCAAGGGTGTGTACATGCTTGTGATACGTCCGCCATGGAATTCCCTAGAGCGCTATCGCACCTTCTTCACCGCTCTCTGCTTCCTTTGTTGAAGGCAGTTGGTTCAGGTGGAAGTTGCACAGTGCGGTCACTATATGTGCATTGCTTGTTGGAAGAACTGGGATCGGTCCAGACCTCAGACAGCGTGCTGGATTTGCGCAGCAATCGGTAGATGCTTTCAATGGTTTACTTGTGGCAAATGGCTGTTTTCATACTTTTTAAGTGGAATATGTGTTGTTTCAGTTCAGCGACGTGTGACGGCAAGACTTCGTGACAGTCCCTGTCCTATTGATCGTTGTCGTAGTGGCAGCACTGAGCGGGATTTTGTGCTCGTTCCGTGCGGGTTAGTTATGCTTTGACCAGGGTTTAGAGCATTGATTTCGTTCAACTAGTGGAAGGAGTTCAGCTGCGTTGTCCGCTGCGTCAACGAGCCCGACAAAGAAGGAAAGCTTGTCTGTCCGTACGAGCTGTGTGGTAGGACAGCGGAAGAGAAATGGACTCTCTACGACTAATTCCTTGACTCCAGCGCCTATTGCATTATCGCTAGTATGCGATGAGAGGTTTAGCTATCAAGGATCTGTTGCAAAAGAATTTTGCGCGGTTATTCTGACTTTCTATAATGTTCCATTTGATTATTTTGAAACATTTTATGCGCGTACGTCTAGGCTTTTCGATATTAAGAGTCTGTTCATAACCGGCTGCTTCAGCGGCACGAGTTCCTTAAGCATTGTTTAGTGTGCACGCGACGCGCACACTAAACAAGGCCTTACTTCTATCTTCTACACATCTAGCTATAACCTCTACTTGTTGTTTTTTACAAGTGTGGCAGCTCAGATGGAAAGCTATCGATTTTCTTTTACAGTTAGCGCTCACTACTTTGAACGTGTAGCGGAAACGCATGGAAGGTTGGAATCAGAAGAATTCATAAAGCGGCATTAATTGCTTCGCAGTGCTTGCATGCAGTAGGGTCCTCATAAAGTCCATCCATCAGAGTTGCCAAACTCTTCCATTACAACACGACTGCCCCTATGCCTGTGCACAAAGGATTTGCTACTGGTAGGGTATTTTCGAGCAATGGCAACACTTAATTAGAAGACTGCGCGGAGCTAAACATACGTGGATGCTGTATAAGGCGCCTTTTTGGCCTTGTTTAGTGTGCGCGCAAAGAACGACGCTACGCCATGCGTACTGGCCGAATTGATTAATCGCGTCACTCGATCAATTTAGCCACTACGCATGCATCACGTCGCGCGTCGCGTGCATACTAAGGCCTATGTCGTACTTCCGCGGGAGCATCCGCGGGACGTCAACGGACGGAAGGTGCACCGCGGACGGCCGTCGTCGTTCCAGTGCGTCTAGCGTCGCATTGGAGCCCGTTTTTTGGCGCCGGATTCCGCGGGACGACAGTATAAGTCCTAGTTTGTACTTGCGCCGCTACGCGGCGCGGCACCATGATCGCCATTGATATTGATTTTTCGCTCCGCCCGGTCGATATCCATCCCGACCATCGTGCCGCGCCGCGCAGCGGGGCAAGTGTAAACTAGGGCTAACAGCCCTCTCGTTGTCTGTCGGCGGCGATCCGCGGACGGCGGGCGTGGCGGGACGCGGCGATTGGCCAGCTCAGATATCCCGGCGCGATTCCAACCCATCCGCGGATGCTCCCGCGGAAGTATAACATAGGCCTAAACAAGGCCCCCACACACTTCTGCGGCAGCCTCGCTCGCCGCAATGGTTAAGGATAGGGCAGTGGCAACGCCGCAGAAGTGTGCGGATCCATTATACTCGCGCCGCGCGGCGCGGCGTAATTGTTGCCATAGCTATCGATTTTTCGCGCCGCCCGGCGGCGAAGCATCACTTTCATATTCCGCCGCCTCAAAACACCACATTTGACGGAATTTCGGGTTACGGTATTCGGCGAATCGCGCCGCTGGAGGTAAGGGCGCGGCGCTGCGCGATCGGCTGCGGCAGACTCGGTGTGGAGTGGGAGATCTCACACCGGAACGAATCATTTTGCCATGCCTGCTTTTCTTCAACAGCTTTCATGAAACTGCGCTTTCGCCTAACGGCAGCAAGTGACGGACTGACTACGTACGAAGTATTGTATGCAAATCTGTTGCACATCTGTCCTGCTCATCTAAAAACATGAAATATCACACTGTCAATTTTGCGGCCACAAAATATGTTAGGGTAGCCAGAAATAGGCGAGCCATGAGGACTAGTCTCATTTCTTTCTTGTGATTCGTCCAAGTAAGTGCTAGAAGCAGATACTTCTTATCTGCGATGAACTTGTGAATGGAACTATTCTCCAACCAAAATATTGATTAAACGATAAATGTATTAAAAATCGATCGATAAATAATAGTCAGACGATCCACATCGTCTCCCTTTTGTGAAGTCTGGCCTACGGCCGATATATCCGCGCGACTCCCACTCTCAATGGCCAACTCAGAGCAAAAGTCGCAAAATCTATCGATAACAGCCAGTCGTAAAAACGAGTCTGTACTATGTCATTGCAAAAGAAGACGGAAAATAATAACGTCGGTACTAAGCGGGCTGGTGCCCGATGCACACCGGCAGGACAAAAATGTGTCTATGTTATAGTTCCACGTTCAGTTTAGTAGCGCAGCAAGAGATGCAGGCTGTCGCGTGCACCCTAAACAAAGGCTCTTGGTCCGGGTCCCGTTCGGGCCAAACAAGCCTTGCACCTCTCTGGGGTACCAGATTTCCTTTCGAAGGATGATACAGGGACTGACATCGGCTGGCCAGCGCAAGTTATTGCTTAGGCCAAATACGCATTCAAATTGCATCCACAACATCCGTAGAAGTAGAATGCGTGCCGATTCTCAAAACGACTGACTGGCGCCGTCATTCACCTTATAATATAGCTTTTAGCTGTCCTTCATCCTTTATGCTTATATATTTACAGCTAAAATAACTTCCAAAATAGCTTGAGTGGGATGTATTTAAAATCACATCGACCCCTGTGCCGGCCATCCTGAGCGGTTGCTCGTTCGTCTGCTTCCTAGTCCTTCTCCACCGCTCCTGGTCCTCCTCTTCCTCCGCTTCCTAGTCCCCCCCCACCGCTTCCTGGTCCTCCTTCACCGTCTCCTAGAACGTCTCCACCGCTCCATGGACCTCTCCGCCGTTCCCGGGCCAGTTTGCTGCGCCTGCCTTCTAGCGCCTTCCTGTTGTGTCCGCTCTTTTCCTGGATTGGGATTGGACCTCCAACGTCTGCTTGCTTTGGTTTCTGCTCGTTTTTTAAAAGGTGAGTGTTCCTTCCTGTTTTTTTTTGTTCCCTAAATTCTGTTTTCATGCCTCCAAAAAGGGAAGTCTCCCTGTTATCGTGGCTTGAGGCCATACTGGCCCGCTGGGATGAATACCTCACTAGGTTAGGTCGCATGTTTGAATTCCTTGTCAAGGTGCAGGATTCGCAAACTCGAATCCTGCAGAGAGTTGACGAGATTGAAAATCGCTTGAGTGTCGCCCCACACAGTAATGGCTCTACCACTGAGTTTTACAGTGCTCTAATCAATTTTCAATCTGATGCCAAAACTGTTGCTGAAAAAGCGAAGAACGTCGCGTGGATTGGTATTGGGGAGCAACTCGATGCTGCTGCTACTGCCGCCTTCGACAGGGGAGCTCTCAAGTAAATAATCGATTCGTCAGGTGATGCAGACCTTGAAGAGGAATGGAGGTTAGGCAATATTCAACTTCGCCGTGACCCCGCCACCCGAATAAACGTCAACAACTCTCGCCCTAGAATTATCAAAATCAGTTTGCGTAATCAGGAGCTCAGAGATCGCCTCCTTACCTGCATGAAAAAGGGGCGGCTTTCCCTGACCTCCGGATTTCCTCACTCTTACGCACTCCGCGACTACACCCAAGAAGAGCTTGCGTGTGATCGCGCCCTGCGTACTAGAGCTGGTGCTTTAAATCAAAAAGAGAGCAAGTTAGCATATGTTGTCAGGGACCTCCGTATTCACAAACTAAAAGCCCCGCGTGATCCTCCCGGGCCTTATAGCTCAGTATCTTCTTCGGCATTCTCTGGTGGTGTCAATGGGGCGCCTACTCAGCCTCCTTCAACCGGGAAATGTAGCCTGTCCAATACAGTGGTCATGCTGGGTTTTCCAGTTGGGTGGAGGCCCAATAGGATTTTGAAGTGCCGCATCAGCCTCAGGAATCATCTAATGGCCCCTCTCAAAAACCTTGCGCCCTTTCTGCCGAGCCCTCTGCTAAAGATAAAAGTCTGCTCTTCAATGCTCGCTCCATAGTCAGAAAGTTGTCGGAACTCAATATTTTGCTAAACGACGACCCCGTAGCAGTATGTATTACTGAAAGTTGGTTGAAGCCTCATTTGGTCCACGATGCCACTCTTACATCCAATGGTCGCTACGCTGTTTTCAGATGTGACAGGGAGGGAGCTAGGCCTGATGGAGGTGTTGCTGCTATTGTGCGCAAAGGTTCCCTTGCAATTTTCTGCTCTCTAAGAATTTTTCCGAGTATTGCCAAGTCATTGCCTTTAACCTTAATCTTCATAGCGAAATTGTATTCTTATTGATTTATCGTAGCCCTTCTTGTCGGCTTCCCGACTTCACTGAGCTTATTTCCTTTTTGTCCGATTTGATACTTGGAAATGCTGGCGCTGTTCTTATTGTTGGAGATTTTAGTTTCCCCTAATTGATTGGGATCAGATGAAGATTCGCGGCAATGCCCCTGCAGGTTCATCCCTTGCCTTTTTGGACTTCTGCAAGTCGTTCAACTTAACCCATGCTGTCAAAGAGCCTACCCATGGCTTAAATGTTCTCGACTTAGTTCTGACATCTGATTTGTCCGTTCTGAGAAATCTAAGAAATCTAGCTGTCCTACCACCGTTCGGCACTTCTGATCACTGTATCATCTTCCTCTGCGGAGGAAACCTACTCTTGCCCCCCCCCTCCATGGGTCTTCCCGAACTTTTTCAAGGCTGATTATGATGCCATAATTGATAATCTTGCTAAAGTCGACTGGTGGGCGGTCATTGTTCCTTGTACTATCAATGAAGCCTACGCCAGGTTTATCTCTATCTGTCAAGGAATAATTAAAGATTCCGTTCCGCTCACTTGTATTGAATTCTGCTCGTTTGCCTAGTTATATCACGCGTCTCAAGAAGAAAGTCCATTATCTCTATAAGAACATGGATCGGTTTGGATATTCCACATATATAAGGTCAGCTCGGAGGCTTAAACGTTTGTGCAATCGTTTTGCCATCTCAAATGAGGATAAGCTTGTCAAAAGCAGGAACCTCAAACGTTTTTATAAGTACTGATCCAGTAACCTCAAACTCTCGGAAGGTGTCCCTGACCTTGTTTCAGAGGATGGTTCGTTCATCAGAACGGACTTGAATAAAGCTTCTACCTTTGCTGATTATTTCGAAAAAGTTCACAAGGCTCCGAATTCCTCTGTTTCATCCCTCTCCCCTCTTATACGGCAGTGTAGTTGACTGGGTTGATATTGACTGCAATACCGTGTATGCGATTTTACGAAAACTTCCGAACGGAATTCCCACCACTCCGGACGGGCTCCCATATATTTTCCTTAAGAGAGCCGCCCTTGCCTTAGCCTCCCTGCTTACCCTACTGTTCATAAATTCCTGCTTCATGGTGACATTCCCGACCTTTGGAGAATTGGTCATGTCAAGCCTATTCATAAGAAGGGACCTCGAAACGCTCAGAATTACAGACCTATCTGCCTGAGTAGTTCTATATGCAAAGTCATGGAAAGGTTAATCTGTCGTAGGATAACTTCCTTCCTTACCGAAAACGACTTACTTTCTTCTTACCAGCACGGGTTTCGTAGTAAAAGATCTACTACTACGGCCCTCCTGTCCTCACTGCCGCGCTGGATTAAGGAACTTGACAAGAAAAATTACGTATCGGTTTGCTATATTGATTTCAAAAAAGCTTTTGACACAATTTCCTTGCCCTTGTTAGCGGCCAAGATTGAGAGCTTCGGAATTAAAGGATGCCTCCTCCGTTTCCCCCTCTCCTTTCTGTCTAATCGCTGTCAGAATGTAATTGTTAATGAAGCTGTTTGTCGGCCCTTTTTTCCACCAGTGGGGTGCCAAAGGGAAGCTGTGTTGGTCCCTTGACGTTCCTTATTTTTACAAACGATCTCCCTTCTTCCTTACTGGCAGGCATTGATTGTTTGTTGTATGCCGATGATGTCAAACTGTCAACTGTCAACAATCCGAAATTGTTCCAAGACGCGCTCTGCGCAGTTTGTGATTGGGCAAGAAAATGGGAACTTGATATCTCAATGGATAAAACAGTTGTCCTTCACATTGGAAACAACCATCCCCAAGTCGATTTTTCGATTGGAAATCATTCTCTTAGGCAATTGAAGAGTTTCAAGCATCTTGGGATTTGCTATGACGACCACTTTGATTTTGAAGAGCATATTGACGACATCGTTTACAGAGCTAAATGGCGTGCAAATTTCATCCTGAGGGCGTTCCATTCTCGGAACATTTGCCTCCCTTTTCGTGCCTTTACTACTTACGTCCGACCTATTCTTGAATACGGCTCTCCATTATGGTCGCCATACAAATTTTCTCTTAAGGATAAGATTGAGCAGGTTCAGAAGTCTTTCACCTACCGCATTTTTTTGAGGGCTGGTAAGTCTAGAGTTCCATATGGAGCAAGGTTGCGCCTTCTCAATTCCTTAACTCTTGAAGACCGTAGGATTGTTTCCGATCTTGCTCTTATGTATAAAATGACTACCGGTGAAATTGACATCGACCTCTGTGATCTTTTCCTAGTTACTCCGCGCGGTAGCGTGGTGAGAGGTCAGCCGTTTAGGCTCTGTTCCCCTAGGTGAGGTAGCCAAGCGTTGCACGGGTCCTTCCTTAACCGAGTTGTACCTCGGAATAATCTGAGCCCGTCACTTTTTGTCTATAAAAAGGCTTCAGATTTCCAGTCTGCTCTCTCTTTATTTGCTGGCAGGCTGATCCCTGAATGGTTGGTTTCTGCCTCGTTTTGCTTCAAATTCCAATCAACTGTTGTCAGTTTTTCTCTTTTCTACTGGATTCCATTCAGGTAATGTTTAATGTTTATTGCTCTTCTTCTGCCAGTGTCTTTTTTCTTCTTTTTTCTTTCTTCCATCTTTTACATACTCTCTGTCTTGTTTCGTTTGTTCTCACTTGCTCTAGCCGTCTGGCTGTCTAGTTTTTGCATGCGCTTACACGTGCCCTTCCTTTGATAGCGAATTACATTTTTGTTGCCTTCCTTTGCATGTCTCTTAGAACAGATGGGCACCCTCATTATACAGGTGTATCTCTCTTTATCCGCGACATCAGCAGCTAACTCGCAATGGTGGGGGTACTGCCTCTTCTAGCTTAGTGGTTTCATCTGTTTTTCCTACCTCCGTTCTTTACATACTCCCTCTCCTCCTTGGCATTTCGTCAGCTTATCATTTAAGGCTTACTATAACCTGGACCGATGCTGGCACTTGTATTCCAGTTGTGTTCTTAGCGTTCATTTTGACATTAGTTCCGTTCTTTGTTTGAATTTTCGCCTCTTCTTATGTCGGTTTTGATTCTTCTCTGTTTGCCTTCTTCCTCATGGTTGTTATATTCTTGTTGCCGATAAAGTATAAGTATTAGTAAATTGGTCCAGGTCAAATTAACCTTTATGTTCATACTCAATGACGATCTAAAAAATCTTTCATACTATATAAGGACGCGCTAAGAGCTGTCGATCATCGCTGTGTCAGAAACTACTGGCAGAGAAGAGATGCTTGAAGTTAGCGTAAGGCCTATGGTATACTCCCGTCCGCTGCAGCGACGCGGGAGTGCACAGCGACGCGACGGCTCGCGATGCGCGTCGCGAGCCGTCGCCATCGCTGAAGCTGACATAGTTCACGCAATTCTGCAGACGGAGACTTTTGCAGAATTCTAGCGAATCGCTGATCCAGTGTAGTGACAAAATCGTGCTTTATCCATCACACCCACCGTGGGTCCTGCCGTGAATTCGCTCAAGAGCCCGGTCAAACTAACTGAGAGCATCGTGCTGCAGGAATGTTCAGACAAATGCAACGGGGGAGCGTGAGGTATAGGAAAAGGAATCAAATGCTTTAATCGCCGTCGGACCCCAATCTACGAGTCTTCCCTTTCTCAAAACGAGTTTAGATAGATTTTTCATGTAACAAAGAAGTTCTCGAAACTACAACTGGGAGAGTTATGAGCATACGACGGATTACGACGGACTAATCCGTCACAACTCTTCTTTGACCGTACGACGCGAGCGCTATTGTACGAAAGCATTGCCTAGCTTCTCTGCTATCTTAGCAATCTTCTAGATCCAGACACGTGCCGGGAGAGCGAAAATAGATGCAATTCCCTCATTCCTTGGAAACTCAACAACGTGCAGATAAAACTACACATCCAGTGGTATAAAGGTTATAAACAGAGACTCCGTCTTCCGACGGTCTGTACGTTCTAACCGTGAACTGCATTGCTCCGGCACAGAAATGTAGATTTCGGTGCCGACGAGGAAGCTCAGAGGCAAAAAAAAATGCGAGGATCGGCACAAAAGTGAAAAAAACGGCCTAGAATAATACCTCCTCAAAAAACTAGCTGTTTAAGCCGTCGAAAAAAAAACCAAAATAAGTCTAGCCACGACGATAACCCTACGAGGAGAACAACAGAGACATCGCATGACCACCCAACATCACCAAACGTGTGCTGAAATTGCTATGGTATGGTCGCGAACCAAGGAAGTGTCGAAATAAGTTAACGGAAGTGCATAGAATAGGGCACGACAAGCGCTCCCCCTCCGCGACCATCGCTGCCCGTCGCACGGGAGTATGTTTCACTCCCGCGACGCGGAGGTATAACACCCCTCTGCGACGCATCGCGGGAGCGATGGCGCGTCAACTGACAATCGCGCCCCACCTCGCCGTCCGCCACTGAAGCGAAGGCGCGCCGCGGGAGCGATGGCGCTCGCTGGAGACATCCGGATATCTTCCGGTGTTTTGTGTACCTATTTTAGGCCTATGGTATACTCCCCGCGCCCATCGCTGGAGCGACGCGGGAGTATACCATAGGCCTAAAATAGGTACACAAAACACCGGAAGATATCCGGATGTCTCCAGCGAGTGCCGGAATTCAGAAGACGGGGTCACGGATCGGCAAACGGCAATCGATATCGATCGATATTATGGGTCTTCTGTCATCGTTTTTCTCTCAGAGTTAACCGATCGGGGTGGGAGTCACGTGACTATTACGACCGGCGAAAAGGCTTCACAGAAAGAGGAATTTTCGATAAGACAATCACTATTGATCGGTGTTATCGATGTGTTGGACGTATCCTCCACGCGCTGTGATCCAAAAATCGTGCTGCAAATGTTGTCCAACGCGTGTCTGGATTCAGAAGCCCTGCGACAGATGTAAATCAAAAGGCGTGTCAGAGATCGATCAGACAATCATTTGATGGTTTTCTGTCGATGACGATTAGACGTTCATGTTCGGTCATTCACCACTGCAGCGATTTTGTGTGGGAAACTTTATGCCGTTCGGCATGGTGAGGCGTTCTGGAAATTCTCCCTTCTGACAGAAAGGGTTTTCGGGAAGTGATCAGAATCGATGAGGTGCTCAGTATCCCGGCACCGAGCCCCTATTGCATCGGAGCTTTGATTTACAGAAAGAACTGTTTTGGAGATCCCAATTGCCCGAAAGGTCTAACAAGACTCTTCAGAAAACGCCTTAAGGCCCCTACAGAGTTCTGCGGCAACGCCGCTCGCCGCAATGGTTAAGGATAGGGCAGGGACGCCGCCGGCGGCGAGCTCTGCGTCTTTGCCCTATGGTTAAGCATAGGGCCGCGGCGCTGCCGCAGAACTCTGTGGGCCTTTTACACAAATTCTCGTTGGGCATTCGTATGACATATTTCAAATACGAACAATCGAACAATTTTAGCTTCCTAGGAAATGTTGAACACTCGAACTGCTTCGGTTTCCGAAAGTTGTCGAACATTCGAATTCGTATACATCCGAAAAACGCGATTTTTTGAATATTCGAATTCGAGTGCATTCGAAAAACGAGATTTTTCGAATATTTGAATAAGAATATTCAAATTCGAATGAAAATCATTAGAATACCTACTCGAGTGGGTCATTCGAGCATAGATATACCAGGAACTCTTTTCAATGCAGACGAAGAAGGATAGACTGACAAATGGATACACGGGTGAACCCTATGCTATCGGTGAAGACATGAGGGATCTATCGAGTCGGTCTTTTTCTGTAGCCGAGGGACTGGAGGCGGCTCAGAACTGATGGATGGTGCACCCAATTCTAATCGCTTGACTGCGACTGACCTCCGAATCCTCTCTGACAGCGTCGAGAGCGGCGGGGTTCTCCACTGCGTGAGGGCGTTCTGACCGAAGAAGTCCGTGTCTCCGATGAAGCGAGAGAACCGGCGCCTGGCTCCAGGAAGTTACTGCAACGCGACGTGGAGCGCTGAAACGCGGACGTGCGCTCGGTAACGCTCAGTTAACCGCGTAGCACGAAATCTTGCCAGTGTTAAAGCAGCAATTGAACATGACAAGTGTGTTGGAGAAAGGAGACGGTCAAGTGTGGAACGAAGACAGAATTAAGGGAAAAGCTATGGGTTAGTGCGCCCTTGAGCTGCCTTTGAATCCTAGCAAAAGTCTCACGTCTCAGCAATTCCTGCAAACTTCAAGCGCTTGATAACAAGGCCAACTTTTCAAAGGAAGTTTGTGAAAAATTCCGGGAATTTACAAGCACTTGCTTTCGAAACTTCTACTTAATAATCCCGGCCCAGTTCCAGTCTCGAATTTTCTTCACCACGTCCGTGGCCGTTTCCCTTCACTCGTTTGAAATAGTTGAGTCTCATTCCATCCGCACTTTGTTAACAAACGCTCCCACTTTAAGAAGTAATCTTCAAGAAGATCGTGAACTTACAAGTAATAGGCAATACTCGTAGAGGCGATTGACATGCATGGAGATATAACAGCTAAGTTCGCTAGGACTCTATGTACTCTAATTTGCTACCGGTTAACAATACACTAGTACGAATGAGGTACGCATAGAATTGGACATAGAATCCCATCCAGGAGACATCAGACGTGTCTCACCCAACTACTTCTCCCTCTATGCGAAAAACGCGATCTACAGTCGCCAACATAGGCCAATGTTATAGTTCAGCGACGCTGTTGTCGGCGAAGTATAACATATGCCATACATTTCGCGCTCTAGCGCGAGTCACAGCCGTCCCTGTCGGAAGCGTTACTACCATTCCTGTCGGAAGCAGTTAGACCGCGACAACTCATCCAATTTCGCCGCGCACGGCGAGCGACGCCAGGGAGGGTTCGCGTGGCGTTGGAGTTATGTCTATCCCCCCCCCCCCCCTCGGCGTTTGACCAGTGCTCATGGAAGCGGTGTCCTCTCCGAGTGCGCTGCTGATGCTTCGAACGATTGCCACCGCTCCAGAGCGACGACGCCATTCATGGAAGGTGATGGCTCGTAGGCGGTCTTCACCTGTATCACTTGTCGTCCCGTTGATCATCGACTTGCTCGAGCGGGCGCCAGCAGCGTCTCCATTCGTCCCTGTCGCGTGCCAGAGTGGTCCAATGGATCCTCCTCGCTCGAAGGACACGAAGAGCGTCATATCGGTCGTTCAAGGCTTTCACGAAGAAGCCCGACCAACGCGTTGGTGGGCGTCCCGGTGTTCTCTTGACATCCCGCGGAATCCAGTCGGTAACCGCTCTCGTCCAGCGGGTGTCTGCGAAGCGCATTACGTGGCCGGCCCACCTAATTTTCGACAACTTGGCCCACGCGACAGCGTCTCTGATCTTCGAACGTCGGCGAAGCACGGAACTCCGGAGGCCTTCTCTCACTTGCGTGAGTCGTGTCACTCCGCAGCAGCGTGAGTCTGTCAGCATCGTCCTCTCGATTCCACGCTGCGCGACGCTAATCGCGTGTTCATCCTGCTTTCGTATAGCCCAGATCTCTGAGGCGTATGTTAGGGCAGGAAGAACAGTGGAGTCGAATAGGTGGGCACGGAGTCGGACGTTCTTCGTCTTCTTCGCGACTTCTTCGACGCTCTTTAAAGCTCCCCAAGCCGCTCTTTTCCTCCTGCTCAGCTCCGGCGCTAGGTCGTTGGCCATATTGACTTCGCGACCCAGATACACGTAGCTGGAGCATTCGGAGATGTTCGTTCCGTTGAGCGAGGATGGGGCATCAGAAACTTGTCCGTTCCTCATGAACATCGTCTTCGTAAGATTCAGCTGCAGTCCAACATTCCCACATACACGATCGAAGTCGGCCAGCATTCGCTCCGCCTGGCTGATGCTCGGTGTTATGAGCACGATGTCGTCAGCGAAACGAAGATGGTGCAGCTGCTGGCCGTCGACCTTCACTCCCATGTCTTCCCATTCTAGTTCGCGCATGACGTTTTCGAGGGTGGCGCTGAAGAGCTTCGGGGATATGGTATCCCCTTGCCGAACCCCTCTCCTTACGTCGATGAGGACGTCGTTGTAGAATGGAGAGATCTTGGTCGTGAATCCACTGTACAGCTCTCGAAGGACTCTGATGTACTGAGTAGGAACACCCTGACTGAGCAGGGCTTCGAGGACCGCTTCAGTCTCGACGGAGTCGAATGCCTTCTTCAGGTTGATGAACGTAAGACACAGCGGCAGCTTATACTCTCGCGACACTTCGATGAGCTTCGTAATGGTGTGTATGTGGTCGACCGTGCTGAATCCTCTCCGAAATCCTGCTTGTTCGCGTGGCTGTCCTTCGTCCAGCGTTCTGCTGATCCTATTCAGGATGACTCGAGTGAACAGCTTGGCAGCAGGCAGATCGGGCGATAGTTGCCAATGTCGTGCACGTCTCCCTTCTTGTACAGCAAGACGGTCTTGCTGTCTTCCACTGAGATGGAACGTTGCACTCCGACAGGTATCGTGTGAAGAGCCGCGCCAGGGTGTTGATGAGCGCTGGCGGGAGGTTCTTCAGGTGTTCGGGTCTGATCCTGTCAGGGATGGGTGCTGTACTTTCTTCACCGACGAGATGGCGTGTCGGACCTCGGAAGGGAGAACAGAGGGAACGACGTAACCATCCTGCGGAAGATGGCATGGGGGCAGGTGGACGTGGCTATCGAAGAGATCGGAGTAGAAGTCGTGGATGACCTTCTCCATGGTCCTTCTGGAAGAGGTGACGGTTCCGTCAGGACGTCGGAGAGCGGTCATCTTGGTCTTGAAGTTGGCGAAGTTCCGGCGGGCATTGCGGATGCTCAACCCTGCCTCTGCTGCTTCAGCCAACACTTCCGCCCTTCTCTCCTTGAGATCTTCCTTTATCGCCGCTCTGCATAGCTTCGCAAGCTCGGACTTGAGCTGGTAATTGCCTGACTCTCGTGCTGCTCCACGCTGGCGTATCAGCTCGAGAGTTTCCGGAGACAGGCGTCTCTTGGTGTTCATCAAGCTCTCGCCTCCCTTAGCGCTATCGGGAAGATGGTGCACGAAGCGGTCGTATTCCTCATCGACGTTGTCCATGACGGCATCTTCCCAAAGGCCGACAAGAGAGATGTAGAGGTCCCAGTTGATGGTCGTTCTGGGATTCCTCTTCTTGAACTTCGCGGCCTTCTCTCCTTGACGCGAAAAGCGAAACCTCGCGCGAAGGAGGCGGTGGTCCGATCCCGTGTAGAACTTGGGGACAACGAAGACGTCGGTCAGGCAATACTTGCGATTGAAGATGATGTGGTCGATCTCGTTGTGGAACTGGCCTCTGGGGATTCCCAGGTCCATCGTAGAGAGGGAGGCTTCTGGAACTGTGAGTTTCCATGGATGGTCTTGGTCGACATGATAAACTCAGACAGCCTTTCACCTTGCTCGTTCCACTCCATACCGGTCTTATGGAATTGATATCGTGATTAAAGTGAGGAAGGCAACCTGGCTATAGATACCTATTACGGAGAAGCTTGGAAAATGATCTACAAGTGCGTGTTAGATCATGGGTATCGATCAATAATGGGGAGTTGAGGACTTTTCAAAAAGTTAGATGAAGACCTTCTTACCACCCTAATATTTGATTCACCTGTTCGCAACCAGAGAACAATTACTGGAGCATCACTCAGACGGGGACGTGCTGAACTTTTCAGTTGATGTCGTAATTGACAGTGAGCAAAGCTATCGCTTGGAACTAGATTTTGAAGACGGCATGGAATCCTGATCCGATCCAATTAATTTTCAAAGTTTTGGTTCGGATGCATTTTTTTAACGCCCCGATCCTACAATACCGCTCGCGCCGCACGGTCAAAAGTGGGCGAAAAAACGCCAACATAGCGTCGCAAAGAGTCGCACGCTCATAACTCCTTCAGTTGTAAAACTTTACCGGAACGCCCGTATTTTCGCCGTGGGTGGTCCAAAATTGGCCGGACGGGCGATTAGAGCAGCTTATTTCCCAGGATATGCGTGCTTTCGGAGTATCTCAAAGATGGCGTACGTCGCCAGTGCTCTATCATGCCAGGAATGCCCCGAGAGTGCGCCGTGCACAATGCACACAGAACCTAACCTATCAATCGAGTGGGCGAGCGCATGTCCCCTGCGCGTCTACCTTCTCTTACTGGGAACTGCGACGTTTTCAAGACTATTTCGAGCCGTTTGGAGAATGTTATCAAAAATCACCCGCTACCCCACTCAGAATTAGCTCCAATCTGTCCCAGCGAAACTTTGGTGTGCGCCGTGAACAATGCATAGAGAATCGAACCTTTCAATCGAGGGGGGGGGGGACAGCTTGTAGACTGATCGTTTTATCAAAAATTTCTTGCCGCCCTACTCAGAAATTGCTCCAAGGCTGTCCAGCGAGCCTTTGGAGTGCGCCACGAACATGCATAGAGAATCGAACCTTTCAATCGAGGGGCGGTGGACAGTTTGTAGACTGATCGTTCGGGGAGTTTTATCAGAAATTCCCCGCCACCCCACTCAGGAATTGCTCCAAGGCTGTCCAGCGAGCCTTTGGAGTGCGCCATGAACAATGCATACAGAATCGAACCTTTCAATCGAGGGGGGGGGGACCGCTCGCAAATTACACGCGCGGGCGTCTTCGGGGCACAATAGCTCTGTCAAGTTAGAACCTTTCAGGTTGCAGCTTGTAGGTCTTGTAGGCAGTCGAACGGTCTGCTAGCACGCCAAAGCAGAATGGTTTAGCATAGGAGGGGTCAATGTTATAGGGGTGCGAAGATGCAGGTGAGGCTTGTGCGAAGCATTTTTTTTTCGATTTCCGTGGACCACTGCGAGAAGACGCCACAAGCTAACGGCCTTAAAACGCGTACGCGAACAGAGCGCTTAAGGTACTTTACGACGACGTGCTCGTAGCTCCTCAGCTGCCCAAACTGCCTAGCCTCAGCTGCCGTTTTAGAGCGGCGAAACCTAGCGGTTAGAGTTTCTTGCGCTCCTACTCGCCCAGATTTGAGTCATCGACACACGGAATGGTACCGTTCCGTTCAGCATGAAAAGCGCTATCGAACGGTGTCAAATTCGACCGATTTTGGAATCATCAATTTTTGACTGTTTAGCATCGAGGACGAGGCCGCGGCGGAAGGACGATGACGTCATCGAAAAATCGATTTCTTCGGGTTGGGCTATGCTTGATACCATGCGATAGAGCTTTTCATGCTGTATTGAACGGTGTCATATAGAGTGGAAAAACCTGTAATCTGGGCGAGAAACAGCGCGGAGAGCGTCTGCCGTTGTTGCGCTAACTTGCACGCGCGGGCGTGTTCGGAGCACAATTACTCTGTCGAGTTCGGATCATTTCGGCTGCAATTTGTGTGTTGTAGGCAGTAGAACGATATATAAGTATACTAAAGTAGAATGGATTAGCTTAGGAGGGGGCAATGTTACAGCGGTGCGAAAATGCAGGTGAGGCTTGCGTGACGCATTTTTTCGGTGGACCACTGCGAGAAGACACGGCGAGCTAACGGCCTCAAAATGCGTATGCGGACAGACCACTTAAGGTACTTTACGGCGACGGGCTCAGAACTTCTCAGCTGCCTAAACTGCTTTAGCCCATCTGCCGTTTTAGGGCGGCGGACTTAGCGGCTGAAGTTTCCTGCACTCTTACTTCTCCATATTTGGGTTTTAGACACTCCCAATAACATCGTTCTGTTCTGCTTGAAGAGCGCTATCGAATTGTATCAACCGATTTCGAGCGATTTTGGACACATCGATTTTTCGGCAATATCCTATCGAGGACGTGGGCGCCCTAGGCCGACCTGCGCGGATGATGACGTCATGGAAAACCGATATTTTCGAAATTGGCCAAATTTCCTCGTGCAAACTTCGTCCAAAATCGTCTAGGGGTTATTTGGGACGCTGATTACGAATCCGACGTTCGTTTTTGAAAATCTCGACTTCGGTAGGTTTTGGATTTTTTTCTGAATAATTGAGGGTGGTCGGGTCAGGATCATC
>OX375866.1:58747677-58966429 GCA_947359475.1 Heligmosomoides polygyrus bakeri | reverse complement strand
CTTCGAGTTGGGCCATACTTGATACCATTTGATAGAGCTTTGCATGCTGAGTTGAATGGTGTCATTTAGAGTTGGAAAAACTGTAATCTGGGCGAGTAACAGCGCGGAGAGCGTCTGCCGTTGTTGCGCTAAATTGCACGCGCGGACGTGTTCGGAGCATAATAACTCTGTCAAGTTCGAATCATTTCGGCTGCAGCTAGTGGGTCTTGTAGGCAGTAGAACGGTATATTGTAACACGAAAGTAGAATGGCCTAGCTTAGGAGGGGGCAATGTTACAGCGGTGCGAAAATGCAGGTGAGGCTTGCGTGACGCATTTTTTCGGTGGACCACTGCGAGAAGACACGGCGAGCTAACGGCCTCAAAATGCGTATGCGGACAGACCACTTAAGGTACTTTACGGCGACGGGCTCAGAACTTCTCAGCTGCCTAAACTGCTTTAGCCCATCTGCCGTTTTAGGGCGGCGGACTTAGCGGCTGAAGTTTCCTGCACTCTTACTTCTCCATATTTGGGTTTTAGACACTCCCAATAACATCGTTCTGTTCTGCTTGAAGAGCGCTATCGAATTGTATCAACCGATTTCGAGCGATTTTGGACACATCGATTTTTCGGCAATATCCTATCGAGGACGTGGGCGCCCTAGGCCGACCTGCGCGGATGATGACGTCATGGAAAACCGATATTTTCGAAATTGGCCAAATTTCCTCGTGCAAACTTCGTCCAAAATCGTCTAGGGGTTATTTGGGACGCTGATTACGAATCCGACGTTCGTTTTTGAAATCTCGACTTCGGTAGGTTTTGGATTTTTTTCTGAATAATTGAGGGTGGTCGGGTCAGGATCATCGATTTTGTTCAACATTCGGGTAGGGTCGGGAACTTATTCGGGGGTGCCGAACACGATGCCGAGGTACATTTGTACGATTAGGGCAGGAGAGCGCTCATACCGATAACTGAGGGTGATCGGTGATCGTGACCCCACCACCCTCAAATGGGAAGCAACCTGCTGAAGTCGGTGGAATTTTCAAAAACGAACGTCGGATTCGTAATCAGCGCCCCAATTAACCCCTAGATGATTTTGGGCGAAGTTTGCACGAGGAAATCTGGCCAATTTCGAAAATACCGGTTTTCGATGGCGTCATCGTCCGCGCAGCTCGGCCTAGAACGCCCGCGTCATCGATATTGTCAAAAAATCGATTTTTTGAAATTGGTCAAGAGTGAAACCTTTCGATAGAGCTTTACGTTATAAACAGAACGGTGTTATTGGGAGTGTCGAAAACCCAAATTTGGGCGAGTAAGAGGGCAGGAAACTTCAACCGTTAAGTCCGCCGCCCTAAAACGGCAGATGGGGCTAAAGCAGTTTAGGCAGCTGAGAAGTTCTGAGCCCGTCGCCGTAAAGTACCTTAAGTGGCCTGTCCGCATACGCACTTTGAGGCCGTTAGCTCGCCGTGTCTTCTCGCAGTGGTCCACCGAAATCGGAAAAAATGCGTCACGCAAGCCTCACCTGCATTTTCGCACCGCCGTAACATTGTCCCTCCTAAGCTAATCGATTCTACTTTAGTATACTTATATATCGTTCTACTGCCTACAACACACAAGTTGCAGCCGAAATGATTCGAACTCGACAGAGTAATTGTGCTCCGAACACGCCCGCGCGTGCAAGTTAGCGCAACAACGGCAGACGCTCTCCGCGCTGTTTCTCGCCCAGATTACAGGTTTTTCCACTCTATATGACACCGTTCAATACAGCATGAAAAGCTCTATCGCATGGTATCAAGCATAGCCCAACCCGAAGAAATCGATTTTTCGATGACGTCATCGTCCTTCCGCCGCGGCCTCGTCCTCGATGCTAAACAGTCAAAAATTGATGATTCCAAAATCGGTCGAATTTGACACCGTTCGATAGCGCTTTTCATGCTGAACGGAACGGTACCATTCCGTGTGTCGATGACTCAAATCTGGGCGAGTAGGAGCGCAAGAAACTGTAACCGCTAGGTTTCGCCGCTCTAAAACGGCAGCTGAGGCTAAGCAGTTTGGGCAGCTGAGGAGCTACGAGCACGTCGTCCTAAAGTACCTTAAGCGCTCTGTTCGCGTACGCGTTTTAAGGCCGTTAGCTTGTGGCGTCTTCTCGCAGTGGTCCACGGAAATCGGAAAAAAATGCTTCGCACAAGCCTCACCTGCATCTTCGCACCCCTATAACATTGACCCCTCCTAGGCTAAACCATTCTGCTTTGGCGTGCTAGCAGACCGTTCGACTGCCTACAAGACCTACAAGCTGCAACCTGAAAGATTTTAACTTGACAGAGCTATTGTGCCCCGAAGACACCCGCGCGTGTAATTTGCGAGCGGTCCCCCCCTCGATTGAAAGGTTCGATTCTGTATGCATTGTTCATGGCGCACTCCAAAGGCTCGCTGGACAGCCTTGGAGCAATTCCTGAGTGGGGTGGCGGGGAATTTCTGATAAAACTCCCCGAACGATCAGTCTACAAACTGTGCACCGCCCCTCGATTGAAAGGTTCGATTCTCTATGCATGTTCGTGGCGCACTCCAAAGGCTCGCTGGACAGCCTTGGAGCAATTTCTGAGTAGGGTGGCGGGTGATTTCTGATAACATTCTCCAAACGGCTCGAAATAGTCTTGAAAACGTCGCAGTTCCCAGTGAGAGAAGGTAGAAGCGCAGGGGACATGCGCTCGCCCACTCAATTGATAGGTTAGGTTCTGTGTGCATTGTGCACGGCGCACTCTCGGGGCATTCCTGGCATGACAGAGCACTGGCGACGTACGCCATCTTTGAGATACTCCGAAAGCACGCATATTCTAGGAAATAAGCTGCTCTAATCGCCCGTCCGGCCAATTTTGGACCACCCACGGCGAAAATACGGGCGTTCCGGTAAAGTTTTACAACTGAAGGAGTTGTGAGCGTGCGACGCTTTGCGACGCTATGTTGGCGTTTTTTCGCCCACTTTTGACCGTGCGGCGCGAGCGGTATTGTACATTGAAAGGCGATCAAACCTTCAAGACGATATGAAAATCTCCTGATTTTATCCATCTTTTCATGCAAAAGGCACTTGAATGTAGAAGGCATATGTACTCTGCGTTGCAAAATAGGTGCCAGAAATTCGGAGAATTGGAACGGTCCACTGTGTACGTTTTGGCGCGCTACGTTCAGCAGGCGCGTAGTGAAGTATTACTACAAGACATTCCGTAGAGATCATGAGGTGCGAGGAAGTGGATGGGTAACAGAAGTGACGAGGATCACGTGAAAGAGATGGCCTGCACAGAACCAACCGCTCCAGAGGTAGCGCAAGAACTGCACTCGCAGGTACAAATATTGCCCATGCATTTACTTGAGTCTGGGGAAGTGGTGAAAACTTCATAGGTGGTTTTCCACAGTTCAAGTGGTGAGCAGAACACTTCGTATGAGAATTTTTCAATCGGCCTGCCAAAAAATGGATGCACTGCGACGATAAAAAGCAATCCGCAAAAGGAGTAGAGCTATCAGCCTTAAAATACTCCCACAAAAATGTCATCCTCGAAATCTTTTGGTCAGTTGGAGCTACTGAGATTGTCGGTTGAAACGTGGGCTTTGCTGGAGTCATCATCGCGGTACGGAACATTGCAAATGTTGCAATTCTCCATTTAAATTTCTGAAAAAAAAGAAAAAAAGAAAGAAGAAATTTTCATTCTTTTTCTTCGTCAGATGTGGAGCAAAATGGAAACAGACACTACTCTCATCTAACAAGAATCTCGCAACAGAGTCACACCATGCAGCTTGATATGGAAATCTGATCTGGAAATCACATGAAGAATCACAAAATTCACAACATGGCTTACGCAAGTGTCGTAAGTAGCCCCTCAGTAATTAGTAGGACAGGAAATGAGATTGCTAGCGATTAAAGCGACAATATAGTACAACGTGGAGTGAACGATGGCCACAGTACTTCTGTTTGTGAATCTGATTTCAATACTGATTTCGAGTTTCACCGATACACATGCTTAGCTGGCGAAGCTAACAGCGAGAAGCCTCAACGGCATTGGACAAAACGTCAAGACTAGATCGAACGGGAGGCACTGTATGTGTGGAAATCCCTAATCTCATTCAGAACACTGGTATCCTCCTTTGAACTGTAACAAGCACAAGAAGTGGCTACGGTCGACGAAAAATCTAAGAGTGGTCTTTGCTCTTGAAGCGGAATCCGGGGAAGCCCCACTTGCCCCGCTTCTTCTCCTTGTCACTGAGAAGCGAGCCGTTTGGTGTTGAAGGCAGGGATCTGAAATGCCGGCGGTTCACCTGGTGCACCAAACTCCTGGCGAAGCCACACTTACTCGAGGCTGTCGAAGCTGTCCTGCGACTGGAACGCTGAGAACTTCCTCGCAGTGATGCTGCTCGCGGACGGCGACTGCGAATCCACGGAGCTGCCAAGGAGCGACGAGTGCACTCCGCGCGGAACAATCTCACGCGGTGTCGACACCGTGGGCGTGGACGCGGAGGAGTCGAAGGACTTCAGCTTGCGATCCTTCGATCGGAACACCGGCGCCAGGCGGCTTTCCTATAACGGAAGGGCACTGAGGACAATTTTTTTCGACTCGGAGGACTGGACTGAAGATGCTTTCGCCGACGGCTGTTATTTGTATCCAACGAGTGATTTTAGGTGTAGTTCTGCACTGATTCTATCTAATTCTATTCGAATGTATTGTCATTGAGTTTTGAATTGTTAAAGAACTGTGAAATTTGAATAATTTTACGTATAAAATTGCAATTGATTCTATTGCAAAGCCGACAAATAGAGTGAGGTGCAGGGGGGCGGGGTAGAAAGGTTGGTTCAAGATGCGCTACGAGTGGCACCTACCCTTTTCATACGTCCGCATTTAAACCGCTTTTGGGAGCTACTTGAAGCAGTTTTCCAACAGAAGTTCTCTGATACTGAACTTTTCGAAGAACAAAAGGCCAAACATCCCGAGCATGGCAGCACAAGATCAGTGCAACATGTTTGACGTTGAGACTACGTACCTGCAGGACGGAATGGGCAGACTGTATGAGACTCGAGTCTACCATGGAGATCATCTGTACGTCTACAAGTAGCGCAGACAGCTCGAGTTCTTCGCTGAACTGGTTCAAAAGTGGAACCGAACGGAAACCTGAATTTGGACAAAATTCGCAGCTATTGCGTCTGTTTCGTTGCGAAGTGAGGTGTGGAAACATGAGACAAGCAGGAGATAGTGGGATTCACTCAATAGGATCCAATTCGAAAAGTCCCATCAAATTATGCGAAAGGCCGGGTAAAGCTAGACAATTTCGCTACTTCATCGGTATTGTCTAAAGTGTGAAAGGAAGTGCTGATCGAACACCTCAGTGTGTAAAGTTCCGCAATGCGAGGGAAGAGCCTACCGCAGCGAATTGAGTCGAGCGGGAAAACGGCCTGGCCAATGAAGGGGTCGGTCTTTGGACCAACAAAGTCGCCGTCCTCGACTTGGAACCTCAGCAAAGCCACCTCAGGGCAGCTCACGTCGAAGACAAACGACTGGTTCCAGATCGGGTTGAGACCATTTGAAGCTGGAAAAAGCCATCTCACGAAGATGCGCACGAAGCAGTGAAGACGAAGAGAAGCGGTGTAGACCCACTGATGGTTCTTGTCTTGTAGGCCTTCTCGTCGCACGGCAGGCCAACCACCTCCACTTCGACAAACGGCGAGCAGATCCCCTTGTGTCTGTCTCGTCGGGACAGGTGGCGGCCAGCGATGATGTGCACCGTCAGACGAATCGGTGTCGACGCCGTCACCTACGCACTTCCTCTTTTCCCGTCACTTGAAGAGCGACTTCCTGTCAAACTAACCGATTCCCCATGCGAGGGGTCAAAGTCCTCGTCAAGCATGTACTCCGGTTTCAGCACATAGCCGCACCGGCCGTTGGCCATGAACTTGCCCTGGTTCAGCTGCATCGGTTTGTCACCAGTCTGGTAATTCAACGCGACCTGAAGCGTGGCGGGCTACTCATGCTGGCCTATGGAAAGGGGAACAGCCAACCGACCATGTGGCAGCCGGCGTTCCACATCGGCACTGGACTGTAGTTGGCAGAGGTGATCCTAGAGCCGTGGGGATACACGCGGGATAGCTGGCGAATGTTGAACGTCACGAGACCCTAAAAACTGGTCCCAAAGGTCTTAGCTCCGCGACCGCATTGTGGGTCTTCACACAGTCCATATTTCCAGTAAATCAAGACGACAAGAGCGTAAATAATTTCTAGACTTTTGTATTTGTAATCAGTGTACGGGAGGGTTGTGCTCTTATCTCCACTGTGCGCCTCCTAGATATCTCAAGATCTAACAAATCAACGAAATCGTCTGGCCCCAGGAGAGGAGTGAAGCCTGCTCTCCTGGGGCCAGATTCATCAACAGCTTACCGGTTGGTATCGGTATATCGGTTACCTTCTCTGCACCTCTGCATCATTTACTACATAGGCCGATATGGTGAATCAGCCGTGAGATGATACGGCGGTATCGTTGATGAGCCTGGCCCCCGTAGAAAAACGGGAGAATATGATTCAACTGAGCGAGTCTGAGCTGATCAAAGCATGAGGGTCACAAAGAAGATGGTATGTATGGATGCGCGCAAATGCTTGTCCGAAAGCGACTGGATAGGCAGTCTTCAAAGCTGGAAAATATAGAAGAGCGAAAGAGACGGAAGTCTTGAGGGGTTATTGAAAGTGGTGGGAGATGATAATCTGGCCTCAGTTCTCGACCTGAGTGAAGAATCTTGAAGGGCAATCCAAACACATGCTTCTGCAAGCTGGCTGCACGAGGAAGAAAACCGCCGAGAAATTGCTGAAAGAGATTCCACGAAATCCTCTTCAACAAGGTTTCGAATTAAATCCCTCAAAAAATAGAAATTGTTTTGAAAAATGTCTGCAAAAACTGATGCGATGAAGTTAATTACAGCCGCTAACGAAGATGGGTACAGACCCCGTTTTGCTATTATGATTTATGGATGTCGGACAGCGTTGCAAAAACCAATGCTTAAATAAGGATGCTGAATTATGCTACTATACTATGTAGTACGAACGATCAGCGAGCGTTCGTTAAGAAGAACCTCGGGCAAATTCAAGACAGTCGAAGTCTGAACAAAATTTAAGCCCGTTTGCTTCAGCGGGCTATGGAATGCTGAACTCTATGTGCACAGCTAATTTTGAGCACCCTGTTTGGTATGCAGCCAAGCGTGCCCACATGAGCATGTGACACTGGGAAAGGAATTGTAAGTTTGCCTGACAATGGGGTAAATCAGGTAATTCCTACTAGCTTTACATAAACGGTTGTTCAATGTTTAACATGAGACCTGTCTAGGGAACAGAAACTGATACAGTTAATTCCGTCATGGAACACCAAACAGTTCTGCCTATAACTGTTGTGACTGGAAGGAGTAAGTTTGTGGAGGCCCATGGACCACACAGGCGCCGTCCGCTAAGCCATAACAAACCAACATCATCCAAGAATGACCGGAATCGGAACAACTCATTGACTCAGCCTCCTCATTAGGAACATGATTCAGCAGGTGCAGTACCATCAAGCCTCAATATGAGCTCATATATCTAATGCGAAGCTAGAAGATGGTGTGTGATAGGTGGCGTGCAGGGCCCATTTTTTCTGTCACTCCGCTCCTTATATGAGTCTGCACGGGAATCTATGTGACCCGCCTGGTGCACGCGAAGAGCTCAACGAAGACGAGGAAGGTCACTTGCCTTCTCCAGCAACTTGTCGAGCTTATTTTCGACAAAAGAGCACATCTCATAGAACGACCCCGTCCGCACATGAGCGGCGTCGAACGGAACTGCTTGGCAGTACACCTAAAAGATGTTTCTAACTTCTTAGCAAACAGGTGTATGTGCGTGAACTGCATGAGGTGCTAGAACATTGACGTGAAGCGCAGTAGATGCTAAGATAACAAAGCATCACCACACCACGTCTCAGTCACGCAGTGGTTGAAACGTGATGTGGTGATGCTTACCGTTAGTAATGTTAAAGGTTTTCATCGAAAGATGTTCCCGGTGCCGAGCTCGTCTCCAAGACGTCCATCTCAGAAAACGAGAAAATACTCCATGCCATGTCATCTAACAAAGACCCACCAGAATTCTGCGCTCGTCACGGTGCTGTGCTACTCATACACTTCCTATTGGACTACTGAGCCTTCAGCAGGGGTCTAGAGGAACTCACCACTAAGTTGGATAGCTCAGCAGCGATCCGAGCGCTCTTCTCCCTCGTCCGCAGCACACTGATCTTGTTGTTGACGGAGCGCGTCAGGTCCCACAGCTGATTCTGCCAGTCGTCGGCCTCCTCGATGGCTTCAACACAGAGCTTTCAGCCGAGAAAAACTCGTCGGATGGTGTCCTGCTCACATCTGGCGGCCAGCAGCCACTGCTGTCCGCTCCACTGCTGCGCGCTGTGCGAGATCTTGATCACGTGCTGCTTCTCGCCGTCGGTGACCCGCTCGACCACCGTTCCGGCCAGCTCAATCGTGTTGTAGTTGCTCGCCACTGCAACGGTTCTAGTTGGAAACTCCTGGATCATTTTTCGAGTTGTCAAACTAAATTTTGGGCGGACGCGTTTTCCCCACAAAACTACCTGACAAAGTAGCCGTGAGATTAGGGGAAAACGGGGATTTCTGACGCACTCTGAACTATCATCTTTCCAAAACGCATGGGTAGGTCGGTTGGAGGAGTCGCCGGCTCTCGCGTCCGCGCATGATCAGGGTTTAAGGTTCCGGACAGCCAGGTCCTCGATGGTCGAGACTTGAAAATCGCAGACTTCTCTGTGAAGGATGAAACACTGGTTCGCCCGTCCCAGCGCACTGCAAGTCACTGCGCAGGCGAAAAGGCCCTCGAACTGCCTTGGTGATATCCCGGTAGAAGGCGCTGTGCGAATACCACACAAAGAGATTGATGAACGTCGCACCTTATCTGTTCATCCTTCATCCTTCCTAACACCTGGAATGGCACGAGAATGTGAGGCTTGCAGCAATGTATGTATACTGCTGTTACAGGATGTTATGCTACGATAAAATCTCTTGCGCCAGGCGGGACCCGAACCCGCATCTTCTGCTTTTACTGTATGTATACTGCGTTGCCCGAAGGCATGAACAAGCAACTAACCTCCGGAAGGCGTCGCCTTCTCTGGCAAGATCTCCTGAACATAAGCCGCCGGAAACCATCCGAACGATGAACCGTATCGACCTGAAAAGGTATTTGTAGAAGGGACACCTGGAGGTGGCGGATTTGCTCTCAAAAAGGTTTCGAGCATCTGCCAGACATGTGCAGCAATTTGCTCATTGCACGTTGAGAGAGGAAGAAGTGGCGAATCGAATCCCACTTCCACCTGTGTTTGCTCAACTTCGTAAAATTGTTGCAACCTACGAATAATTCTCCAGATAGGCTCTTCGTGAAAATGGCACACACTTCCTTGGGTGAAGAGTCGAGAACTCCAGTCTACGAGAGATAAATCCATTCGCCGATCCACAGCTCTCGAACGGCGACCTCGCTTTTTCTAGTAGCCTGATCACATGGTGAGCATGCCGGTGCCCATCTCAAGAAGGAAATGCATGTCACCACCAGGGATGGGCGGAATTTCTGTTTTCTGATTTTCTGGCCATTTTGGGCAAATTTTTTCTGTTTTCTGTTTTCTGGGAAAATGGCTCAAAAATTGGTCAGAAAACAAAAAATAGTTTTCTCCACCCTTCTCCACGATAGTGCTAAGGGAGCCGAGAGCTTGAAGACCATCAAGAGACGCCTGTCTCTGGAAACTCTCGAGCTGATACGCCAGCGTGGAGCAGCACGAGCGTCAGCCAACTACCAGCTGACGTCCGAGCTTGCGAAGCTATGCAGAGCGACAATAAAGGAAGATCTCAAGGAGAGAAGGGCGGAAGTGTTAGCTGAAGCAGCAGAGGCAGGGTTGAGCATCCGCAATGCCCGCCGAAACTTCGCCAACTACAAGACCAAGATGACCGCTCTCCGACGTCCTGACGGAACCGTCACCTCCTCCAGAAGGACCATGGAGAAGGTCATCCACGACTTCTACTCCGATCTCTTCGATAGCCACGTCCACCTGCCCCCATGCCATCTTCCGCAGGATGGATACGTCGTTCCCTCTATTCTCCCTTCCGAGATCCGACACGCCATCTCGTCGGTGAAGAAGCGTACAGCACCCGGTCCCGACAGGATCAGACCCGAACACCTGAAGAATCTCCCGTCAACGCTCATCAACACCTTCGCGCGGCTCTTCACACGCTACCTGTCGGAGTGCAAGGTTCCATCTCAGTGGAAGACCAGCTAGACCGTCTTGCTGTGCAAGAAGGGAGACGTGCACGACATTGGCAACTATCGCCCGATCTGCCTGCTGTCCGTAGTCTACAAGCTGCAATCCGGAAACCCAAAAACTCATCAAAATTTGGCAGCATGGATCGATAGTGGTGGGTTACATATATCGGACCGGTTCGTTATCACGAGAAAGAGAAGTGAGGGATTCGTTGGTTATGCAGCCGAGCACAATGTGTCTGTAGGGCATGTCAGGTCAGCGCAATTATGACAGAAGAAGGTCTCTACATCAGCGCTCGATCTGTTGCGATAAAATATTAGCGTCCCAACCGATTCAAAAACTTGAGCGAAGAATCGCATAATTACAATACTAGGCTTTTCAGCTTTAATTCTGCCAAGAGCGAGCATGAAACGTTGCTGATGCTCAGTCACACTTTTGAAGGAAGTCCTCACCTTAGCCAGTTGAAATTCTGTCAACTGATCACCTGACTTCTCGATATTTAATACTTGGAGTCTCTACAATTTGTCTTTTTAGCCAACGTATTTTGTATGCCAGCTTATTCGCTTAGGACGTAGATGTTCGGAGCTGAATTCGGCGGCAGAGAGTGTTGTTTACCAAAGGTACACTTGTTGCAGTTTTGACGAATTGCAACCAGCACGCAAATGCCAAAAATGAATTCAAAACCTAAATTTCTATGTTCCTCCCCTTAAGGATGATTAGATAGGAAGCCATAATAGCAGGTTCTGGACTGAGAATTCAAGCGCTGAAATAAACGAAATCGGTTGAACCAGCAGCACTCTCAAAGCATATTTTCCAGTCAAATTTGGAACCAAACGAATCGTCGCAGCCAGAAGAAAGCCATAAACGGCAGGAAAATAAAATTTAATTAGGTTTAAGAATTTTAAAATTCAACTGGGCAGCACTAATTATCCCTGGGGATACAATTAAGCGAGACTCGGTGACGGTCTTGGGTCAGGTCACATCAATTAAGAGTCTACTTAATTTTGGCACTGGTTTTCAGGGTTCCACCTAGCTTTGAATGGCGCTCGCATGCTCAGTGGTAGACAGAATGATAATAGGAACCTTTATAAATTTTGATGAGAAAATCTTTACTCTGAACAAAGTTATCATGATGCGACGCAAAAAACGCGTTTTTGCGTCGCAAACGTCGTTTGGTTGAATGTTCAGCGGCGGTACTGTACATGCAACTACGAAGCTCATCGAAGTGTCACGAGAGTACAAGCTGCCGCTGTGTCTTACGTTCATCAACCTGAAGAAGGCATTCGACTCCGTCGAGACTGAAGCGGTCATCGACGCCCTGCTCACTCAGGGTGTTTCTACTCAGTACATGAGAGCCCTTCGAGAGCTGTACAGTGGATTCACGACCAAGACCTCACCATTCAACAATGACATCGTCATCGACGTGAAGAGAGGGGTTCGGCAAGGGGATACCATATCTTCGAAGCTCTTCAGCGCCACCCTCGAAAACGTCAAGCTCGAACTAGAATGAGAGTGAAGGTCGACGGCCGGCAGCTGCACCATCTGCGCTTCGCTGACGACATCGTGCTCATAACACCGAGCATCAGTCAGGCGGAGCGAATGCTGCCGACTTCGATCGTGTATGTGGGAACGTTGGACTGCAGCGGAATTTTACGAAGACGATGTTCATGAGGAACGGACAAGTTTCTGATGCCCCATTCTCGCTCAACGGAACGAACATCTCCGAATGCTCCAGCTATGTGTATCTGGGTCGCGAAGTCAATATGGCCAACGACCTAGCGCCGGAGCTGAGCAGGAGGAAACGAGCGGCTTGGGGAGCTTTCAAGAGCGTCGAAGAAGTCGCGAAGAAGACGAAGAACGTCCGACTCCGTGCCCACCTATTCGACTCTACCGTTCTTCCTGCCCTAACATACGCCTCACAGACCTGGGCTATACGAAAGCAGGATGAACACGCGATCAGCGTCGCGCAGCGTGGAATCGAGAGGACGAGTGACACGACTCACGCAAGTGAGAGAAGGCCTCCGGAGTTCCGAGCTTCCCGACGTTCGAAGATCAGAGACGCTGTCGCGTGGGTCAAGTTGTCGAAAATCAGGTGGGCCGGCCACGTAATGCGCTTCGCAGACACCCGCTGGACGAGAGCCGTCACCGACTGGATTCCGAGAGATGTCAAGAGAACACCAGGACGCCCACCAACGCGTTGGTCGGACTTCTTCGTTAAAGCCCTGAACGATCGATATGACGCTATTCGTGTCCCTCGAGCGAGGAGGATCCATTGGACCACTCTAGCACGCGACAGGGACGAATGGAGACGCTGCTGGCGCCCGCTCGAGCAAGTCGATGATCAACGGGACGACAGGTGATACAGGTGACAGGTGATGTGGTTTATAGGTTTTCAGGATCTGCTTTAACCACCTACCCCTTCCATTCTGCTTGGGAGGTGTTCAGTTTAATTTTAAAACTATCCAGCTTACATCGGTAAGTCTCCAGTTTGCGGTAAAATAGTATAAAATGTTGGTTATTGGTAAAAATGCATTTTTGATTACAATAGACAGCTAAAGCGAGAATTTCGAAATTTTCTGTTTTCTGATGTTTTTGGCTTTTCTGTTTTCTGATTTCTATTTTCTGACAAACTCGATTTTCTGTTTTCTGGGAAAATTTTCAAAATTTCCGCCCATCCCTGGTCACCACCGCTCGCCCAATGCCTCTCCCGACCCGAAAGGACCGGCGAGAGGTCTGTAGTAATCGATTGATCCTCATCGTCGCTGTCCACAACTGCACTGCTTGTGAAAATCCTGGATGCTTCCAGTGCTTCGTTACACGAGATTCGCCCGGCAGAATTACGCGCTTTGCGCCAAAACCATGGCCCGCTGCATGCCCTCAGGGAAGGCATTGGTATGTAGGTACAGGTCTTACCGTTAGACTACTGCATGTCTTAGGCCTCTGTTATACTCCCGCGGGAGCATCCGCGGAACGTCCGCGGACCAATGGTGCACGGCGGAGGCGGCGATTGGCCAGGTGAGGAGTCTCGGCGCGATTCCCGCCCTTCCGCGGATGCTCCCGCGGGAGTATAACTCAGGCCTTAGTCCCATTCATCTACTAACGTCAGCGAAGATAGCGACGTCGCCCCGCGTTGCGGTGCATCAAAGGGGGAGTCTGTATTTCATCGGTTGGAATTTCCCGTCAGCACCTAGCACGATGGGGGAAATTGGGGACTGCGAAGGTTGCTGATAGGGCATGTGGCTGCCGAAGCGTTGGACCCCGCTTAATAGACGGGTTCCTCTAATGACATCGCTCGGCTCGGAACCACTGCAGCGTAAAGGAAAAACTCCGACGATTTCAGCACTCACCAGTCCAAAGGGCTTCCTCTTTGCGGATGACTGTTATCACCGCATTTGCAGGGAACGACAGATCGTCTTCGCCAACGCCTCTGTAGGGTCGAAGCGCGCGGGCCAAAACCTGCAACAGAAGCGTAGAGCACACCACTGAACGCATCGTAAAGTTTGTCAGGCAAATTAATTACAAAGGTACATTAAAGAATATCGAGTTTGAACAGAGAAAATAGCAGTACTGGAAGGAAGGAACGCACCTTCTCCTCCAGCTGTGACAGCTCCTGATAGCTTCCTTGAGCCAGCTCCAGCTGCCCCGGCACGAGGTGCATTTCGTTCTCGTTGACCGGCAGACGCAAGGAGATGCCACGCACGAACTCCCGGGAACGGTAGTACTCGACGATCTGGTTCAGGTTCTCGAACACCGTCTGATTCACCACAAAGATGCGCCCGTCGCGTTTCAGGCGGTAGTGCCAGATCTCTCCGTCGACCCTACAAGGAAGCAAGAAGGATTCAGGGCAATTGCTCGCGACAAACATTCCACCCTCTTACCTTATTGAGAGGACGAACACGTTCTTGTCGCTGCTGGAGTACCTGAGCAGGAACGCACCATCCTCAGGAACTTGGCTCAGCAGTAGCTCCGCCTTCTCCTTGTCAGCTGTCGGCGAAAACCACCTGAAATGCTATTCGTTAGCTGAGCACTTTGTCGTTGCCTTCCAGCTCCTTCTACCTAGGTCTCGAAATCAATATGGCAGCGCTCCAGTGGCGGAACTGGGGGACTGAAACGAGAGAAGTCTGATGGGCTTCCAGCAGTGTCAAAGAGTGACGAAGGCAAATGACATTCCGGTCTGAGCCCAGCTTTCCGACTCCAGCTAGCATACGCCTGAGAAGTCGGGTGCCGTATGGAAGCAGGACGAATATGCGGTTAGCGCTGCGCAACGAAGGATCAACAGTCGGTGATCACAGTAGTGCCAGTCACTCAACTGGTAACAAGAGAAGGCGTCGGGAGATGTGAGCTCCGCCCGTAGACGTTCGACAATCGTAGAAGCTGTGGCATGTCCAAGTCGTCGAAGGTGGACCGGACACGTAAGGCGTTCTCGTGGCGACGCCGCCAATTGACCGAATTTTTCGTCCAGAAAGCGCAAGGACAGGAACGACTGGAGACTGCTCAAGTCCCGAGTCTGCTACTCCGTGATCGAACGGGAGGAACGGTGACACACGGGTGACGCAAACAGTTGTGCAAAATCAACATTAGGGTCCATGAATGCACTAGGAGGAATGACGGCACTAACCTACATTGCCTTTGATTTTCACAGATGGGTTTTCGTGCTTGAATACCACCGACTGCATGAAACCGGTGATAAAGTTCTTAGGAGTAAACAGGGTGTATGGCATAGCGACATCGGAGGAGCTGGCGACGGTTGCCGGCACCCTATTCCAGGCTCTTGGTTCGGGTTTTCCGCCCAGGCCAACCAAGCCTTCCATCCCTCCGGGGTCGGTGAACTGGTACCAGAGCTATCTGCGAGGGATAAAACACCCAATTCTCCCATCGCAAGTAATTGCCAGATACGCATTCAAGCTCACGACATCGCGTGGAAGTAGGGTGCGTGGCGCATCCAAAAAGGGATTGGTTAAATCCATCCT
Organism: Heligmosomoides polygyrus bakeri; assembly: GCA_947359475.1. Lineage (NCBI taxonomy): Eukaryota > Metazoa > Nematoda > Chromadorea > Rhabditida > Heligmosomidae > Heligmosomoides > Heligmosomoides polygyrus. Next base: position 58,951,168 of record OX375866.1, on the reverse strand, counting down.
TTATACTCCATCCTCAGGGTGTATACCTATGACGCGACAGTATTATTATGCGGCGACACCTTAGAGCTATAGACGGCTATGTATAGAATTACAACAACTCACGGCTGACTGAGATGCGGCTGCGGTTGAGGACACGGTGTGACGAGGGTCATTTTGAACGTCGGGGTGGTGAGGTAGTTGCGCGTGTAGTACGACACCAGCTCGTACAACGTGTCGCAGACTTTGTTTTCCATGAAGTAGTACTTCTTTTCCCCTGAAAATACACTCGCGAGACCAGGTTGAGATTATGCAGCACTTGAGCAATGCTAGGGATTGGCAACAGGTGCGTCTAGTCTACATGTAGAGCCAAAGACTTTCCTTACCTCCGAAACTACGCACCAAGCTAAGCAGACAATGTGAGCATTGAAAAGGCATCTGTGCACTTGAGGATATTGTTTTGTGCAAAAATAATGGTCCACTCCAACAACTGCATTCAAATTGAAATATCGCGCTCGAGAGGCAACGCTGTCAGTCCAATTAACCCTTCCACGACATGCGCGATTTTCAAGTGACTACTGCGTGGGACAGCGCGTATTTTCCCCGCGTGCTGACTATTTTATTTGCATTACATGTTAGATATGAAAACAGACAAATGACGTTTCCTATGGACCGCCTTGACCGTGAATGTTAGAGGACTCCATTAGTGGATTAATGTTGCTCTATTGTACTGTAGCATCGCTTTGAGGGAGTGGAGTCGTACTGTCATGATTTTGGGAGAGGACTGTCTCGTAATTTTCGGCTTCCTACGTGGTTTCTGCATCTCTTATCGTTTGTAAGTTGTCCTCTCCACGCGTGGCTTCGATTTTGTGAAATACGCACGTAGCCTTGTTCAGTGAAGGAGATATGTGATGAGTACGGCATTTACTGTTCTACGTTAACGACTTAGCTTTTGAAATATCTCGCAGAAAACGAGCAGCATGAACGCCTTCGAAGTGATTCGCGAAGTATCAGACCGGATAGGATATCCTAATCTCAGACCATGATCTCCAAAGCATCTGAACTGGCAGCGTTGTGTGAAGCAACTGGCTGACGAGAAGGTTGCATCTTCTTCGGAGCGACCGACTCACACTGCAAGACATCTTCTGGGAAGTAATCTGGAGCCCACAATGGCCGTTTCCGTTGCGAAGCTCAGACCCTAGGGAGAAGACGCCTCTCTCTAGAGGACTCGCTGCAGGACATGAAAGAGTCGAAGCATTATTGGACTGCGCAGCTACGTCGACAAAAAGACAGCCGATGGATAATGTCACGAATTCTTCTGCCAACGAGGAGTATATGTAGAACGTCTTCAGAGGCACCGCGATCCATCGCTGGTGTGCAGCGATTGTACTATCGTCCTGAGTCAGCCACATTGAATCAATTTGAAGAATGCGGTGAGCTTAAGCTTCATGTTAGCACGTCCACATGGGCTAGCCCCTCTACTAATTTTGGTTTCCACAGAAGAAGACACCAACATTAGTAGGTGCCATGAACAATGTCGGTAGTGTTCATAAATTGCTACTATTCGGCCGCGGAAACACTCACTGTCAACAATCCTGGTCTTTATTCGGACGTGATGGACCTTCCCGTCGTGGAGAATCGTCAGCGAGTAGTCGCCAATGAAGAGGTTGGAGTCCCTCACCATGAACAAGCCGTTGCCGAGATCCTTGTGCTGCAGAATGCGCTCCTTGGCCTCCTAAAAGCGTTATCGCCTCTGTCGGGATACTTGGGCTGCGGAGTGAAAACAAACGTCTCGTTCGCAGTGACCATGGAACCACTCCTCGGTGATGTGCTGCTCCTCAGGCCGGATGCCAAAGCCCGCCAGTGACTCCTCCTGAAACGATCACCCTCAGGGGCTGGGAGGAGCGGCGTTGTACCCCTTCTTCCCACTGAAGATGACCAGACCTCTTTATCGTCGTCTCCCATCAAGCTCATGGTGTCTTCCTTGTCGTCCTTCTGTGCACAATCATCGCACGTTTCAAGCAGGTAGCAAAGTCTATCCGGGAACAATATGAAGACATGCGACGACCACTCCTCAAAATCACGAAGGTTCTGAAGGTGAAGTGAAGGTGAGCCGAAAACGGAAATGGACTCTTACGTGCCGTATGCCATCCTTCAGCGAGAGAACGCCTTTCTTGATACATTCCTTGGAGAGAATGTCCGTGTCCTGGACTGAAAAAGCTGATCAGTGAACGTGAAGTTTAGGTGTACATACAAGAGTCAGCAAAACAGAAGAACGTGTACAAACGCTGAGACCGGCAGAACTCACACTCGTCGGTGGTAGTACTGACAAAATTCGCGAGGTCCTCATTCTCTATAGGCAGTTTCTTGTGCTTAAGTATGATTTTTCTCTTAAGAGCCGCCGGAGAAGGAAGCTGCGTTTCTGAAGCGTTGATCTGAAGATAGCGGTGATGAATATTCACACAAGCATTAGACCGAAAGATGTTAGGAGTAACACGTCGCAAACAACGTGCGACGTAGAGTTCCCTTCACCTCTGCCTTATGTTGGAAAGTGGCCACACATGCACTACAGGGCGTATCTTTTGCTCTTCGGGCGGAAAAAGCCCAAAACAACACCTGGCCCGCATTGCTATAGCGTTCTTCAAGTCTTCGCCATTCCCCTCGAACGCAATGTAACGGCAGCGGACTGTTTATGGAGGTCGTCCACCACACCTAGGTGAGACGCCTACAAGGGAACTGCTTGAACGTACGCCGGAACGGTAACAACGAATACTATAAGAAGAATCTACGTCCTCCAAATAGTAACAAAACATGTTTTGTTTTTGCCGAATCCTTGAGGCAAACGGGCAGGAGGGCGTAAAAGTTAAGGGTGCGAGAGCGAGCTTACCACGGCAGCGCAAGATGCTGGTGCCGTAGACTGGGTGGCGCAGTGGTTGAGGGGCTTCTTCATGTTCGTGAGATCAGGGGTTCAGTTCACATGCTACGGCGCGTTTTCGCACTTTTACCACAGTATCGGATTTCTATAGAGATTTCCATATCTGAACTTCTTTTTGGAGTTTGCTACCGTAAGATGTTTTTATTACTTATTATTTGTCGACATTTCGTAATTCACCAGCAATGTCCGAAATATGCCAAATGCGGTCTTATATGAAACCTTTACTCCAATAAATTGTTCTCATTGTCAATGTAAGAGATTATGACGCAGGAACAACATGAAACAGCGGCAGAAAGCTAGAAAAATGCTTCAAATGCAATTTATTAGTGTCGGTGAGGTGAGTGCCACCAGTGTACTCACAGTGTAGGAGGGGACCACATGATCTTCAACTTGACCTACCATCTCGATCAATATTGTCGCCTCTTTTATGCTTACGAATTCGCGCGGTCATAATAAGCTGCTGCTAACATCACCTCTACAATGTCTGCTAATCCTCGAATCGTTATTCACCTACTGACACTGAAGTGCGGATCTCCACTGGATGCTATCCCTTCGAGAGACGAGATGAAGCTGGTGGAAAGGATGCTAGGTATCCTACGGGATTTCGAACTGCGGCAGCTGGAAATCGGCGAAGTAGGGAAGTGGAGGTATGGAAGAAGAGGACCAAGAGTTTCAACCAGAAGAGGATTGTGCCGGAGTCACGACACCACTAACCAGCGAAGGCACATCACGTTTTCGGGGGACAGATCGTTTCGGAGAAGAAGGTTTGGCTATACTAGAATTGTTATCCTATACAAGTTTGAGAACTGAGGAAAGTGAACTGTATCGCGATTCCAGGCTTGGGCTGCAGCGGAGTACCAATGGGGAACAACTGTGAAGCCAAACACAAGTTCAGATATGGAAATCTCTATGGAAATCCGATACTTTGGTAAAAGTGCAAAAACGCGACGTAGCATGGGAACCCAACCCTCGACCTCACGAACATGAGGCAGCCCCTCTAGCACTACGCCACCCAGTCCACGGTACCGCCATCTTGCGCTGCCGTGGTACGCTCGCTCTGCGGACCATTAATCATTACACCCTCTCACTCCTTTGCCTCAAGGCTTCGGCAAAAACAACACATGTTACCATTTGGAGGATGGAGATTCTCCCCGCAGTACTCGTTCTTGCCGTTCCAGCGTACCGTTCAGACACTTCCCTTGTTAGCGCGCAGTCAAGTTTTTGCCAGAATGAAGATCACTCGAACTATATTAGTTTCGCCATTCGAACGCACTCTCAGACCAGCGTATGAGGTAATTACAAACTCCTCCTCGTTCTCCGCATTTCAACCAATTTTCTGCTTTCTACAGTTGCGCCACAAACACAGGCCTCCAAAAAACTGATTAGAGCGTGACAACAGCGACGAGGGATTGGTGAGTCGCGACCTGAGCTAAACAACTTCATGGAAAAGTAGTGCTAACCCGAGGGCAGAATATTTTTCTCCTGTCACGGCAATCCTGCAGATCTATTCATGCGCCGCAATATTGACGGCGGATGCAACGACCCAGTTCTGTGGGTGCGAGGACACGACTTATTTAGGGGAGTACCGCAAGGTGGGGCTTGCGCCACTATCTCAACGTGTTGCGCTTAATTGATTGCGGAGGAGAAGGAGAGAAAAGAATACCGGCTGTACTAGCAGTTCGTCGCCCAGGATCTCCTTTATCTCTTGCGCGAGTAGTCGTTGAGCTGGCACGGAGCAGTTGTCTTCGATCGAGAGAATAACCGGATACCTGAACCTCAGCAACGCTCGACTTCTGATGTCATCAAGCAACAATAAAAACGGAAGCAAATGAAGAGTTTGAACCCTAAACCCGCTCAGAAATCTGATCTCCGCTTGCCAAAGAGAAAGAGGTACTGAGAAAGAGCACGCGTTTCGAACGCTCCGAGAATCACTTCACATGAACCGCCAGACATCCAGATTTCCACGACTGACCCACTAATCAGTAAAAATAACCTGGAAGTACTTCTCAATGAACCCACACGCTGGTGATGAATGCGTAATGTTTGATGACGTTCAGCACATCTCGTAGCAACAGCTTCGATGTCATCGTGTAACCGTGATAGATGACGATGTCGAGGAAGTCCTGCGAATTCGCTCTTCGCTGTCCATCCCAGCAGTCCACTGAACGAGAAAAGCTACAGCTCCGCAAAAAAGGAACATTTCCACCTGAGCCAGAAGCCAGAGGATAAAAGCGAGCCAAGTATGCACAGTACACGCTGATTCTGATGTAGATTTCCTAGGTAGCGGTTCAAATAGAATGGTGCAGGTGGTTGGCTGGGCAGAAGAATTAACGAGTCCTACTTCGACGCGCCATTCATTCGGCTCTTATATAACAGCGTGAGGGCATCGACCTCGCACGCAAGGCGTCTCCCTCGACTGCGGTAACGCGGTCGGCCACCTTCGAGTGCGGTAGTGTGACAGTCTGTTGACCCCGCCACAGACAGTTTAGCAGACGGCTCTCTCACTCACTGCATCCGCCGTGTGTTTAAGGTGACACACAATCTACACTGAGTCCACACGCTGTACTGGAGCATATATAAGGCTGTCCTCCGAGCCACCTAGCGTTATTCTGAGGCCTATCGTCTTTGTTTGTTGATCTAAATATTCGTCGTTCAATCGTATCGTAGTTGCATGGTAGGCATATTGAGTTCTGCCCGCCTTCCCTCTCATGAAGACTACTCTAGCTGATGTTCCCCCTCTAGCGCCAGGGTGATCTTATTATGGAGGTTAGCACGACGTCAACTCACGCAAAGGGCTTCTTCCTCGGCCAATATGTTCTCAAACACTAAAAAAACGTTTCTCGATTTTAAACGTCATTCTTGGACACAGAAATTGCAAAATTCTTAGCCGCGCTATGATTAAGGAAGACATGCATAACATTTTGTAAGCCACCCGGCTATCCTGTTTCATGATGATATCGGCGACGGGCTCACTCGGATACCACGAGTGACTGCTGATAGAAGGCGAGGATATAGTGAAGATGCGCATGGCACGGTCAACGCTGGTGGTGTAATGGGCTAACACCCTGCCCGATAAGCAGACAGGCCCAGACTCAAGCGTGGGGTGCGAGAATCGTAGGGGGTCGTACTCTGGTTCAAGTTGGAGGGGGAAGGGTCCTACTCCAATTTGGTTTCTAAGAGAAAATCTCTCTTAGAATCGTTTCTCGGAGGGATCGTTCTTTCGCAAGTAATGTAGGCAGAGGTCTGTAAATAATAAATTCATTATTATTATTCTTATGCAGTTAATAAAGTTTTGGCGCAAATAAATCAATTAAATGAAGATTTTTTTACGAATGGCAACGACATGGCAACACCCTGAGCACCGCTTCTACGGAAAGCAGACATCGTTTGGATTTGCAGAGTTATTGCATTAGATAATAACTTTTTGAAGCGGCTTCCAAAATAGCTGAAATGCACTTATGAAATCGATTGCTGCTCAATTTTCGCAGTTACGGCGCGACATTTTTTTAGTTGGGAGATGTAACTACTGAAGTCGAAAAAGGATCTCGCCAAAATTAAACCTTCAATTTGTAGCAGGAAAAAATCAGGCCTCAACTTTTCATCCGATCAGGTGGAGTAATTTTCCTATCCGGATTTTTCCAAAAATAAAATATTTCCTGTACAAGGCAACCACTGGAGCTAAAACTGGAGTCCATAACAGCACAGCTTTTCTTTTTGCACTTATTCAAAAATCAAGTCTTTCCTAAGCGATCTTCCTCACCACCAGGTGAGGTCGTGCTCAAAATTTTCCATTTTTTCAAAAATAAAGAATTTTCTACCTGAAGAAATTGATTTCTAGAACTGATATGTGCCTTAGAAACGTGAATTTCTTTTCTCTCTCTCTCTCTCTCTATATATATATATATATATATATATAATAGAAATTTACGTTTTTGAGGCAAATATCAGTTCTAGAGATCAACTTCTTCAGGTAGAAAATTCTTTATTTCTGAAAAAAGGAAAATGTTGAGCACGACTTCACATGATAGCGAGTAAGATCGCCTAGGAAAGGCTTGGTCTTTTGAATAACTGTTAGATAAAAGCTGTGCTGCTGTGGACTCCAATTTCAGCTCCAGTGGTAGCCTTGTTCAGGAATTTTTTTAAAAGAAAAATCCAGGATAGGAAAATCACTCCACCTTGTAGGATGAAAGGTTGAGGGCTGATTTTTCCCTGCTACAAATTGAAGGTTGCAACAATTCAACAACAATCGATCTTTTTCTGCTATTTTAAAAACAGCTTCAAAAAATTTATTATTTAATCGTAGAGTAACTACTCGAGTTTTTGTTAGATACGGTTTCAAATGCAAATGCGTCCTCTTTCCATTGAAGAAGCCGTGCTCAGGATGTCACCATGTCGTTGTCATGCCTAAAAATCTTCATTGATTTTTTTGCGTCAAAACTTTATTAATTAAATATTGATAATTATTTTTCTTTTTTTCACATTTTCTAAAATAGGTTGCAACGCAAGAGACAACTTAACATTCAAATCCATCAATTTTCTCGAGAGGGGGGTCTTACCAAAACCCTCTTGGAGGGGAGGGTCGTAAATTTTTGGCAGAAATCGCAGCCCACATTTGAGCCTGGATGGGGCGGGTTCGAGTCTAACTGCGCGCAGGAGTTCTGATCGCAACTAAAGGTTCGTCAAACAGCTTAGAATCTCTGCCCTTTGCTGGGGTATACTGAATCTTCCGTGGCGCGCAGGTTGGTTATGATGGCCTATTGTTGCTACCAGACGTTTCGAAATCGTTTCAAAGGCACGAAAGAAAGGCACCTGTTCTACACCATTATTGCAAATATTTACAAATCGGACTTCAGTATTTTCTTCCAAAACGACTTCATAAAACGAAATAAGCACATGATACTGAGGACTGAAGAAGAGCAGACTGTTGAGAATAGGGAATGTGCGACACTGACATTCGATGCAACGACATCCCATCAGAAGAGCCTGTGCGTAGGAATCCAACGAAGAATCTGATCGTAGCTGGTCTCCGGTGAGGTATCTGAAGAATCGCAATGAGAAGCAATCACAACTACTATCTAAACAGGAGCGTAGCTACATAGAACTACAGTCCTCTCTCGTCATAATGCCTCCGAATAAGACACGACTCTCCATCTACCGCAGATTTTCTCTGGAACCGGCCAGCTTACCTTTGCGGAAATACGAACCAACTCCGCTTAGGACGCTCGAATACAACGCTACTCCCGTTATAGCGCGGTTCTGACAAGGGAGGGGTCTGAATCGTATGTCTGAACGGGAGAGCTTGTCATATAGGAAGAATTCCCACCCCTCAATTAGTACTTCATTTTTGCCAAGTGATTAAACCCAAAGAGGTTGGGGGTCCTTGAAGTCACAATGCTATCGACGCCTCACGATTTCTGGGTCTCTTGTACACGCGATTCCGCTGCCACAAGCGGCTCGGAGCGCAGTGGAGCGCAGTGGAGCGCACGTTGCATCATGGAGGTCGGGTGTTCGATACTTCTGAGCTGCTCCGTTTTTGCATTTCAACTGACTGGTTGAGATTTGAGGGAATCTGAGATCTATACCATTTCCAGACGTGTTCTGGTTTAGTACTGACCGGTTTTATAACCAATTGACAATGAGAAAGCTATTCATCATCCACTGGTTGTGCAGAAGTTTTCGCCATGTTCAAGACACCACATTTTTTAGTTTTACAAAAAAGCGAAACAGGTCAAGAAACGAAGTAACCGCCATCATGTTCTGTCACTCTTCTCCACCTTTCAAGCAGACTCCCGATCCCGTCATCGTAGAACTTTACTGGCTTTGATTCGAAAAAGCCAGCCAGCCAGCGCTCCATGCCGTCTTCATCATCGACGTTTCTCCTTCCATGGCATTGGAGAGAGAGAGGAAAAGGTGGGTCTGTTGGTGCAATAGCAAGTGCAGTACGGTGGGTGAGGCAGCAATCCCCATCCAAGGGCTAGAAGCTTTTGTCGAGTCATTCTTACAATGTATCGTCGAGCATTGCCGTGCAAGAAGCGGATTGTGCCTGATTCGGACGCTTTTTTGCGATCTTTGCGGCCAGTCTATCCTGCTGTCGACAGTACAAGTCCGTTGTTAGAGTTTCGTAATAGATGACACCTTTGTAGTCCCACCAAACAGAAAGCATTATCTTCGACGGGTGAGGACCCTCCTTTGGTTGTGGCTCAGGCTGCTCACCCTTGTCAACCCAGTGTCCGCTCCTCTTGATGTTGACGTACAGGCACCACTTCTCATCTCCCGTGATGATGGACTTCAGCCAACTATCTGTGCGCATGTGCGAGACCAATTGGGTGGCCACCCCAGCACGTCGCTGGTGGTCGCGTTCGGTGAGGTCATGGGGAACCCACTGTGCCAACTTGTGCACCAGGGATGAGCGGATTAACCGTTATCCGTTATCCGTTATCCGGCTTCCGGCGGGTTTTGGCCTATCCGTTTTGTTGTTCGTTATCCGGTGGTTTTTGGCCGGATAACGAACAACAAAACTGGCACCCTTATGATTACTTAGTTGAATATAAGGACAATTTTTAAAAATCGTTTTGTGTTTTTTCCAATGATAGTCGAGATACATTTGCAATGCTAGGTTGGTGCCTTCTTTTAGTTCTCAATGGCATAATTAGGCCAAACTATAAACCTGCTCATAGCGGGTTCTGAGATGCAGAACACTGCCTTGCTCATTTCTATTTGTGGGGTTTTCACCAAAATTCTTTCTAGCATAATGTACTGTCTGGAAAAAACCTGTCGGTTAGAGGCGAAGGGAATAAACCTTCATACGAATCACTTCGTTTTAAGGATGTGCCAGATGTTCATCTTCTATGTACACGACCCTTTCATTGAAACTATGTTTGGCATGTGCATAACTTCCGAGTGGTGGGTGGAAAGTCAGTACTTTAATATCCTATTCTATCCTTCTAAATATGAAAGCATTAGTCCGTCTGTTCGTGTGAACCAGTAAAACATGTCAAGCGTGTAAAGATGACCCGCACGTGCATGTAAAACCTGTTAAGGCTGTCGTCATGTGCAATGGATGGAAATGAACAAAAGCGGGAAATGACCAGGTTTTCTCCCAAATTTGTCCAATTGGAGTGGCAGTCACACGACAGTTTCTTCGAGAGAATTACTCCCGCTTGCAGGAAATACTCCAATATAAAGAGATTCAGACAGTTTCTAGAACAAGATAACAGTATCGATTGACCGAATAACCGATCGACTATCAATTTTTCTGCAGATTAGACACTTCGGAGGTGGAATAGCACTAATGCGGTTGGCAGCGGACAAGGCTTACGTCAAGATCATCCCTTACTCTATTCTGTGTAAGACCATCCCTTACTCTATTCTGTGTAATAAGCAAAATTAGTTTTTTCTTCTCTAATGGGGCCGAAGGTTCAATAAGCCGTCGTGTCCAAGGCGTTTTGTTTTCGGAGTTTGGGCCGAAGTCCCAACCAGACGTTTTACGCCTGATAGGTTTACGGGCAGCTGCTGAGCAGTAGAAGTAGCTGTTGATGAGCTGCGGGTTCAATACTGGTATACGTAATTGGCCAATGACTTGCGGTGACCAGCCGATGGACAAGTCAGTGTATTAACATTCCCATGCAATCCTGATACCTAGACTGGAAATCCTAACCAAGAACATTGAGTCGGAGTGCATGCGAAAGTCGGCGCCTTCTCAGAGTGCGCTACTTCGCGCCTCGAAGAAAAACACCGATAAAAAGGTTAAAAGGGACCCATTTGACATGTGACGAGGACAATATTACAAATCCCGACCTACTATTAGAGAAAGGATGGCTTAAAATTAGTTTTCATTTTTGTTGTTTGTTCGTTATCCGTTTTTCCGTTATCCGGCCGTTTTTTGGGAAAAATTATCCGTTATCCGTTATCCGGGTTTCAAAAATTTTGTTATCCGCTCATCCCTGTTGTGCACCTTACCCAGTTGATGTAGGTGCCCGGTGATGGTGGCATAGTGCAAATCCAAGTCCTGCGCAAGTTCATGAGCAGTCCGCCGTAGGTCTGAGTCCGATTCACACCAGCTGTCGCAATCGGTCGTTGTCGACATCGAATTCACGTCCTCACCTGAACCGCATCTTGAAGGTTAAACTCACCTTTGCTAAAGCGTGCGAACCATTCTCGTCAGTGCGACCGGACACTGTGCCCTCCCCAAATGCACCATTGATGCGGCGACAGGAAGCGGCTCCTGACTCACCAAATTTGAAGTCATACAATAAGATACCTCGGATGTACTCGTTTGAAAGCTCCATTTTTCTAGGAGGAGTTACGCGATAGTAAGTAGCTAGCTGACGTGCCTCGAAGTCCTTGAGTATGCTGGCCATCCGTTCGGCCAGCTTGATTTCTTCCCTCGAAGGTTCCTGTCTAAAGGTGGGCCACACTTCAGCGTGAGCAGGTGAACCACCACTCGTGCACCGGCGGACATTATCGGTGTCAGGTTTCAGAAAATCTTTAGCAGACCTCTGATATCCAGGTGACAGGCAAATATGATAGGTGTGTATCGATCGCCGTTCAGGTCCATTTGCGGGATCCACAGACCTCGTTCACATTTTAACCACCTCTGAGTCACATCCTGTTTTTTTTTTTTTGAAAATCAGAGCAGAATGGTTTTTGATCCATGTAGGGGTACAAACTGTGAGGAGCATGAAGCTTTTATAGGTGTCCGTAATGCCTGTGTATCACTGGTGTTGAATGCTTATACATTATTATGTTTAATACCACAGCATGCAGCTGGAAAATACGCAAAAATTTGAATTGAAAATGGTATAGAGGTCAAAATCCTTCAAATCTCAACCAATTAGTTGAAATGTAAAAACAAGCAGCGCAGAGGAACCGAACCCCTGACCTCCGTCGCATTAAGCAACGTCGCTATCCACTATGCTGACCCGCTTTCGGCAGTGGGATCGCGGGTGCACAAGAAGACTCCAGAAATCGTGAGGCGCCGATAACATTGTGACTTCAAGGTCTCCCTACTACTTGGGTTTAACGACGTGGCAAAAAATAAACACATTTTTATACTAACTCGGGGGGGGGGGGGAGGGATTCTCCCTATATGACTCGCCCTCCCCGTTCAGACATACACTTCAGACCCTTTCCTTGTGAGAGCAACTTGGCGTTCGAAATGATTCCCGTTATAACGCGACCAGGACTCAGTTTCGGTCCCACAAAGAAAATGAACACGAGCAAGATGATGACTGCGTTTCTGAATAGACCTGCCCATCAACTGCCTTTTCGTAGTCATGACCAACACCAGGCTCAAGCGTGGGGTGCGAGGATCGTAGGGGGGAGGGTCGTACTTCGATTTGGTTCCTAATAAAAATTCCTCAGAGGATCGTTCTTTTACAAGTGTTGTAAGCAGAGGTCTGTAATTAATAAATTTAATTATTAGGTTGTCCGGAAATTAATGCAGGTTTTGGACCTTAAAGTTTAAAACGACATATCTCAGCTCAAACACAATTTTATCAATCGAATTAAGAACCATTGGAGTCTACGTATCTTTGCCAACGAGATGATGGCTTAATTATCCCTGTAGCATAGAAGTTCGGAGTTCCGCAGTGGATGAATTCGTCGAAGGCAGTTTCCACCTGGGCTCAGTTATTGAAGCATTTCTCGCTCAAGAACTTATCCAGATGCTTGAAGAAGTGGTATCCGGTTGCCGAAAGGTACGTTGAATATGGTGGGTGTGGTAGAGTTCCGCAACCCAACTCGTTCAACTTCTGCAACGTCGGATGCGCAACATGTGGTTGCGCGTTGTCGTGGAGAAGGGCCGGTTCTTTTCTATTGATCATTGCCAGGTGCAAAAGTGGGAATTTTTCATGCATTTCGTCGATATGTAGTACGTGCTTCTCTGCCGTCATTGTTTCGCCCGAATTCAAGAAACCGTGGTGAATTAACACAGAAGAAGACCATCAAACAGTTGTTACGATCTTCTTTTGGTGCAATTTCGGTCTCGGGAACTGCCGCGGGCTTCATCGCGGTCCAACCACTGAGCCGATCGTCCCCAGTTATCTAGAGGATCCATTTCTCGTCACAAGTTAGTAGTCATACGGACGAGAAATGGATCGTTCCTGTTGTGATGAAGCAGCTCTGACGACACTTCGAACCGAGAATTTTTTTTTGATGGTCGCTCAACTCGTGTGGTATCCATTTATTCAACTTCTTCGTCTTTCTAATTTTCCGCAGATGTTTCCAAACACTTGATTTGTTTATGGAGGGCTCTTTCGCCAGTTCTCGAATAGCCGCACGTGTATCTGCTTCCACCAAGGTCTTCAACTCGTTGTCATCATTGCCAGAGCGACGTCCGCGACCCGCCTCATCCTCAAGGCCGAATTGACCTCGACGAAATTTTTGAAACCAGCGCATCACAATGTATTCGTTAACACTTCTTTGGCCCCATACCTGGTTGATGCTCCGAGTTGTTTCTGCCGCAGAACGACCGAGCTTGAACTCGTAGAAGTAAACCTATCGAAACTGCTGCTTTGACACGTCTATTTAGAGCCTACAAAAGCCGCCGCGAAGCAATCTATGTTAAAAACGAAGGGCATAGTGGGAAAGCGCACGAAACCAGCTTTTAACAGTGTACAACTACGCACAATTCCAAGGCAAAGTTTCGCCAAAAAATCCCGCTCTCTAGTTGGAGGTCGAAAACCTGCATTAATTTCCGGACAATCTAATACTATTCAATTAATAAATTTTTGACGCAAATTAATCAATTGAATGAAGATTTTTGACGCAAATTAATCAATTGAATGAAGATTTTTTAGGCATGACAACAACAAGGCAACACCCTGAGCACCGCTTCTTCTATGGAAAGCAGACGTCATTTGGATTTGCAGAGTTATTGCATTAGATAATAAATATTTTTAAACCATTTTTCAAAACAGCTGAAATGGCTCGACTGCTGCTCAGTTTTCGCAGTGACGGCGCGACACATCTTTTAATTGAGAGGTGTAACTACTGAAGCTGAAAATGGTCTTGCCGAATCCTTCAATATCCTAGCAGGAAAATATCAGGCCTCTCCAAAGCGACCTTTCATCCGATCAGGTGGAGTGATTTTCCTATAATGGATTTTTCCAAAAATAAAATATTACCTGGACAAGGCTACGACTGGAGCTGAAACTGGGGTCCACAACAGCACAGCTTTTATTTAGCACTTCTTCAAGAAATCAAGTCTTTCCTAAGCGATGTTCCTCGCTGGGGTGAGGTTATGCTCAAATTTTCTTTTTTTCAAAATTAAACATTTTTCTTCCTAAACGGAACGATGTCTAAAGCTGAGATGTGGCTTTACAAAAGTCCAATCTTTGGTTAATACATAACAAGAAATGCAGCTTATCTGTAGCTATTTTCGGTGAGATCAAGAAGGAGGGATCACTCACTGGTCGATCGTTCGTCGATGTGATTGGAAGGTGCTATAGTTGTAATTTGTTCAACTGATCATAACTCTCTCAGTTTTAAGAGTAGTGCAAATGCGGGCGGTACACAGAAAACTAGAAGAAATTCTCTATCCTTTTGATACAAAATCAGATTTTGAAAAGGGCATCTTCATCCACGGCGGGGGGCTGCGATTTCTCTGCGAATTTTGTGGAAACACTTGCCGCGCACGAAGATGTCTTAAAAAAACGACGTTGTGATAATCAGAAAGGGCCTTCTCTAGCTTTGTTAGTGCCGTCCTCATTTGCACATCTCTCAAAAGTAAGCGAGTTATGATCATTTAACTGCGTAAGACCTCTCCTTCCTGCGAGGTCGCAGGTTGCAGATACCCGCACTTGAACAATCATAACTCGCTTACTTCTAAGAGTTGTGCAATTGCGGGTGCATTCAGAAAACTAGAAGAAATTCTCTTTTTGATGATCACAAAACGAACAAAACATAAAATTCAAGACTGAAACTGTTACGATCGGTTGAACAAATCACAAGTGTAGCACCTTCCAATCACATCGACGAGCGATCGACCAGTGAGCCATCCTTCTGAATCTCACCGAAAATAGCTCCAGATGAACTGCGCTCTTTACTGCGTCTCAACCAAAGATTGAGCTTGCGTAAGGCTACATCTCACACGAGACATCGTTTCATTCAGGTGTAAAAATCTAAAATCTTTATTTTTGAAAAAAATAAAAAAAAATTTTGAAAAATAAAATCTTTATTTTTGAAAAAAATTGAGCATGACTTCATCTGATCACAAAGAAGATCGCTCAAGAAAAACTACGTTTTTGAATATATATTCAATAGAAATCATCATTTTCTAAAGCTTCATCATGAGCTCTAAACATCGATAACTTCAGGTGTAAGAATCCTAATTAAATTTTTTTTTAGCATGACCTCACTTGATCGCAAGGAAAGGGTTGATTTTGGAATATCACTTGTATCATATCGCGTCATATCGGTCGTTCAGGGCTTTCACGAAGAAGTCTTGTTGAACTTCGCGGCCTTCTTTCCTTGACGCGAAAAGCGAAATCTCGCGCGAAGGAGGCGGTGGACCGATCCCGTGTAGAACTTGGGAACAACGGAAACGTCGGTCAGGCAATACTTGCGGTTGAACATGATGTGGTTGATCTCGTTGTGGAACTGGCCACCGGGGGATTCCCAGGTCCATCGTAGAGAGGGAGGCTTCTGGAACTGCGAGTTTCCATGGATGGTCTAGGTCGACATGATAAACTCAGACAGCCTTTCACCTTGCTCGTTCCACTCCAAACCGTGGGTTCCGATGTGAATTTCTTCCGGCGACCTTCGTGGCCTGATCTTGGCGTTGAAGTCGCCAACGATCACCTTGCAGAAAGTGTGATCTTCCTTATAGAACTCCAGCTCCACGTAGAAGGCTTCGACCTCTTCGTCGTCGTAGTCGGATGCTGGGGCATACGCGACGAACGCAGTCAAAGCTGGCACGGAACCACATCGCTTCAGTCGCAGACGTCCGATTCGGGTTGTCAGAGACTCGTACGAATCGATGTTCATGGCCAAGTGCGTGTTGGCGAGGAGACCAACGCCGCCTACTGCCCTGTTGTCGCATGTTCCGAGGAACAGTTCTCCGGAGTCGTAGGCGGCGTGTAGGGGATGGTGTCTGCTCGTCTCGGTCAGTCCGATGACGTCGTACTTGATCTTTCTGGCTCGCATCATCAGGTCCTCGACGGATACTTCCGATGCGAGCAAGCGTTGTAAGTGTAGATCCTCATCCTAGCCCTCAATTTGCGCAGCCTGGTTAGGCCCTGAGATTTTATCAGCCTCTCCGTACTCGTCCTTCCCATCGCTGCAGAAATGGAAGCTCTTTCGGGGTGGGGAATGAGGCCCTTTAGTGCTGCTGTGTTCGACTGCAATACAACACGGATAGCTAGTCGGGCTCTGTCGTGCGGGCGAAGAACTCCGGGCAGCCAGACAGACTGCCCGAAGGGACGGGGCGAGACTTAAGGCGGCCTCGAATCGCATGTACTCCCAGTCTACCGAGTGCAAGCTTTTGGCCAGGCCGACACAGTTACAATCCGCACAGGCACGAACACATCCAGCACAATGTGCATGAACATGCCGCTCCCACGCACAAGGAACGCGTCGACCCGACACAGCAGGAGCAAGGAGTCCATCCTCTGCATCCCACCTGCGTCTCTGGGCAGTACACGGTCGCGTTTGGTTCGCGTTTTCGTTCCCCTATCCACCACCCGGGAACGCGCCACGTGGCCCTGCGACGAGCGGCTCGAGATCCCTCTTAACAAGAGAGCCCGAAGGCTCTCTATCGAGGAAGATCCGTGGATTTTGGAATATATAAAATTTTATATAATAGGGTAATAGAAATTAACGTTTTAAACCATTTTCGATTTCATTGGTTACATCCCCCAACTAAAAAATGTATCGCGCCGTAACTGCGAAAATTGAGCAGCAATCAATCCATTTCAGCTGTTTCGAAAAATGGTTAAAAAATTTATTATCTAATGCAATAGCTCTGCAAATCCAAATTACTCCTGCTTTCCAAAGAAGAAGCAGTGCTCAGGGTGTTAACATCTCTTACAAGGATCTGTTTGGTTTATAACACTTTTAGCTACTTTTTGTTTCATGTACTCAGTGTACATGCAATAAATGTTAATTGCTAAATGTGTTGCCATGCTGTTGCCTTGTCTGAAAAATCTCTTAATTGATTTAATTGCGTCAAAACTTTGTTAACTAAATAATAATTATTATTTTTTCTTTTTTCACATTTTCTAAATTTGTTTGCAACACAAAAGACATTGAAATCCATCGATTTTCTCGGGGGGGGGGGGATCGTACCAGGACCCTTCTGGAGGGGAGGTGTAAATTTTTGGCAGAAATCGCAGCCCACACTTGACCTTGCTGCTCCAGCACCCACGTGTTTGATGCATATTGGCGTTTTTCGCGCGTTCGCGGCCACCAAGCCAAAAGTGTTCACAATCAGCAAACTGTCGGGCACAGTCGAAGTCTTCCGGTAGCCGTCAGGTGGAGACAAACTCCGATTATTCCAATACCTGCAGATTTTTTAACACGTTGACGGCGAGAGCGATTTTCGCTTGGGAATGGCAGACACGATGCTAATGTTCGTCTCAACAGTTATGGCCGGAATTCGCTTTTCGGAATTCGATCAACTACGCTAGGATGCGATAAGTAGTGTTACGTAGGGTGGTAAAGGAGACGGGAGGAATAGGTCCGATGTAGCCAAAACTTCGTCTAGGAGGTTATTTTGGTACTCATGATGAATCAGACGTCCGTTTTTGAAATTTCAGCCAACTAGCGAGGGTATGTTGCAATAGGTATGGGTAACGCCCACCAGCGCATACTTGCCGTCACATACCCCGGCAACGGCCATTCTGCCTTGTGGAAGGACGCAGCTCTAGATCGAATGAGAGAAAGTAAGGAGAATTCAAAAGGGGAAAAGGAAGCGAAGAAAGCCGCTAAGGAGAAAAACAACGACCACCGATTATTGCGAAAATAAAATTGAAAGCGTTTCTAAAAAGCAGAGGTAAGATTTGTTTCCAACTTCTCAAACAACTACAGAGTTCGAGTAAAGCCGGTGGTCCAGACACGACTGTCGGTTAAGGAGGAAACCGTCTGTAATCGTTCAAAAGGACATCGGCATTGTATTCAGCATCCTGAATAATCTCTGTGGACGGAATTTGGATGGACCGGATATCATTCTTGTTAAAATAATATACCGTCGCGCACCATTGAGCGACATCGTCCCACGGGACAGACTGGCTGTCGCGCACCACTTAGCGACATTGTCGTCAACGTGTTAAGATCACAACAGCTGGTATAGATGCTACATACTGTTACTGGGTGTTTTTTGCGATCGGAACTCTCGCACCATGCGGAACGCACGCCTGTACACTCTGCTTTGCAGGAAGCATCACAGCAACAATGCTCTTTGATCACAGGCGACATCCTAGTCACGGGAGAGTGCTGATAACCCATTTGCAACGAGGATATCGCGGATGTGAAGCGCTGATAGTGTAGCGATAATAAGATCAGAGACGCTGCCGCATGGCCCAAGTCGTCGAAAATTAAGAGGGCCGGTCACGTACTGCGCTTCGCAGTTACCCGCTCGACAAGAGCCGTCACCGACTGGATTCCGAGAGATGTCAAGAGAACACCAGGACGCCCACCAACGCGTTGGTCGGACTTCTTCGTGAAAGCCCTGAACGACCGATATGACGCTCTTCGTGTCCCTCGAGCAAGGATCCATTGAAGCACTCTGGCACGTGACAGGAACGAATGGAGACGCTGCTGGCGCCCGCTCGAGCAACTCAATGATCATGGGCGACAGATGATACAGGTGAACTGGGAACTTCGCGCTGTAGGGCTAGGATTCGTAACCAAGCTTTATTCGGTTTACGTTTCGGCGTTACCGCCTTATTCAGCGCCTAGGAAAAACAAGAGGGGTTTGAAAAGTTACTCGTCCAAGAGCTACTTTAAGTCACAGGCGTTCCAGATGTCAGTAGGAGAAGGGAACGAAATGAAAGAAGGGCAGCCCAAGTAACCATACGAAAGCAGCCAAGAGGCTGGTAAGCTTCCCTCGGATGAAGGCAGATCCGGTGAGTGAGACTCCCCTATAAGGAAAAATGTTATTCTCTTCCAATTAGAAGTGAAAATGGAGTAAACATCGCCTCGTGCTGCCCTTTTTGTTCTCTTGCGCTTTGTCGACGTCAGAGGTAGTTAGCCCTTCTAACTACTGGAATCGCATGACATTACGACAGTGAAGAGCAGGAAGCGTCGAATGAAAGCGTCAAACTTACTGCGCAGCGATCTGACAGCATGGACAGCAATACCCCTTGTCTGTGCCGCCGACGGACGATGAAAGGTCTGGTACACTGCCCGTCCGTGGGACGACAGTCTCCGCGATGGACCGCGGAAGGCTGTCGTCCCGCGGACGGGAAGTGTACCAGCCCCTTCATCGTCCCTCGGTGGCGAGGTGCTTTAAAAGGGTTGTAAATGCAGTAGTTTGCCAATGGTTTTCCAATAGTTTATAATGGAAATTAAAACTCAGGCCCTTAGATGTTAAGCGCCAAAGGTCACGAGCATCATCAGCAGGCTGCAGTATGATACCACTTGCTTGTAAGACGGACTTTCGACAATACGGCTAGCTCCAACGAGAAAGCATTTAGATTTTTCTGCTGCGGGAGACGGTTCCCACTCGTTATCGCTGTGCTCTACATAGCTCACTGCCACTTCAGTTGAATACAAATCATCTGCACTTTCAGAGGTTTTGCACACTTTAATACCATCGGCGTACATGTTACAAACAACCCCGCATCGTGAAATAGACTCCGGCAATTCATAGGTACACGTCATAAACAGCAGAGGAGAAAGAACTCCTCCCTGCGGTACTCCGAAAACCCATAAAGATGCCTATCTACCTTAACTTTGCAGGTCTTTCCTCAGCGGAACTCACATGTCCAGTGCACTATCATGTGATGCATCCCAACCATTCTCATTTGTAATTAGCACCCCAAATATTTTCGCGTGACGTAGGTATCTTTTCGAAGTTCCAAGGAACCCGAGTGCATTCTCTGGTGAGAAGTTACCTTCATTTTCTTGTGAGAGCATTTTTTCTAAGCGCTCCGTTCGATATTGCAAGTCGACCTACGTGTTGTGACTGCTGGCGATCCAGTAGTGCGACAATGGCCTCGTCATGTCCTGGATCACTTTCTCGTTCATGGAATCCCACAGCGAATTCTCTCGTGAGAACAGAAAGTCACAGAACTAAAGTTCACTTGTTTAGACTAATTTCATGAAAGGAGATACCTTTGGGAGCCCTTGCCTCCATTACTGACAACGACGGAGACTCGATATGGATGTCGTCAGCTGGAATGTCGTCAACATTCAGGAACCTGGAAGGAGTCATCAAAAGTGAGACAGAACAGCGAGTTGAAACTACCACTGTCTTGCCTTCTGAGGAAGTTCACCACTCGTGCTCTGTTCGAGCTCATCGGGTCGCTCTGCATGCTCTCGAGGAATCGTACAAAGTTGTCGAAACTGACAGTGTTTCCATCGGAAGAAAACTCCGCAAAGCGGGACGAGAACAGCTAAAGGATTCCGTTTGGAGATTCCAACAGAGGTGAGTTAAGGGCGGACTCACGTACCGGCTGCGAGTGGATGAAATTCCTAGTCGCTTGAGAAAACTGCAGCAGATTCATCTGGTCTTCGGTAACTTCCTGCAACTGGCGGGAGGACACCTTGTACTGAAGCGAAGTCTGCACAAACGGCTTCATGTGCTTCCTCGCCACACTGAAACAGCTATGAAAGAGCTGTAAAGCAGCTTATAGACGCTGTTGCTCACAATTCTGTTCCGGGAGTGACGAGGTTGTAGAAGTGCTTCGCGATGAAGCGCTCGACGCGGGCGGAGTGACTGGACATGAAGCGATCGCGAGTGTCCAGCATGAGGTTGTGCACGCCTTGGCTCCACAGTCGGCATGCTTCGGCAGACTCAACTGTAAAGGCGCTTCTAGAGCTGCCTAAGGGGCTCGACCATACCAATACTTTTCCATAAAAAACATGACCATAACATTCCGCACGCCGCACTGATGTCGTGCGGCGGCTCTCGACGACCGCTCGCCACATTGACTGCGACTGTTCATCTTCGATAAGTTCGCTGTAGATGCGTCGTGCTACCGATTCCCACGCAGTTGCAATTCTGGGGTCAAATACTAGCTGTTATCCTATTCTACTCTGTGGTTTCTACTTCGTTCTGGTGGTGCCATCGCTCTGGACGACTGATTTCGTGCTGATCACGCGAGTTCCTCGGTGACTGGGAACGAATTTAATCACTTACGCAAGTCACCTGAACAGGTCTATTTCGTACGTTACGAGTTTTAGTTCTATTTATTACTATGGAGTCTGCCATCGATTTGATCGTTACCTATACAACTCTGCCATAGCACCTAACGGCAGCGATCGGTTGCCTGCTCGAAATCAGGGATAAGCGAAACGATGTTCTTCTGATGAGCAAGGAGTTTGTCCAAGAAAACAACATGGTGCAGTCGAGGGATTGTGAACTTGAGAAGGAAATGCTTGACTTGAAGTCCCAAGTTTCGGTGCTGAAAGAATCTCTGTCTGGGAAAAGTCCGTCCAAAACTCCGCCTAGTGTTAGCCCGGTAATGAGCAATAATAATGATGCTTCTGAGCAGAGGAGTTCTGTTGTGATTGCGGGCATTAAAGAATGCTCCGCTCCCATTCCATCTGCTAGAGTATCTCACGATTTGAACTGTGTTAGGACTGTGCTTGACTTTCTTGCCGTGGACTGCTATCCTAGTGCAGTGTATCGTATGGGTACACCTACTCAAGGTAGACCTCGAGTATTGAATGTTGTATTTCCAGCATCCTTCCTTGCATCGTTAACCTTGAGAAGAGCACCACATCTTCGCTTTTTCTCTGAGAAAGGAGTATTTATTAAGAAGTCGCTTAGCACATCTGAGTGTGATCGAATCAAGTCTCAGAGGCAGGGTGCTCAGCAGATCTCTGGTAATAATAGCACGAACATTAGCTTGTCTCAAAATATGTGCTGTGTGCTCAATCTCCTTTGTCAACTGTTGATTTCTCTGGCTCTTCTCATCACGCGGAAAACGTGTAAGGCATCATATGAAGCTGTATGGTATCACGGCTTAGTTAACTGTGTTTTAGCTAACAATAGATCAGCTGCTAGTAATAGAGATGCGCCTTTAGCTCTTCTAGAAAAAAGTTAATGTCATTATGTTAACTGAGACTAGGCTGAACTAGAGCATTGCAACTGCACTCCTCAAATGTTGATGCTTTCAATATGCGGTGGTAAGGGCGGATCGATTACGGAAAAGAGGTGGAAGTGTTGCTAGTATAGCTTTAAAGTCAAGTTCTTTGTCACTGGTTTTCGAAGAATCGATGCCTCAAGCCTGTGAAATTCTGTGCTGTGATCTACTCGTAGATTCCATAGTTCGCTTTGATGTTGTATAAAGTCATGATCAGACAATTGGTTAATGCAGGTGACTTCAGTTCTTCTGAAGACGCCTGGAGCAGCGGTCCATGGTGAGAGCGGAACGCAGAGAAATTCGTTCAATTATGTGCTGCTTGCAATCTCAAACAAGCTTCAGGAAATCATGTGTTGGATCTTGTATTGTGTAATGACGACGAAATGATTGTTGACTATGTGGTCCGTCCACCCCTGGGGTCTAGTTACCACTCCACAGTGCATTTTAAAATCAGGTCCCCTGGATCTTCCTCTACGACCGTACTCGAGTGTGAGTGTGTACGTGTGTTCGTTTGCACAGAAGTGCTGGAGACGTGTATTGGGGAAAAGTGTGGGGATGGGGGGGGGGGGGTTGTAGTTGTGTGGTGTCACCTACGTTGTGTTGAGAGGAGTCAGAAGACGTGTCGTCAATGTCACGCAAAGGCGTCCGAGTTCCGAACATGTGTCATCGACGTCGTGAAAGCGAGCATCCGAGTTCAGAAGAGGTGTCATCGACGTCGTTTAACCGGCGTCTGGGTTTAGAAGACATGCCACCAATGTCGCGCCACGGACGATCATGTTGAGAAGAGGTGTCACCGTTGTCGCGCAAGGAGCGTTCGGATTCAGACGACGTGTCACTGATGTCGCGTAATGCGTGTCTGGGTTAAGAAGACGTGTAACTGATGTCAGGCAAAGGACAGGTGCCTGGGTGGAGAAGAGGTGTCACCAATGTCGCGAAAGGCCTCACCAGATTCAGACGACGTGTCACCGATGTCGTGCCACGGGTTCCGAATTCACACGAACGACGTATCAACGATGTCGCTCAAAGCACGTCCGGATTGAGAACGCATATCAAAGGCGTCGTTTGTCGGCCGCCC
The DNA here is from genome assembly GCA_947359475.1 of Heligmosomoides polygyrus bakeri. Taxonomy (NCBI): domain Eukaryota; kingdom Metazoa; phylum Nematoda; class Chromadorea; order Rhabditida; family Heligmosomidae; genus Heligmosomoides; species Heligmosomoides polygyrus. Next base: position 58,927,932 of record OX375866.1, on the reverse strand, counting down.
GGTTTCAGAAGAGGTGTCATCGATGTCGCGAAAGGCTTGGCCACATTCAGACGACGTGTCGCCGATGTCGCCCTAGGGGTTCCGGATTCACACGACGTGCCAAGATGTCGCGCAAACCACGTCCAGCTCGAGAAAACATGTCACCGACGTCGTTCATCAGGTGCCTGGGTTCAGAAGAGGTGTCACTGAAAGGCCTGTCCGGGTTCAGACGACGTGTTACCAATGGGACCAGTAATGGGGAGCGGTGAAGGATGGTGATCCAGTAAGGAGGGACCGGTAAAGGGTTGACCAACAAAGGGGTACCAGTGAAGATGGGACCAGCAATGGGGACCGCTGAAGGGGGGGGGGGGGGTTCCAGTGAAGGATGGACCCAGTAATGTGGACCGGTGAAGGATAGGGGGACCAGTGAAGAGGGGACCAGTAAATCGAGGTCCAATGAAGGAGAGAGCAGTAATAGGGACCGACGAAAAGGGGGGGGGGGGGAAGGACCAGTGCAGGGTGAACCGGAACAATAAAGGAGGGATCACTGAAGAGGAACCAGTAAAAGAAGGACCAGTGAGGGTGAGACCGGTGAAGGAGGGGGGGGGGGGGGGGGAGTGAAGGTGGGGGTAAAGGGTTCACAATAAAGGGGAACCAGTGAAGGTGGGACCAGTAATGGGGAGCGGTGAAGGGGGTGGGGTATCAGTGAAGGACCAGTCAAGGGGACCAGTAAGGAAGCCAATAAAAGGAACACCAGTTAAGGGAGTTCAGTAAATAGAACTATTAAAGGGGACCATAATTAATAAATAGAACGAGTACTTCAGATAATGAATCGCGTACGTGCAATAGAGGGTGAGGCACCATAGGAGCAGTTTTGAAGATTTTGCCCTACCGTATTCTGCTATACCATTCTATATCGCAAAACCAGTTTTTTACTGCAACGAATGAGAGAAGGCCTACAGAGGACAAGAAGACGTTGGGGGTGTTTTATTCTCCGGGTTTGGGGCGAAACCCCCAAAAATACGTTTGAGTAGATCAAAAATTGCAAAAAACCGTATCATTTCAGTGCGGGCGATAAAGCAAAACCGACGTCTGGAACTGCCATGTCGTGGTTAAAATCTAACCTGCAAAAGGTTTAGAGTTGGTGCAGAAGTGGAATTTCAACGATCTTACAATTTGCTTGATAGCGGCACAGTAACGGAAGGAACATTGAGGTGCGCCGTTCACCAGCAAGGCCGAGTGGGTATGGGGCGGGTTTGCAAAAAATGGTTGGGGGCTCGGATCCGGAGGTGGGTATTCTGCATTGCTGGGTTTGCTCACTTGCTCACTCTTCTTTTGTCGGTGTAAAGTGTATCTTGAACACTGTTATGTATCATACTGGCATTATAACCTTATTTTAGCCCCTACGGTACGATTTAAAAACAAAAATTAACGCACGATGCAACTGCGTTTGGAATATGTAGTTCAAAAATTATGATAAAGCTCTACAAAACATTCAAAACAAAGCAGCTTCTGAAAAGCTTCTGGAGAGGTTGAAAACAAAATTGGATAAAAAGTTTTATTTTTATTTATTTAATTATAAATTTATACATATACCATTTTCACGTAGAATTGGACACTTTTAAAATCAAATTAGACGATTTTCAAATCAAATTGGACACTTTTCACGTCAAATCGACACTCTCTTAAGCTAACCTCAGACTTTTCAAAACAAAGAGAACTCTTCTAAATTGAAATGAACTTCTACATTAAACTAGAGACTCTATAAAATGTTAGAATAATTTTCTATTCAAGGACAATCTTAGTATGACTTTCTTTGAAGTTTTAATTTACTTCCCACAAGGGAACTCATTGTTTGAAATTTTACAAAAATTTCATTTCTGAGGAAATACAATGACTTAAAGCTTGTTTTGAAGAAAAGGAAGGTGGCCATTTTATATAGCCAAAACGGGGATTGCGTAGTGCCCCCGTCCGAAACTTCGCGATTTTCATTCGATTGACAGCAAAATTTCTGTTTGCATGCAGTTTCACACCTGCAGACGGTGCAACACAAACAATTGTAAAAAGCACGCATATTCTAACTTTCTTGCTACATGTAAGCAGTATTTACACTATCAACCAAATAAGCGTTGCGTTGAACATTTCGAGTGCATGGCGCGATCCAGTCTTTTGATGCAGGGCATCATTGCGGCCTTGCTGCTCCTTAACACAAAATTTAATTTACTATTTTTTCTTAAAAAATAAAATTTTTATAATATTATTAGGTTGTCCCATAAGTCCCCGAAGTTTTTTCAACGATTCATTGCGGATTTCCCCGGCGGTCTCTTGCATAGCCTATATAGCTTTCGAAACAGAGTGATTAGCTCTATCAGACCATGTATTGCATTTCTTTTTTTTTATCCTGAATTTTGTCAATTTTTAGGTCGTTAAAGTGAAAAGTGGAAAAGTAGAAATTTGCTCAGTTGCTTCTCTCGCTTAGGTTTGAAATCTTTGCGCAGCTTTTCATAAAATTTGGAAGACAATGTTCTGTAGTACAAGAGTAGGTGTTGGTCCTATTCGCTCATTCGTTCTTTATTGATTTTTAGGTCATCAAAGCAGGAAGTCCGAAGGAGATCTATTTTTACCGACAGCTCCTGCTCTGTGGTAGGAAATTTTGCTCGATGTTATATGTCGGTCAAAAGAGAACGTCTTGCTCTATAAGAATTTGTGTTGCGTTTATTGCCTCATGCTGATTTCTGTCGAACATCAACAAAATGCGAAAAAGAGAAAAATCGTCTTCACCAACAACTCTTCTCCTTGTTCAGTCTGCCTTGCTCATTTTATATGACACTCGAAAGTGGATGTCTTCTTCTACCAGATTATATGATTTGTTCTTCGGCCATTTAAATTTTTGCTATATTCAGGTCATCAAAATGGAGCAGTGCCACGTCAACAAGGATGAGCACTTTTGGCACCTTCTTCTCTTTGCTTTAAACAAGGGTTCTAGTGCGACTAAGGCACTAGAACCCTGGTTGACCGAACAACACTATTTTTCATCGCCAGTTACAATTCTGTGCAAAAGTCGTTGAATATGTCCGTGTGATGAATGAACATCAGGAACCAGCGAGTGACGATTGCAGCTGCCCTGCTTGTCCGTCATCATCTTCTAACGACTACCGGGACGCATAATATGCTCGACATACTGCTGACCTTGAACACTTTTGTGGACCGGGCGCCCTCACATGGGTGCTGGTCGTGACTGCGAACGAGGCAAGAGAAGGGTAGGTGCTACCGCAGATGCGGTCATCATTCTGCTCGTCTTCATTTTCTATGTGAGACCGGAACTGAGCCCTGGCCGCGTTATAACGGGAGTCATTTTGAATGCAGGGTTCCTCCCAAAGCCGCGCTATAACGGGAGTAGCGTTGTGTATCCGACGTGTCTTAAGTGGATTTGGTTTGTACTTAGCGTAAAGGTAAGCTGGCCGGGGCCGTAGAAAATCTACGGACTGCATACATATATTTAAAATTTATGATCTTGTACATATAATTTTATATAATTATAATTTATATATATATATGATTTTATATAATTTAATTTATAAATGACATATAATAATTTATATTTGATTTGTATGTTTATTTACATTTGATTTTTTAGACCCTTCTTCGACGTCTGGAAGAAGATGTAATACTACCCACATTACCGTATAACAGTACCGATCTGTCTCCTTCATGCTCAACCAACTATACTGCTAGTGATCTCACGGAGATCACATACAGCAATCTCCTCACTGCTACAAGAAGACGTAATTCTATGCACATTACCGTCGTCGCCCTGCGACCAGTTGCTGCGCTTCGCTCAAGTCAAGCTAACATCACAAATGAGAGAACAAGCGACTTTTCTTCGCAGTTCCTCGGTAGCACTCAAGCACCTGTCTCAACTACAAAATAGATAGTATTATTTATCTCGACCGTCTTCGTTAGTCATTGAGGGTGGGTCTGTTAGCACTACTGCACTTCATCACTCCAAAAGTTAAGGAGAGATTGAAAAAATGAATAAAAAAGATTTATCTTTAGTTTTCACTTATTATTTATTCATTTATTATTTTATTTATTATGCATTAATTATTAATTATTTACATTTATGTTCTTATCTAATTAATTAATGTATATATTTATATTTGAATGGGGGGATTGTTATGATCATCCTTCGGCACACTATACGAGATCTCTTCCTGGAGTTGATATTAATTGTGTAATACAATGTGTTCTCCGTACCGAGTTATTGGTTGTCTTGCTAACTGCCTCCCTCCCGACTACTCTGCCCCTAAGTTGGAACAAGCCCATCCATGCAGAACCCCCACCTCCGGATCCGACCCCCGACCCTTGTCTTGCAGGTTTGTTCCCGTATCCACTCGGCCACCTAGTCGCTGCCGCCTTGCAGGTGAGTGGCGCACCTCAATGTTCCACTTCCGTTATTGTACCGCTAGCAAGCAAGTTGTGAGATCGCTGTAATTCCGCCACTGCCTCAACCCGAAACCTTTTGCACGTTAGGTTCTAACCACGACATGGCAGTTCCAGTCGTCTGTTTTGCTTTATCGCTCGCACTGAAATGATACGGTTTTTTGCAATTTTTGACCTACTCAGGTGTCCGCAGGAAAATTGAAAACCACTACGGTGCTTCTCAGACAAACCCCTACAACCCTCATTAGAATTGCCAGTGAGATCGTTGATCTCCCTTGTTAGAAAGAGGGGTAAGGCTTGACATGCAGCAAAACGGACCTCCGCTCGGGATTGGGGCACTGCCGGAAAATTGCGCGGTTATTTGAGGTTAAGATAAAAAGATTTAATGTTTCTTTGGAGAAGCGTGTTGTTAATTCCGGTAAGATTCATGAATTCTATAAATTGCTGAACTCCCGCTTTAAAAGGAAGCGATCAATAGGAGCTTTAAGTTCTCCTTGTGGCAGGACTCTTTATGGAGATAAAGAAAAAACGGAGTTATCAGCCAGCACTTTTCTAAAGAATTTTGAAACGTTGCACACTATCAGGATCAATACCACCCAATTGGTAGCGAGGTTTGCAGCTATGGAGGACCCAGTCTGGTTCCATAGAAAAGAAATTCTTTCAATGCTTTTAAAACGGCAACGTTCCGAAAGCATTACTTCTGACGGTATCCCGTTGTCCTTCATTAAAAGGGTGGCACATGTCATAGCTGGCCCTTTGGAATTTATATTCAATCTTTGCTTCATGAATGCTGAAGTACCAATTCGTTAGAATCACTCCATAATAACACCTGTACCAAAAAAACTCCATTCAGCATTCCATCTAACTGTAGCCCAATAAGTACAGTACCGCCGCTAAACATTCAACCAAACGACGTTTGCGACGCAAAAACGCGTTTTTTGCGTCGCATTATGATAACTTTCTTCAAAATGAAGCCTTTCTCGCCAAAATTTACCAGGGATCCTGCCATCATCCTACCGACCACTGGGCATGCGACTGCCATTAAAAAGTGAATGGAAGAATGAAAACCAGTTCTGCAGTTGACGAGGGTCCTAATTACTGTGACCCGACCCAACACCGTCGCCGAGTCTCGCCTAATTATGTCCCCAGGCATAGTTACTGCTGCCCAGTTGGATTTTAAATTTCTTAAATCTAATTAAATTTTAATTACCTGCCGCTTATGGTTTTGCCCTGGCTGCGACGATTCATTTGGTACCAAATAGCGCCGGAAGATATGCACAGAGAGTGCTGCTGCCTCGACCGATTTCGTTTATTTCAACGGAAGAATTCTCAGTCTAAACCTGTTATTGTAGCTTGCTATCCACTCATCTTTAAGAAGTTTAGGTTTTGAGTTCGTTTTGGGCATTTGCGTACTGGTTGCAGTTTGTCAAAACTGCAAGTGAGTCTCGATAGAAAGCATTCTCTATCGCCGATTTTAGCTGCGAATATCAATGTACTAAGCGAATGAGTTATTCTATACATATGTTAGCTTACCATACATAATGTAGACACTCCAAATATTAAATGTCGAAAAGCCAGGCGATCAGATGGCAGGATTTCAGCTGATTAAAGTGACGACTTCTTTCAGAAGTGCGACAGAGCTTCTAAAGCGTTTCATGTCCAGTCTTCTCAGAATGAAAAATGGAAAACCCAGTATTGCAATTCTACAAGTATTTGCCAAAAATCTTCAACCAGTTCAGACGTCAATATTTGGACGCACCAGATCCAGCGCTGATGTAGAGGCGTTCTTCGATCGTAATTTCGCTGACCTGACATGCCCTACAGGGACAGTGCACTGGGCTAAATGACCAACGAATCGCTCATTTCCCTTTCTCGTGATTACGGACCGGTTAATTTTAAGCAGCTCACCATTATCGATCCAGGTTGCCGAATCCTGACTAGTTTTTGGGTTTTCCAAATTGCGTAAATCATACCATGAATTTTTTGGTCAGTGTGTACGCTTCACAAAAAATAAATTTCATCAGCTGTCATGCCCAATCGACTCTATTTTATTTTTCTATCTAAAAAATATTTGTTGAAACAGCGAGTTAGTTGCTTTCTTACTAAGAGTGGTAATGCTAATTAGCATAGAAGCTGACCTTGATATACTATTTCTACGTCGATTTTAAAATGCGCACCTTTCAATTCAAATTGGACACTTTTCTCGTTAAATTCGACACTCTTCTATACTAGCTTAAGGCTTTTAAAACCAAAGCGTCCAAATCGTAATGCGTTTTTCTACACTAAACTGAACATTTAAAAAATTGTTTAAGGAAAATTTTAGTAAAATGTCTTTGGAGTTTTGAATCACTTACCCAAAAAGTGAATACATCTCTTAAAGTTGTAAAGAATTGCCATTTTTCTGTGGGAAATAGTTGCTTATTGCTTGTTTTAAAGAGCAACAAAGCAGCAATTTTTAATGCCAAAAAGGATTGGGCCATGCTCTTGTACAAGGCGTCGCGATTTTTATCAATTCAATTGATAGCAAAATTACATGACTGCATGCAGTCTCACGCTCGTATAACACAGACAATTGTAAAAATACACATATTCTCACTTTGATGCTTCATCTGAGCAGCGTTCACACTATCAATCAAATAAAAATCGACAAGAGCACGGCGCAATCTGGTCTTTGATGCACTAAATGATTGTTGCCTCTTTGAGCTTCAAAATGTAGTTTACTTTATTTTTTCAACAAAACAAAAATTGCATAAAATTATTACACTCGTTCGGGCAGCTGAACTAAAAGAGGTTCAAAAAAGTTACAGCAATTTCTTCTTGGCCAAAAAATTATTCTACCCTTTTTGGAGAGTTTGTAGGTTAATTTGTAAGAAACACGTTTTAATTTGGAAGACGTTTAATTTGCTTTAAAATTCTGACTCTAGCTTACATTTAGAAGAGTGTCCAATTTGCTTCGAGAAGTGTCCGATTTGATTTCAAAAGTGTCCAACTCGACGTTAAAACGGAATATATATATATATATATATATATATATATATATATATATTGAAATCCTGGTGATTGGGGAAAGAATTTTAAGAATTAGGGAATCAGTGCGATCTACGTAATTCGGAAAACCCAAAAATTCGTCAGGATTTGACAACCTGTATCGATAATGGTGAGCTGCTTAAAATTAACCGGTCTGTAATCACGAGAAAGGGAAATGAGCGATTCGCTGGTCATTTAGCCGAGTGCACTGTCTCTGTAGGGCATGTCAAGTCAGCGCAATTATGATCGAAGAACGCCTTTACATCAGCGCTGGATCTGGTGCGTCCAAATATTGACGTCCGAACTGGTTGAAGATTTTTAGTAAATAAATGCATAATTGCAGTACGGTGCTTTCCATCTTTCATTCTGCGAAGACTGGACATGAAACGCTTTAGAAGCTCTGTCGCACTTCTGAAAAAAGTCGTCACTTTAATCAGCTGAAATCCTGCCATCTGATCGCCTGGCTTTTCGACATTTAATATTTGGAGTCTCTGCATTATGTACGGTTAGCCAACATATTTTTAGACTAACTCATTCGCTTAGTACATTGATATTCGCAGCTAAAATCGCGATAGAGAATGCTTTCTACCAAGACTCGCAACCAGTACGCAAATGCCTAAAATTAACTCAAAACCTAAACTTCTTAAAGATGAGTGGTTAGCAAGCTACAACAACAGGTCTTAGACTGAGAATTCTTCCGTTGAAATAAACGAAATCGGTTAAAGCAGCAGCACTCTCAGTGCATATCTTCCGGCGCTATTTGGTACAAATGAATCGTCGCAGCCAGGGCAAAATCATAAGCGGCAGAAAAATGAAATTTAATTAGGTTTAAGAAATTTAAAATCCAACTGGGCAGCAGTAACTATGCCTGGGGACATAATTTGGCGAGACTCGGCGACGGTGTTGGGTCGGATCACAGTAACTAGGACCCTCGTTAATTGCGGAACTGGTTTTCAGGCTTCCATTCACTTTTTTTCGCATCCCCAGTGGTAGGTAGGATGATGGCAGGATCTCTTGCAAATTTTGGCGAGAAAGGCTTTACTTTGAAGAAAGTTATTATGATGCGACGCAAAAAACGCGTTTTTGCGTCGCAAACGTCGTTTGGTTGAATGTTTAACGGCGCTACTCTATTACATCCTTATTTGCCGGGTTGTTCGAATGGATTGTCAAGAAAAGCATTGTTAAGCATATTGATATGTATCGCGTTATTTCACACAAGCAGCACCGTTTTCAGAGACGGAAGTCAACAGTGACGGCCATGATTCAGTCACTCGACTACTGGACTAGGGCTATTGACCAATGTGGGTACGTTGTATACTTCGACTTTAGCGAAGCTTTTGATAGGGTATCGCATGAAAAACCGTTTCATAACATGGCACTAACGGGGATCCATCCGCGCATAATTTCTTGGAATAAAGCCTTTCTGTCTAGCCGCCAATACGGAGTCCGCATGAAGAATTCCCTTTCGGAGCCTAGACTTACCTGTTGCGGAGTACCCCAGGGTGGTGTTCTATCGCCTGTGCTTTTTAACACCTACACATTTGATTTGCTAAATCTGCTCTCTGACTTGAATTTAGTGCGTTTGCTGACGATCTTCAAATCTGTGGATCAGTGGATAGCACAGGCTACCGCCCTTCAAAAAGCTATTGATAAGATTTATAAGTGATCTCTGGAATGGGGCTTACCGATTTGTGAGGATAAGTGCAGCTGCTTCATTTGGAAAGGAGGAATAACAAATATCGGTACACTCACTGTTGGTGGTACAGCATAAAGGGGAAGTTGTGGACTTGGAATTTTTGGTAACTAAGGACCTTTCCATAGACAGACACTGCGAAGTGATGGCCAATACAATACCGCTCGCGCCGCACGGTCAAAAGAGGGCGAAAAAGTTATGAGGAGTTATGATCATGCGTCGCAAAGTGTTGCATGATCATAACTCTTTCAGTTTTAGGTTTTTTGAAAAAAGGTTGGAACCATTCAATTTGCCTCTTCGAGATCTACACAAACATATATAAAACTTTACCGGAACATATTTTCCGGTAAAATATATTCATATTTTCGCCGTGAGTGGTCCAAAATTGACTGGACGGGCGATTAGAGCAGCTTATTTCCCAGGGTATGCGTGCTTTCGGAGTATCTCAAAGATGGCGTATGTCGCCAGTGCTCTGTCATGCCGGGAATGCCCCGAGAGTGCGCCGTGCACAATGCACACAGAACCTAACCTATCAATCGAGTGGGCAAGCGCATGTCCCCTGCGCTTCTATCTTCTCTTGCTGGGAAATGCGAAATTCTCAAGACCATTTCCAATCGTTTGGAGAAGATTTTCATAAATTTCTAGTCACCACACTCAGGATTAGCTCCAATCTGTCCCAGCGAAATTTTGGTGAGTGCCGTGTGCAATGCGGGCAAAGAAAAACTTTTCAATCGAGGGGGGGGGGCAGCTTGTAAACTGAGCGTTTGGGGAGTTTTATCAGAAATGGACAGCCGTAGAGCACCTAATTTATCAGAAATGTCTTGCCGCCCTACTCAGGAGTTGCTCTAAGGCTGTCCAGCTAGCCTTTGGAGTGCGCCGTGAACAAGGCATACAGAATCGAGCCTTTCAATCGAGGGGGGAACAGCTTGTAGACTGAGCGTTTGGGGAGTTTTGTCAGAAATTTGCAGCCGTCCTAGTCAGGAGTTGCTCTAAGGCTGTCCAGAGAGCCTTTAGAGTGCGCCGTGAACAATGCATACAGATTAGAACCTTTCAATCGAGGGGGCGACCGCTCGCAAATTGCACTCATTGGCGTGTTCGGAGCGCAATAGCTCTGTCAAGTTGGAACCTTTCAGGTTGCAGCTAGTAGGTTTTGTAGGCAGTCGAGCGGTTTGTTAGTACGTTAAAGTAGAATGGTTTAGCTTGGGAGTGGGCAATGTTACAGGGGTTCAAAAATGCAGGTAAGGCTTGTGTGACGTATCTTTTCCGAGTTTGGTGGACCTCTGCGGGAAGACGCGGGAAGTAAACGGCCTTGAAATGCATACCAGGGATGAGCGGATAACAAAACTTTGAAACCCGGATAACGGATAACGGATAATTTTTCCCAAAAAACGGCCGGATAACGGAAAAACGGATAACGAACAAACAACAAAAATGAAAACTAATTTTAAGCCATCCTTTCTCTAATAGTAGGTTGGGATTTGTAATATTGTCCTCGTCACATGTCAAATGGGTCCCTTTTAACCTTTTTATCGGTGTTTTTCTTCGAGGCGCGAAGTAGCGCACTCTGAGAAGGCGCCGACTTTCGCATGCACTCCGACTCAATGTTCTTGGTTAGGATTTCCAGTCTAGGTATCAGGATTGCATGGGAATGTTAATGCACTGACTTGTCCATCGGCTGGTCACCGCAAGTCATTGGCCAATTACGTATACCAGTATTGAACCCGCAGCTCATCAACAGCTACTTCTACTGCTCAGCAACTGCCCGTAAACCTATCAGGCGTAAAACGTCTGGTTGGGACTTCGGCCCAAACTCCGAAAACAAAACGCCTTGGACACGACGGCTTATTGAACCTTCGGCCCCATTAGAGAAGAAAAAACTAATTTTGCTTATTACACAGAATAGAGTAAGGGATGGTCTTACACAGAATAGAGTAAGGGATGATCTTGACGTAGGCCTTGTCCGCTGCCAACCGCATTAGTGCTATTCTACCTCCGAAGTGTCTAATCTGCAGAAAAATTGATAGTCGATCGGTTATTCGGTCAATCGATACTGTTATCTTGTTCTAGAAACTGTCTGAATCTCTTTATATTGGAGTATTTCCTGCAAGCGGGAGTAATTCTCTCGAAGAAACTGTCGTGTGACTGCCACTCCAATTGGACAAATTTGGGAGAAAACCTGGTCATTTCCCGCTTTTGTTCATTTCCATCCATTGCACATGACGACAGCCTTAACAGGTTTTACATGCACGTGCGGGTCATCTTTACACGCTTGACATGTTTTACTGGTTCACACGAACAGACGGACTAATGCTTTCATATTTAGAAGGATAGAATAGGATATTAAAGTACTGACTTTCCACCCACCACTCGGAAGTTATGCACATGCCAAACATAGTTTCAATGAAAGGGTCGTGTACATAGAAGATGAACATCTGGCACATCCTTAAAACGAAGTGATTCGTATGAAGGTTTATTCCCTTCGCCTCTAACCGACAGGTTTTTTCCAGACAGTACATTATGCTAGAAAGAATTTTGGTGAAAACCCCACAAATAGAAATGAGCAAGGCAGTGTTCTGCATCTCAGAACCCGCTATGAGCAGGTTTATAGTTTGGCCTAATTATGCCATTGAGAACTAAAAGAAGGCACCAACCTAGCATTGCAAATGTATCTCGACTATCATTGGAAAAAACACAAAACGATTTTTAAAAATTGTCCTTATATTCAACTAAGTAATCATAAGGGTGCCAGATTTTGTTGTTCGTTATCCGGCCAAAAACCACCGGATAACGAACAACAAAACGGATAGGCCAAAACCCGCCGGAAACCGGATAACGGATAACGGATAACGGTTAATCCGCTCATCCCTGATGCATACACGAACAGGCGCTTAAGGTACTTTACGATGACGTGCTCATAGCTCCTCAGCTGCCTAAACTGCCTTAGCCTCAGCTGCCGTTATAGAGTGGCGAAAGCTAGCGGTTAGAGTTTCTTGCGCTCCTACTTTGAGTCTTCGACACTCGCAATGGCACCGTTCCGTTCAGCAAGAAAAGCGCTATCAAACGGTGTCAATTTCGACTCATTGTGGAAACATCAATTTTTTGGCTGTTTCGCATCGAGGATGAGGCCGCGGCGGAAGGACGATGACGTCATCGAAAAATCGATGTCTTCGAGTTGGGCCATACTTGATACCATTTGATAGAGCTTTGCATGCTGAGTTGAATGGTGTCATTTAGAGTTGGAAAAACTGTAATCTGGGCGAGTAACAGCGCGGAGAGCGTCTGCCGTTGTTGCGCTAAATTGCACGCGCGGACGTGTTCGGAGCATAATAACTCTGTCAAGTTCGAATCATTTCGGCTGCAGCTAGTGGGTCTTGTAGGCAGTAGAACGGTATATTGTAACACGAAAGTAGAATGGCCTAGCTTAGGAGGGAGCAACGTTACAGCGGTGCGAAAATGCAGGTGAGGCTTGCGTGACGCATTTTTTCCCGATTTCGGTGGACCAGTGTGAGAAGAAGCGGCAAGCTAACGGCCTCAAAAAGCGTATGCGAATAGAGAACTTGAGTTACTTTACGGTGACGGGCTCAGTACTTCTCATCTTCCTAAACTGCCTTAGCCCCATCTGCCGTTTTAGGGCGGCGGACTTAGCGGTTGAAGTTTCCTGCCCTCTTACTAGCCCATATTTGGGTTTCCGACACTCACGGTAACACCGTTTTATTCATAACGAAAAGCTCTATCGAATGGTGTCATTCTCGATCAATGTCAAAAATAATCGATTTTTCGACGATATCGAGGACGTGGGCGTTCTAGGCCCAGCTGCGCGGACGATGACGTCATCGAAAACCGGTATTTTCGAAAATGGCCAAATTTCCTCGTGCAAACTTCGTTCAAAATCTGAGGGTTATTTGGGGCGCTGATTACGAATCCGACGTTCGTTTTTGGAGATTCCGCCGACTTGACCAGGTTACTTCCGTTTGAGGGTGGTCGGGTCAGGATCACCGATAACCCTCAGTTATCGGTATGAGCGTTCTCCTCCCGTAATCGTCAAAATGTACTTCGGCATCGTGTTCGGCACCCCGAATAAGTCCCCGACCCTATACGAATTTCCAGCAAAGTCGATGATCCTGACCCGACCACCATCAGTTATCCAGAAAAAATCCAAAACCTACCGAAGTCGACAGAAATTTCAAAAACGGACGTCGGATTCGTAATCAGCGCCCCAAATAACCCCTAGACGATTTTGGACGCAGTTTGCACGAGGAAATTTGGCCAATTTCGAAAATTTCGGTTTTCGATGACGTCATCCTCGATGGGATATTGTCAAAAAATCGATATTGCCAAAATCAGTCAAAATTGATAGCATTCGATAAAGATGTTCAAGCAGAACAGAATGGTGTTATTGGGAGTGTCGAAAACCCAAATATGGGCGAGTAAGAGGGCAGGAAACTTCAACCGCTAAGTCCGCCGCCCTAAAACGGCAGATGGGGCTAAGGCAGTTTAGGAAGGTGAAAAGTACTGAGCCCGTCACCGTAAAGTACCTTAAGTTTTCTGTTCGCATACGCTTTTTGAGGCCGTTAGCTCGCCGCGTCTTCTCACAATGGTCCACCGAAATCGGAAAAAAATGCGTCACGCAAGCCTCACCTGCATTTTCGCACCGCTGTAACATTGCCCCCTCCTAAGCTAGGCCATTCTACTTTGGCGTACTAACAGAACGCTCGACTGCCTACAAGAGCCACAAGTTTCAGCCGAAATGATTCGAACTTGACAGAGCTATTGCGCTCTGAACACGCCCGCGCGTGTAATTTGCGAGCGGTCGCACCCCCCCCCCCCTCGGTTAAAAGGTGCGAATCTGTATGCATTGTTCACGGCGCATCCAAAGGCTCGCTGGACAGCCTTAGAGCAACTCCTGACTAGGGCGGCTGCAAATTTCTGACAAAACTCTCCAAACGCTCAGTTTACAAGCTGCCCCCCCCCCCCCTCGATTGAAAGGTTCTTCTTTGTCCGCATTGTACACGGCGCTCACCAAAATTTCGCTGGGACAGACTGGAGCTAATCTTGAGTGTGGTGACTAGAAATTTCTGAAAACCTTTTCCAAACGGTTCGAAATAGTCTTGAGAATTTCGCATTTCCCAGTAAGAGAAGAGAGAAGCGCAGGGGACATGCGCTCGCCCACTCGATTGATAGGTTAGGTTCTGTGTGCATTGTGCATGGCGCACTCTCGGGGCATTCCTGGCACGACAGAGCACTGGCGACGTACGCCATCTTTGAGATACTCCGAAAGCACGCGTACCCTGGGAAATAAGCTGCTCTAATCGCCCGTCCAGTCAATTTTGGACCACCAACGGCGGAAATATCGGGGTTCCGGTAAAGTTTTATATATGTTTGTGTAGATCTCGAAGAGACAAATTGAATGGTGCCAACCTTTTATCAAAAAACCTAAAACTAAAGAAGTTGTGATCATGCGACGCTTTGCGACGCTATTATTGCGTTTTTTCGCCCACTTTTGACCGTGCGGCGCGAGCGGTATTGTAAGGCCTCGCAGGAAATGTATAACATGTTTCGAGCCCTGTTACCCAGCATCGCTGGAGTTTGGTTCGTGCCTACAAGGTTTATGTAAGACCAATTTTAGAGTATGGAACGCCCGTGTTCTGTCCTTACAAGAAAAAGAGTATCCCCCATATATTCAAATATTAGAGGAAGTTCAAAAGACTTTTTCGAGGAAACCAATGATACGGGAACTAGGGTTTTGCTACGATCTACGACTCAGTAGTATAGACAGGAATCATAATCTCGGATTGAGAACGTTAGAGTACAGAAGGAAGAGGAACGACATGCTACTTTTTCACAAAATCATCTACCATACCATGCATTAGTGTCAGACATAATGACACTGAGGACAGCGAACACTCGGAGTTGATGTGTCAGATACGATTTTCGCACAGCCATGCTCAGTTGTAGGCTCAATTTCTTCACACTCAGGTCAAACGCATTATATGACAACCTTAAAAATGGTTCCATTCTCACGTATCTCGCTTCCTTTATAATGTTTCTGAGCCATCACTTGAGCTCTTAGCTATATACCTAGATGTTTTCTGTTTATTCTCTCACTGATTTTTCTCTGTTGCTGTTTGTGTTGGTGTTCTGCTGTTGTCATTTCCTAATATTAACAAATTCGCTCATCCCAATTCAGTATTTCATCAATTGGCTAATTGGCTTTCGGCAATTGTTCTATGGAAATTGTTGTTGTGACTCACATGAGCATGCTCGTGTAATAAATAATAATAACAAGTGGTCTGTAAATGACCGCTCTGTGCAAGAAAAGGACACCTGATTAAAGTCCTGGAAGTACGACTCATACATTGATACTTTTAGTATTGTTAGCATTCCTAGAGCAGATTCCCTACCGTTTAGATAATAGAAACCCTGAGTTACGAGAGCCCATCGTTCAGTCTCATAAAACGGTGGACGAAAATTTGCAGTAGGAAGGGAGGGCAACGCGCTTCGCCTCTTCCTTCCGTATCTCATGTCGCAGTGTGGAGTGCATTTCGCAGGACGCACTGTTCGAGTCATTTCGCTGGAAGCAAGTCTGTGAACTCACACAGTAGTGTCCATTCTTTGAGTGTGAACTGAGTGCCATGAGAGATGACGAGGATCTTCAGCGGGTCGAAGTTCTGTATCTCCCTGTCTTTCTTCCACTTGTCGCCTATTTGAATCGCTGACAGCTTGTAGTCAAGTGTCTGCACCTCTCGTACATGCCGCAGGTCGAGGACTGTCGGTTTGCTCCTGAAACAGTTTCCAACTAGTGCCATTCGCAGACGGTTACAGCACGTCCCATCTGAAGAAAAAATTTCCCTCCACCGCATAACGTTAAAATTCTATGTCACAGCACTATACAGGGCGTTTTTTAGAGATACTGAGTTCAATTCTTTTACGATTCAAATTTCCATAATCAGTGCACATGAGTCCACCTTAGAATCCATTGTTTACAGCTTTTACTTAAGAGATGCGGATGACATATGTTCCCCACCGCACAGCCGTCTGTTCGAGTTTGGTGAGAAACAGCTGACGGGTGTCCATGTTCAGCGTGAGCAACTTGTACGCCGGATCCCACTTCTTCAGCACGTTGATCTTGCACACCTGCAATGGCTTCTTCTCATTATCTTTTACTTGGTATATCAAACGTTTCTGACCTTGTGGCCCTTTTGCATGGCCAGATAGATCTTCGCGAAGTCCATCTCGTGATTTTTGCTGTAGCTCCGGTGGCTTCCAGGCGAAGACAAGGTGGACTTCCGCGGAGGGACTTCCACCATTGCGCCCTGCCTAACTCACACCAACACCTGCAAGGCGTTGTGTGCGAAAGAGGAGACCTCTGCGAGCTGGGGGTGCGGATCTCTGCTTGGTTCGAAATCTCTGAATAACGCAAACGGCACACGTTCAGGGAAGCGTTAATCGACGAATAAGTGCAAGCGTGAATGATGCAATTTTGAAGCAATGAACAGAGCCGGTGGATGGCAGGCTTGCGCATAAACACTACAGACGAATCTCCCCATATAATAAAAATAGATATGAATTTGTAATCTAATTGAATCGCAGCCCTCATGAGAGCCGTCACTATTGTGGTGCAATCAATTTCAGCTAATCGATCAGTAAAAGCGAATAAATCGTACGACAAGTGGGAAGGAACGCGACTGTCGCAGATCACTGGTTACGGCGTATACTGATTTTTTATCGGTAATGCTGACAAGTGAGTCTAACTATTGAATACACTTATAAAAAGGTTGCATTGAAATGAGTAGAGCTGAGAGAACATTTGAAGCAACAGTCACAATTTCAAAGGGTCTTCACAATCAAGCTCTGAATAATACGGCACCTCAGAAGCTGGCCAATAAACATCTATGGATGAAGCTCAAGGGACAAAATATTGCAACGCCGATTAACCTAAAATGCTGCTCAAGGTGTAGTTATGACAAGAAGAATCCTAACAAGGGAAGCCCATGAACTTCCCCCAAAGATTCTCAACGAGACCTATATGGTCTTGTAGGGCATCACGAAATCGTTCGGAAACGATGACTCCAACACCTGGTGGTCCTGAGACTTCCACATAGAACGGCATTGAAGCCTCGTCCTATGTCCCTTGACTTACGACAGGACCTGCACAGCACAGAGATCAACTCTTCTACGCACCAGTGCTTCAACCAACTCGCACGAACGGCCCGTCAACGTACCCACATTCAGCGTTGCCACGCGGGCCCTGCTTACGTTACGTGACTTTCAGACTAGACTCAGTTCCCCCCCCCCCCCCCATGCCGTCCTCGCATCAGGAACCCTCGCATACTTGTCACACTCGCAGGGCTCTGCAAGTGCGCGTCGGCTCCCGCGGACGCCGTAGCACTATCTCGAAAAACTTGCAATGTCATGAACCGTGACATGGGTGTTCGTAGTCACAAGGGCCTGTCACAAGGGCCTGTCGCCTGCATTCGAGTGTCCGTGCTTAGCTTAGCTCGCAGAGCGAGCAGTTTCCAATGGCACCAATTGGAGGAACGGACATCGCCACCAAGAGGATCACAGAACTGTGCTTCTTTTTTTGCTACGGGCCACTGGGTGATCCGAAAATGGCAAAAATGGTACCACTTTAGAGCGGATTGATAAGGCATAAGTGACACCTGGAATGGCCCTGTAGGGAATGACTTAAGCTGCTGACCACGAATCTGCCACTCTTTTTCTAAATTATCACTTTGCTTATACTACCTTCCATCAAAGGTTGACGTCGAAGGTTGGAAAATAAGTTTGACAACATTGGAGAAGGAAGTAATCCCACTAACGTGCACAGCTTTAGTTCACCCATATCTACCGTAACCTAGCGTAATGGACCAACATTTTAAAAATAGATATTAGGTTGTAAGGAAAGTTCTGACAGTTTTTGGGTCCATTGTTCGAAATGTCATAACTCCGCTCAAAAAGCAGCTTTTTACTCAATCTAAAAGTCGTTATATGCGCCTCTCCCATGCCATTCTGAAAAACATCAAGCGATCGCATTCCCTTGAAAACCTGGTGAATTATGGTGTTTGGAACCAGCGAATGTGAATTCGACATCATGTTGTTTCACAAGCATTGCTTCTCTAATGAAGGCATCCGGATGTCCCACAAAAAAGCACTCGGTTAGGGCTAGGTTGGTGCATGACGATGATCCTCGATCCAGGGTTTGTTAAACTTTCACATACCACTCCCTTAAACGTGTGCAGACGGGTTGTCATGCAGGGAGCATAAAATAACTGCCATCCATAGTCTTCAGATTTAACAGCTTCAGTTTAGCACACGTTTGCTCTAGATGACCTGCAGGATCGAATGATGGTAGTTCGAGTTTATTTAAAGGCGAAACAACGGACCAGTCCGCTTCGGATGATTTCAGTTTGGCAAAACACACTTTAAAAGATCCGTGGAGGCTCATAATTAGGTCGGCACTTATCAGAACGGTAGTACCTAATTAAAATGTCCCATCTCTGCATTAGAGAGAATTAGTTAAGGAGTACTTTCACACGATTCGTTCTGAAAGATGCACCACTACTGCTCGCGCGAGTCGGGTGCGGTGCATAGGTGAGGAAATGCGCCACCCAACTGGTGCGCATTTTGTACAGTTTCAGGTCTCTTGAAATGGTTAGCAATACCGATATTTTAAAAGCCTACATCTTTAGCTATCTAACTGAACCACTGTTGTTCATCGCTAACGTCTGTTTCCTTCAATAGCTATGCTCAACTAACGTCGATCTCTCAGGCACTCATTTGTTTTCTAACCAGCCTAATCCTCCAATAGTTGCAGGAATCTGGCTTTAAGGAGTTTTTTCCTTCTCAATGATCCTTGTTCTTTCAGTTGCTACAGTAGCATTTGCATCCCTTGAGTTTCGACCAAGTTAGAGCTCATAAACTTTTTTATGTACGAAAAACAGTAGTACGTGTGATTCGAAAAAAGATGTTGTAGTAGTCCAAAGATGTCAGGGATTCTTTGGAAACACATGTAGTTGCAAAGAACAAGTCTTGTAGTTGTGCAAATTTTTAGATGAGTGGTTAGGGATCAAAATTTAGTACGCATTTATATGACGAGCGCGCGTAAACTGACAGAACTTTCCTTACAACCTAATATAGTATCCGTGATCAGCACCATAAGTAACCCCTCTGAGCGATGTTTGAGCGAAAAAATTTCTTTCGACTTCTCCTCGACCTTTGGAGTCGTGAAAGGCAGCAGTACCCGTTATTCTGTGTATACTCCTTTAATCTACACATGTCCATCGTCACCTTCTGAAATTGGTTGCCAAATTGGTGCTCTGCATCCCAGATAACGAAAAGTGCGTTAAAATTTGATGAATTTGGGACGAAAAGCGCTTTTCGATCTCCAGAGTTGAGGGAGTGAGTACAAGTGCTTCTATCTACAATGCCCCGACCCGTCCCTTTAAGTGTATAGCAGAATGGTGAGGAAGAAAAACACATCAAATAAGCCACCCACACGAGTTGGATAAAATATGCTTACTACTTGGGAGCAGCTAATTGAAATAGTGAAAGTTGCGAGAAGAATAAAAAAGCAGTCTGCAAAGAAATCCGAAGAGCAATGAGCTTGCCTTGATGATGGGTTAAATCAATGCCTGTCGATCTTGTTCACGAATGAGGTGATAGTGAGAAACACATGCAGAAGTAATTGAGAACATACCAAAGAGGCATATGGGGACTGCATCTGACGAAACCTTCCTCAGCGAGACAAGCATCGTTTAATGGACGCGCGATATCGCTCCACGCAACAAAACCAAGCAAACCAGCTTCAATAGGGGCTCAGAAACCCTACCACCGGAATCGAACCCTCGACCCCCTGCCGCAAGTCCGCCTCGCTATCCACTCGGCCATCCAGACACTGCCCACACCATTGCGAAATCACTGCGAAATCAATTACTTGAATGTACACTGCAACTTCGTCTAGGAAGCGTAGGTAATCATCGTATTACAATAATCTAACTTTAATTTGAGCTCCAAACCTTCTGTAGATTAAGTTCAGAGCGCGACAGAGTCATTCCAGGTGTCACTTTTGTCTTATCAGCCCGCCCTGAAGCGGTACCATTTTCTGCCATTTTCGGGCCACCCAGTGGCCCGTAGCAAAAACGAAACAGAGTTCTGCGATCCTCGTCCGATGCTCAATAAAATCATATAGGTCACGTTGGAATCTTTGGAGAAAGTTCATGGGCCTCCCTTGTAAGAGGTGCACTGTTTTGCTGCACAGCTCGGCTTCCTTCCAAGTTATTGCCCTCACGATTGCGGCTGTTTTTGATCGCAAGTTTCTTTTTTCCCTTTTTTCAGTGCAACCTGATCTTACAGCGTTTTTGGCAACTTCTAGGCACAGGCCCCCTCCATTCCCCTCTTCAGCATTCGCTTACATCATCGCAACGGTCGGTGGAAGTACATTCTTAAGTCGAAGTATATGCTGGGTTCCGGTGATTTTGATCTGTTCCATGTCTCTCATTTTTCATTGAAAACGGACCAAGAATTTCGTCCGACAATCCAGGAAGTTAGTGGAAAAAATACCGAAAAATACTCAGGCGTTCTAATCGTGTGACGGGATTGTGCGATTACGATGTACGGCGGGAGGATTTCACAACAGTAGGGAAGGTGTTTCGATCAGACATTCAATCTTCCTCTCAACCGTTTAGTTCCGCGCGTCGCAGGGTCCGCTGTTCTTGTTACCGTCGTCACCTCATCCTCTCAATGGTGTCGTCTGCCGTGGCGCCGAATTCAGCGAGGTCTTTCTTTATGACGTTCTTCTACCTTTTCTTCGGGGCTCCTCCCGGATGATTTCCGGGTGCATCGAAATATAATGCAAACCTCACGGAGCAATGCTCTGGTCTTCTGAGGATGTCTCCGTGCTACTTCGGGCGTTGCTCCTTCATCTTCAGCTCAATCAGGGCTTCTTCTTCATTGCCCTAACAAGCTCACTTCGCACCCGGTCCTGATGGAACCATCCACATACCCACCTGAGCATTATCGTTTCTGTTGCAGTTAGCGGCCCTTCGCCTAACCCTGGGCGCAGCATTCATTGTTGTAGAGGAAAATAGGCCTCACTACTGTCATCGAGGTTGCCTTTGAGCGTCCTAGAGCATCTACGGTCGCAGAGGATGCCTGTAGACCCCTTCCATTTGAGCAATGCTGCATTTATCCGTCCGCTGACCTACTGGTCGATTTTCGGCTTACAAAAAGTTTCGCGAAATGTACCAGAAATTGGACCCCTCCCGTCGCGCATGAAGACACCTTCTTCATGATCACCCGCAGGTCGTTGTCCTGCCAGGGCAAGCGCTCCCTGCCACAGCTGCACCTCATACTTCAGCTCTTCCCGGATGTCGACTACTAGGGCGATATTATCCGCATAGAGGATGGTCCTGAGAGGCCGTTCCTCAAGGTGACTTACTGTGCACTATGCAGTCAACTGTCAGCAGGAGGAAGAACGGACTCAGAGACTCGTACCCTTGCCATAATCCCACTGAGATATCCATCTTCCTTGTTACCCCGTGTGGAGTTCGTATCGCAGCTTTCGAGCCGTCGTACATGTTCTTTACGGCCGTGATCATACGTTCCGGGATACTCCTCCCTCGAAGGGAATTCCGGAGAATGGCCCGTGGTAGCCTGTTGTAAGAATTCTCCAGATCCAGGAAAGCCAGGTAGCAGGACTTTCGTTTCTTCCGATATTTCTCCAGCCTGGCGAGCGATGAAAATGGTGTCTGTGGTGAACCACTCAGATATGAAGTCCCAACGCCCATGGAAGATGGTACCCATCTTCCTCAGCCTCGAGTCGACCAGTCGTTTGTAGACCTTCATGGATTATGAGATCAGTTCGACCCCTCGGTAGTTGGAGCACTCGGACGTGTCCCCTTCTGCCTGAAGATGGGGAGTATGATGCTGCCCCCCCCCCATTCATCGACGTTATTGTGACTGTTGAATAACTGTGTCAGCCATTTGACTCCATAGTCCCAGGCACCTTCCAAGCCTCTATTGGTACCTCGTCAGGCTCAGCTGCCTTCCCGAGCTCCATCTTCCCTATGGCATTGCGAAGGTCTTCCTGCCTTCATGGGAGGGGACGATCCGTTGATTGTTCTCCCCGGATTCCCCGACGAGGGAATTCCCCATCAGGAGCTCCTTGAAGTACTCCTTCCATCTTTTTCTGACCTTGGCTGGCATTCATAGCACCCAGTGAGCACCGTTCGCCATTTTGACCTCTCGGATGCTGACGCTTGCTTTATGCCGTGCCTTGGCCAGCCGGATGGCGAACTGATCTCCCTTTGGCCTGTCCAGGTTCTCGTATAGGGCATTTATCTCTCCATTTTTTCCTTTTGCTACGGCTGCTTTTGCTGGACTAATAAGTCTCCATTATGCTGTGAAATGCTCAGGTGCTCTCGTACTCTGCCACAGCTTATAGGATTCCTTCTTTTTCTTCACCGTAACCTGCACCTCATCACTCCAGAACCATGTCACCTTATCACGTCTGGTTCCTCCCTTTGTTTCATCGAGGGTTTCCTTGGCACATCATAGGACGTTTGGGTCACCCTCTTCCAGGTCAGTTTGATCGTGAAGACCTGCTTCAATCACTGATCTTCGCAGTTTTTAGCACTCTGAGCCCCTCACGCAGTCTCCACCACAGGATTCAAAGTTCTGTGCTTATTTTGATTTTGCAGGGTAAGGGTATGTTGATGTCGGCTACCAAGGGCCTATGCTGCGGTGGTGCATCTTCCCTCGGAAGGACTTTCACATCACGCACGGTTTTCAGTGTAGGGCTTCGCAACAGGACATGGTCGACTTCTGTCCTTTTTCCTGTCCGTTTCCCTGAAGAAGAAGAAGAAGAAGAAGAAGAAGAAGAAGAGTGTCAGAAAATGTTTTCACGCTCTATTCACGAAATTATTTTCAATTTAAGTGTAGAGGAAATAGGTGTTGGACAGTACCATCACCTTTCATGCGCCACACTTTCGGCATCTATATCACCGCATGCATTTAAAGTACAGCGCTAATTTTTAAAACTATGTCGAAGGCTGATTGCATTCATAACAACATACGTCTGGAAGAGATTATGAATAGCACTAAGAAGGCAGGATGAAGTCAAGGAAAATATACGACATCAATTCGCCTAGCGAGGCTAGTTAGCATTACTTTTACAAGGCCTCACAAGCCTCGGCCAATAGGCAGTCCTCGCCCTTAGCATTTCTAAAAGGGTTGGGACAAATCTGTATGTCCGAGCAAGATGCAAGGCTCAACTTGCGATAGTTTGGAATTCAACCAGAACTTAGAATTCGCTCGGTTTCGCTATAATGTGAGCTGAGCTTTATCCGATTTTATTCATTGGATTTTTGAGTACCTGTACCTCTTCGGCTGATTCAGATAAGGGTAACTCACCTGGTATTGTCGGTTCACTGCAGTAGAATACACCAGTGCTTCGTGAAGGGCTGCTTTACAAGCTGACCCCCAGCCCCAAGCTACTTTGGCCTCCAGAACAAATGACAGCCAGCACTAAGACCCCATCGAGCGACTACCCATTGAATAGGGAATTGGTTGTGCACCATGAAGCCTTGCTGAGAAACGATTTCGAGACTTCCCGCAAAACCCTCTCGAGCTCAAAAAGATTCATTGCATTTTTCCTCTGATCTTCGGATGATTCAGATGGGGGTAATTTTGAAAGCCCCGGGTCCTCGGATGATTTAGATTGCGCCATTTTCGGCCGAGCCGGAATTCGGATAATCCGAAACCGGATAAATCCGGGCGGATATCCGAAAATGCATGATTCGGATCCTACAAGACCGCCCGCGTCGCGCGGTCAAAAAAACGGTTAGCGAGTGAAAAAAACCGTCGCAAACCTTCACATGCTCATAACTCCTTAAGTTTTAAGCTGTTTGAGAAACTGTTGGCACCGTTCGATTCGTCTCTTCGAGATCTACCCAACCATATATGAAACTTGCACGGCGACTGCTTGCAAATGGCACGCGCAGGCGTGTTTGGAGCGCAATCATCATCATCATCATTTTCGATAGTGTTTGTCCCACTTGGTGGCGGAGTCCGCTCTTCTGGTCTGGTGACGCCACTTCTCCCGATCAAACGCTTGGTGGGGATGGACATCAGCTAACTTCAAGTCCATATGCATATCTATCTAGCCATTGTTTCGGGCGTCCTCTGGGCCGTTTTCCAGGGGCTTCAAGATTCAGGCCAATCTTACACACGATGTCGTCGTTAGCGCGAAGGACGTGGCCATATCATCGTAGACGTGCTTCGCGCAACTTGTCAGCTATCGAGGCGACACCGAACCTTTGTCGCATGGTTCATTGCGAACGGGGTCCAATCTCGTTACTCCAGCCGTCTACCTTAGCATCTTCGTTTCCATTACACTGAGGCGGCTTTCAATTTCCTTCGTCACGGGCCAGCACTCAGCACCGTACGTCGCTACTGGGCGGACGACTGCTCTATACACCTTTGACTTGAGGTACTCAGGTATTGTATTGTCGCAAAGCACCCTAGTCAATGAGCACCATTTGGACCAGGCTGCACTCACACCTGCGTTCACCTTCAACTTTAGACTGCCATCGGACGTGACTGTTGATCCAAGATACTTGAAAGATGTAACTCGTGAGAGCTCAGTACCATTGATCTTAATGGTACTGAGCTCTCACGTCTGCTCATTCACATCCGTCGTCAAGTATTCCGTCTTTTTGACGTTTAGCTTGAGTCCGAATAATGCTAAGCGATCGCACCAAGCCTGTGTCTGTCGCTCGAGCTCTGCTTTGTATTCGCATGCAAGCATGACGTCATCGGCATACAGCAGCGTCCAAGGAGCTGCGCTTTGGAGATCGCGTGTAATTGCATCCATGACGATCACGAAGAGCAGTGGGGAGAGCGCAGATTCCTGGTGCACTCCGACAGAGATTGGAAACTCCATCGAGGTGCCCGCTGGTGCTCGCACTCGGCTTATTGGGCACGAGTAGAGGATGCGCACCCACTCAATAAGCTCTTCAGGGATACCATGTCGTCGCAACGCGTACCGTACAACGTTCGCGCGGAACGCGGTAGAAGGCCTTCTCCAAGTCCAGGAAGGCGAAATGCACCGGTTTCTGTTTCTCGCGGTGCTTCTCTAGCAAAAGACGAACGGCGTGTACGGCATCAACCGTCCCACAGCCGGTAACGAAACCACACTGATTATTGGAAAGCTGAACGACATCACGAATGTCCATCGACAATTCGCTCAAAGGTTTTCGTGGTGTGCAAAAGAAGGCGAATTGGACGGTAACTAGCACAGTCTGCAGGACTGCCCTTCTTCCTCCAAATCGGAATAGTCGTGCTTTGCTGAGGCCAAGGCTGCTTCAGTTTCGCTCACTGTGATCTTCTGAACGGGACCGTATACAGGTGATGCAAAAGGAACAGCAGGATGTTCAAATTCTACATTCGAGATTTCCTCGAAGTATTCGCGCTATCTCTTCACAGCCCTCTTACGATCCAGCAGAAGATGACCGTTCTCGTCGTTAATGCCAAAGAACTTCTCAATGTCTTCTGCTTTGCGACAGCGAGCTTTGGCGAGGCGGTAAAGACAACGCTCGCCATCGCGCGTCTCCAGTTTTTCACTCACATCAGCGTAGTGTGCGGCTTTAACAGCGGCCACTGCCCTCTTTGCCGCTTTCCTCGCTTCTCGATAATTCCGCCAATTATCGACTGTTTTATCACCGATAAATACGTGATATAGCCGTTTCTTTTCCCTGACCTTCTCTCCGACATCGTCAGTCCACAGCCAAGCCTGCTTGTCGACCCAACGCCGTCCAGGCTTCGTTGTGCCGAGTTCGAGGCGCGCAGCCCGAGTTATAGCATCGGTAGCATCCTTCCAGGTTTCTTCGACAGTTGTTACCGTCGGCAACCGAATGCGAGAAATAACAGCTGCTTCCTTCTCTTTCAGTCGCCACCATTTAATTCTAGCCGTTCCACACCGCTCGACACGTTTACACCTCGGAGGTGTGATCTTCAGCGAGCAGATCAGTGGACGGTGTTGCGTGGCAACCGTCTCATACGGCACGGTCTTCGCGTCTGTGATAAGGCTTTGGTCTCGACGCCTAACAAGGACATAGTCAATCTGCGTTTTGGCGTTCCCGCTATAAATCGAGATGAGGTGGGAGTCACGCTTTCGAAATTTGGGGTTCACGATGGTGAGGTCGTGTGAGTCTGCATACTCAAGTATACGCTCACCATCGGCGTTGCTTGACCCATAGCCAAAACCACCATGACAGCTGTAACAATCTTTCGTTGCTCCGACGTGACCATTAAGGTCACCTGCCAAAACAATCATGTCTTAAGACGGCACTTCCGCTGTCTTCTCATCAAGCAGGGACCAGAACTCGTCCTTGGCTTGCTCGGAGCAACCTGTCTGCGGAGCATACGCGGAAAAGAAATGACGTCGTCGCTCTTCTACGGCGACAACAATCTTCATCAAGCGGTCATCGAAACGTTCTACGCTTGCAATCGCCTCACGGAAATGCTTGGAGACATCGTACGGACACCACTGGTGGTCCTGGGACTTCCACATAGAACGGCCTTGAAGCCACGTCCTATGTCCCTTGACTTGCTGCAGGACCACCTCGTGTCCTGCACCGCACAGAAATCTATCTTTCTTCGCTCCAGTGCTTCTACCAACTCGCACGAGCGGCCCGTCAATGTACCCACATTCAACGTTGCTACGCGGGTCTTGCCTACGTTACGGGACTTTCGGACTAGCTCAGTTGCCCCCCGATGCCGTCCTCGCATCAGGGACCCTCGCATACTTCTCACACTCGCCGGGCTTTGCGAGTGCGCGTCGGCTCCCGCGGACGCTGTAGCACTATCTCGAGAACTCTGAAACGTCATCGACCATATGACGTGACACAGGATGTTCGTAGACTGGCCTGTCACTAGGGCCTGTCGCCTGCATTCGATTGTCCGTGATTGGCTCGGCTCGCAAAAGCAAGCAGTTTCCAGTGGCGCCACGTGGAGGAACGGACATCGCCACCACGTGGTGCCACTTGGTGGAGCGCAATAACTCTTTTAAGCTCGAATCGTTTCCGCTGCAGCTCGTGGGTCTTGTAGGCAGTAAAACGGTATAGTAAAATATTAAACTAGAACGGTGTAGCTTAGAAAGGAGCAATGTTACAGGGGTGAAAAATGCAGGTGAGATTTGTGTGACGCATTTTTTTTTTCGATTTCGGTGGACCACTGCGGAAAGACTCGGCGAGCAAACGGCCTTAAAATGCGTACGCAAGCAACGAGCTTAAGGTACTTCACGATGGCGTGCTCAGAACTCTTTATCTGCCTAAATTGCCTTAGCCTCAGCTGCTAGTTTAAAGCGGCGGAAGATAGCGGTTAGGGTTTCTTGCGCTCTTACTCGCCCAGGTTTGAGTGTTCGACACTCTCAATGGTACCGTACTGTTCAGCATGAAAAGCACTATCGAATGGTTCCAATTTCGACCGATTTTGGAAACATCGATTTTTTGACAGATTCGCATCGAGAACGATGCCGCTCGTGCAAAAGTGACGTCAACGTCCGTCTGCCGCTCTCCGCAGCAAACGGACGTTGACGTCATTGAAAATCGATGTCTTTGAATTGGGCCATGCTTGATACCATTCGATAGAGCTCTTCATGATGAACTGAATGGTGTTATTGTGAGTAGGGGAAACTGTAATGTGGGCGAGTCAGAGCGACGAGAACATTGTGCTCAATTGCACGCGCGGGCGTGTTCTGAGCGCAATAACTCTGCCATTGTAGACCCTTTACAATTTCAGCCTGTGGGTTTTGTAGGCAGCAAAATGTACTAGTATGTACTAGTAACAGGGGTGTACTAGTAAAATGTACTAGTAACACAGCACCTTAGCTTATGATTGGACAAAGTTACAGCAGTGCAAAAATGCAGATTAGCCTTATGTGCCACGGTTTTTTTTCCAATTTCAGTCGACACCTGCGGAAAAACGCAGAGAGCTAACGGCCTGTAAATGCGCAGTCGAGCAGAACGCTTACGGTTCTTTAAGAAGACGTGCTCACAACTCCGTAGTTGATTAAACTGCCTTAGCACCCTTCTGCAATTTTAGGGCGGCGGAGTTTTAGAGTTTGAAGTTTCCTGCGCCGTACTTCGCCCACATTTAAGTTCTCGACACTCACAATAACACCATTAGCTTCACCAAGCTCCATCGAACGATGTCAATCGCGATCAATTTCAGAAAAATCGATTTTTTCGACAATTTCCCATCGAGGACGGGGCGCTCCAGGCAGGGTCAAGCGTGGGGTTCGATTTTTGCTGGAAATTTACGACCCCCCCCCCCCTCTGAAGCGGAATTTGTACGACCCCCTCCCTCTCTCTTCCACTGTTCTATTTCTTGTATTTCTTGCTTTTTTCAAGGTTTCTTGTGCAGTTTGAACTCTTTAATAGATTCTTCTTTTCAGGTGCGGCTTCGGCACTGAAGAGGACAATGAAACGAGTTCCCTGATCAATAATGTTTTCAAAACACAATAAAATTCTTTAAAATTTTGAACGCTATTTTCGACACTTCAAAATAAAGATCTTCTGGTAGCAGTTTCCAATCATCACTGTTCAATTTATGGGTTTTTTTTTCAGGACACCATGGACACGGAACATTCTTCTACCTAAAGTAGCGACAATTGCATCTGAAATTGTGCTCCGAAATTGTGTTACATAAAAATTTGAGTATTACTTTCTGACGACGACTTAAGTGCTTTCCTTATAAATTTTTTGAAGAGTTCCTCGAATCGATTATGGAGCGGAAAAAGGAAGGATGGACGATGGAGTTCTCTCGGAAATAATGTTCTCCCATCCTAAGAAAACGTCATAAAAAACGAAAATGGAGCTAAAAAAACCCCAGCTCTGTACATGATACAGCAAAAAAACAAGATTCTCCGCATCGATGACGGAACTGCGATGAAGATATGACGAGGATGGATCGCATACAAAATTCTCATTTTTCATGAAAATATTATTTTTTAGCCGAAGCAGATCACCCATACGGATAAAATCTAGCCACAAGAACCTAGAAGTTTTGATCAATTCACTGTGAAAAAATTGTGATTTTTTGGATAGAATAGGTTGAATCGACCTCTGGTCGACTTTGCACCAACGTCATCGGAGCATAAAATTGAACGTTCACAAAAAGGTTCATAACTCGGTAAGTTTTTCGAATTTTGAAAATTCTTTTAGCTTTTCATAAAGTAGATAGTACGCCCTTTCTCATGATGTAGAAATCGTTTTCCAGAAAAGGAGTCGTCACTTGGCTGCTGGTTCGATTTTTGAGCGAAAAAAATTGAAGTGGCTTCACAAAAATATTCATAACTTGACCAATTCTTCGAAGTTTCAAAATCCCGCTAGCTTTTCAGAAACTAGAGGAAGAGCCCTTTCTTGCTATGTGAGAATTAATGTCCAAAAATTCGGTCTTCATGCGCGGCAGGGGAGGTTCAATTTCGGCTCCATGTCGCGAAAATACGAACCGAAAATCGAACCCCCCCCCGCCCCGCATGAAGACCCCTTTCTTGGAAAACGGTTCTTATATGGTTAGAAAGCATATTTGCTCTATTTTTTGAAGAGCGAGCGGGATTTCTGATTTTCGGAAAAATAGCCGAGATATGATCAATTTTTGCAAGTCGTGAACTGAGTAAATTAATGAGTATTATTAGTGACTATTAAAGGATAAAGGACGGCGTTACTCAATCCCTTCTGGGATGCGCCAGCGCATTAAACTTCTACGGGATGTCGTGGAGGACCGTTGACTCGCCGTGTCTTCGCGCAGTGGTCGACCGAAATTGGAAAAAAATTGGGTCGCACAAGCCTCGCCTGCATTTTCGCAGCGTTTGATTTAGTCCACTCATGAGCTACACCGCTTTAGAGCACATCAAGAACCTTGTGCTGCCTACAAAGCCCTCGAATTGCATCCAGAAAGATTCAAACTTGAAAGCGTTATTGCGCTACGGACGTGCCCGCGTGTGCATTTGCGAGCGGTTGCCCCACTCGATTGATAGGTTCTATTCTATATGCATTGTTCACGACGTATTCTCAAGTACAGCAATTCCTGAGTAGGGCGGGCGGAAATTTCTAATGTAATCTAATTTCAAAGTCCTATCGTATACGCATTGTGCACGGCGCACTCTCCCTTCTCGCTTCATAAAACCTCTTCATTTGATAAGCTGCTGTCAGTGTGTGCACTAAAGCACCTAAAGAGGGTAAGCTTTGCTGTTTAGCACGACATTTGAATCGCTTCCGCTTACTCGATTGATAGGCTCCATCTTATATGCGTTGTGTACGGTGCACTCCAAAGGCTCGTCGGACTGACTGGAGCAAATCCTAAATAGGACGCCCGGAAATTTCTTATAAAATTCTACAAAAGGTGCAAGATAGTCTTGAAGGCTTTACATTTTCCATTAAGCAAAGATAGAAACCCATGCTTCCGCCCATTCGATTGATAAGTTCGGTCTTATATGCATTGTGCACGGTGCACTCTCGGAGCATTCCAGGCACGACAGAGCACTGACAACGCACGCTATGCTTGAGATACTCCGAAAACACTACACATCACATGCACGTCCTGGAAAATAAGGTGCTCTAATGGCAAGTGGCTGCTCCGGTCATTTTTTAGGCCACCCACGGCGAAAACGGTGCGGTGTTCTGGTAAAGCTTTATATATGTTTGTGTAGATTTCGAAGAGACGAATCGAACGGTTGCAACGGTTTCTCAAACAACTTAAAACTAAAGGAGTTATGAGTATGCAACTGTTTGCGACGGATTTTCCCGTCGCAATCCGTCTTTTTGACCGCGCGACACGGGCGGTATTGTATGTCTAATGCGCAGTCACTCGACGAAATCGATTTGGAAGATACCCGAACGAACTATGGTGCCAGTTTCACGGAAGAGTTCGAATGATGTTCGCAGAGGATGGCAGCACAAATTGGTACGATACTATCACGTGTGGCTCTGAACTGACTAAAACGATGCGCACAGAAGACCCGAGAAGAGTTGGCGTGGCGCAGTTAACGAGCAGAGCGCGTTGGTGAAAGAAATAATGAAAAGTTCGCTGTCAGAACTAGGCGAACTGTGTGGATCAATGGTGGACGGTGATGACATATGCGAGCTACTGGAGGCTGCGCAAATTGTGACCCAGCTCAAGCGTTAGATTGACGCTTTTGAGGAGATAAGCACCGCGCTTAGGAGAATTAGCACTCAGCTCGAATGTCCGAAAGACTTGGTACACACAAGGCTGGAGGAAACTTTAGACTCTCTGCGCTTTGAAAGACAAAAGAGTGAAAGATTGGGAGAGCAACTACAAGACAAAAAGTTTCAGGTTGAAGTCCTACGACAAGATGTGGAAAAGCTGCAGCGTGCATCAAAGGATGACCGGGCAGGCGCAAAAAGGTATGCCATATAGTGCAGGCAAAACGGAATGTCAGTCGAGATGGTGTACTCTCTATTTAGAACTAGTAGAACATAATTACATTTCGGCCGAATTCTTGACTCCTATGCATGAATATGTTGAAATAACTTTAGAAGCCATAAGCGCAACTAGTAGCCGAATGCCTGGAACAATGATTTTTCGAGATTGTAGGTTAGCAACAATTGAGCTGTTGAGCTTTTGAGCACCTCGTGCTTAGGAGCATCAGCAATGCATGTATATGGTGTCCCAAGAGTTTTGTTACACGTTTTTAAATTTCCTTAGTTTCTCGGTAAGAATGTTTCTTTTGATGGATCCACTCATTTCACAGTTGCGATCAGAGAGGATGCTAGACGTAATGCTATCCGCATTTGCGTAATCGAGGGACTTGGAAATGGTTGCACGTAAACTAGAACCACACTTGAAAATGTTAGCAAAATTCGGAAAATGATCCGTTGGGATCCAGAGTGCTCCGAGCGAAACGAAAAATGTCAGAAAAATTCAACATGAGCAAGAACGCCGTTTCCGGAGTCGCGGAGAACATCATCAACACGCGCAGCTTAACATCAGTCGAGTCCACTGCTCCCCGAAGAGACGAAAGGGAGAATACTTAAAAAATCAAGGAAAACTGTTCGCCTGGCCGCCTTCGCAAGGTGCCCATCACAGAGGAGAAAGCATTTACTGTTGATAGTACCTGCAGCAGCTGAAATTGTGCCCAGAGCCCAATTGCGAGATTCAGTAATGGCCTGGGCTGCAAGTTGCGTGGTCGGGAACCCGCCTGTGGTTTTTGTCGATAGAATTGTCAAAATTAATGAAGCAAACTATTGGTAGTAGATCGTAAAGGATATCCTAAAATCACTAGCAGCACGACACCTTAGAGACATCGGATTCGCACTACAACAAGGCTGGGCTTCGGAACATTCAGTGAAATCAACGATCGTGATGTGCGTTGTTTCCCGAATTTGGTGACAAGATATTTGGCCCTCAAACCGCCGTGGTTCGAATGCTATGGATTACTCCGTATAGCCGATTCTCGAGCAAAAGATTTCTGGCGATTCAGTAGTCTCTCCCAAACTACAATTTCACGTGCCTTGGAAGAAATCTCTGTGGATCTGTATGCGGCCATCGACGACGTGTTTCGGCCGAAGTGAGTCCGTGTTCGAGGGTATGCTGAAGTCGAGAGGAACATCGCAGCAATCATTCTGTTAATGAAAGTCTCCTTCTTCTACTGCTTCATTTTTGTTACGAAGGAGATGGTATAGCAGCAATTATAGCAGACCATAGTTGTAAGAGAACTTTTGGGACACACTATTGTTACTCCTCAGCAGGGATGTGAGTATTGTTCGTTTTTGTGTTTCACATTCTGGTTTCCGACTGTTTTCCTCTCCTGCCGTGGTCTCCGTTTCTCTTTTTTCGTGCCGAAAGGCGGAACGGAAATCGGCATCGTTCAATACAGTGGTGCTGGCTTGAGCAACATTTAAAGTGAATCTGGAAAAGCGCTAAGAAATTAGCAGAGAGGCGCTGCTCAACAAATACGGAATTGTCGTCCTATGTTCAGGCGAGATTATTAGTAAAGGAAATGTTTACGGCCCAGCGCAAAGGAGAAATTGTTGTGCTAGCGCCGGCCATGCATAGTGTGCTAAAAATGCACTCATCGTTTAAATGATCATAAAATTCTTGCCTTTGTGGTTACAAATAAGAGGATGAAAGATGGCGTTATTCAATCCCATTTGGGATGCGCCACACACTACTTCTACGGGATGTCGTGGAGGTGAGTTGAATGCGTATTTTGCCATACAATGACTTGCGGTGGCCAGCCGATGAACAAGTCAGCGCTTCATCCTTCCCAGACAAGTCTGGTACCAGTTAACCGACCCCAGAGGGATGGAAGGCTTGCTTGGCTTGGGCGGGAAATCCGAACCAGGAACCTGGTATCGGGTGTAGGCACAGCCGGCGCCTCGTCCGACTGCGCTCCACGCGCCCTCCGCGTGGTTACAAATAGCTACAAAAAATTCACAGGTGTTCAAGCTAAATATCCAACCAAGACGAAAAATTCGTAACGGACGTGTACACACACACACCCCAATCTATGTACTTACATGTATGTTACACGCGTAGAATAGTTTGGTTCCGTCGCGCTTCGAGATAGAATTAAAATTTATTTTACAGTTGACGAAAAAAAACGCTATGATCATGCAAAAAACTGCGAATTCTTCCGAATTCTTGTCTGCAACCTGTCTTACTAGTATAGCGCAAATAAATAGGATTGCGTGACAAATTTATGCGACCCAAATAGTGCTCGTTGGGGAAAACCTTAGGTTCGTGGTAGAAGAAGCTTCATGAACAATAACACTAATGAATAATAACACTTAAGCAAAAACATGGCCGCAAATAGCTCATGGCAACGTGGAAAATAAAAAGGTGTATAAACAAATAAATAAATAAAGGATAAAGGACGGCGTTACTCAATCCTTTTTGGGATGTCATAGAGGCGATTTAAATGCGTATTTGGCCGTACAATGACTTGCGGTGGCTAGCCGATGAACAATTCGGCGCGCTATCCTTCCCAGACAAGACTGGTATCAATTCACCGTCTCCGGAGGGATGGAGGGCTAGGTTGGCCTGGGAGGGAATTTCTAGCCAGGGGACTGGGATCGAGTGAACGCGACAGTAGGCACCTCCTCCAAATGCGCTACAAGCACACAAATAAATAGGTAGATAAGTATATGTTTCTCAATCAGTTTTGCACGATTCTTTTCAAACATATAGTTGGCTTGCAATAGTTCGGTTTTCGGGCTTCTTATTTCACTTTTGGACCTTTTTAAGTCCTTCTGGTGTGATATGTTGCATATTCCGCTCTTCCACAAAAATTATCGCACATCCCTGCTTCTAAGCCAGGATTGTCACATTAACTAAACCACCAATATTATCAACTCGTGGTGGCGATGTAGGAACTGGAGCAGCCGCGTGGATCTCGGTTCGAGGTCCCAAGTCCAGCTCTCACCCAAACGAACGAAGCCTTCGATCCCTCCGGGGTCGAAGGTTTGGTTGAAAGAAAAGACATTTGGTGCTCAATTGGTGCTAGACTTGTCCGGGAGGGATAAAATACCTATTTGCCCATCGACTGGCCAGGTCATTGCGAGAAACTACCCAGTAAAATCGCATCCTCGATGTCTTGTGAGCATACAATAAGTGGCGCATCCCTCAAAGTGGTTGGTTGACGCAGGAATTTATCCTTTGACCTTATTACTTCCTTGTGCTAGTATACCACAGAACAGTGGACAAGCGCTGTTTCAGTGCCGTTGCGCAAATGCCATTTTGCAAGAACTTCTGAATCACGACCGCTGTCAAATCTCAACTCCCGACAGGAACGTTAAATGTTTTCGTGAATCTTCAGCAACATCACCAGCTATTCACAAAGCTATGTAGCTGCAATACATAGCATTTCTAAACAGGTGCGGTCCAGCATGGGAATGGGAATCGAAAGGATCTGCAATGCGCTCGAGCAAGAGGGCTCCCTTCTGCCCAGCTCCGGTGCTAGGTCGCTGGCCATTATGACTGCCCTAGGAAGACACAATTAACTAGAGCATTCGGAGAAGTTTGTTCCGCTGCGCGAGATTGGGGCATCAGAAACTCGCCCGTTTTCAAGAACGCCGTCTTCTTCAGGTTCAGTCCCACAACTCCACATACGCGGTCGAAGCCGGCCAGCATTCGCTCCGCTTGGCTTGGTGTGATGTCGCCACCGAAACGATGATGGAGCTATTCAATTTCTTTAAGCCTCAAGTGGTATCGAGCTTGTAGGCTCTCATAACAATGTTTTGTTGCGATCAAAACTCTAGCTCCAGGCGGGAATGCTCGACGTTAATACACCA
This sequence comes from Heligmosomoides polygyrus bakeri, assembly GCA_947359475.1. Lineage (NCBI taxonomy): Eukaryota > Metazoa > Nematoda > Chromadorea > Rhabditida > Heligmosomidae > Heligmosomoides > Heligmosomoides polygyrus. Next base: position 58,892,478 of record OX375866.1, on the reverse strand, counting down.
CTGACGCTGTTTGATGGAGCGCCACATCCACACCTCGTGGGACTAATCAGCACTCAAATTTATATCGGGATTAGCCAGCCACTGATATCAGCATGGAACCAGTGGAGCTAAGGTATTGATAGAAATGATTCAATTCAATTTCCTTAAGCCTCAATTGGCTGGTATCGAGGTTGTAAGCTCTCATAACGATGTTTTAAAAGTTTGTTCACAAAATAGTCGTGGTTTCTCTATTGGGGATCGTGCCACTGTCCTCTCCGATAAACTCGGTAGAGTTCACCTTTTTCTTCAAAAAAAAAAAACTTTCAGAATGCTGAGAGATGAATCGTAATTTAACAGCGCTTGAATTCCTAATATTCTGTCAAGATGCGAGCAATTAAAACCAGTTTTAATTTTTGTTTTTTGTTCGCTGTCCGTTTTTCCGTTATCCGGCCATTTTCGGGCAAAATTATCCGTTACATGTCATCCAGGCTTCAAAACTTCGTTATCCTCACATCTCTGATGAGAAGGGCTTTAGTGGCCGCTTCAGTTTCGACGGAGTCGAATGTCTTCTTCAGGTCGATGAACGTAAGGCATAGCGGCAGTTTGCACTCTCGCGATACTTCCATGAGCTTCATCAGGGTTCGTATGTGGTATGGCTTTTCTGCTCACCTGATACGCTATCATACCAAAACCGCGGTTCTAAAATAAGCACGTTGCATTACGCACGCACTCAGTCAGAGCCGAAGAAATTCTTCTGGACTGTTTTCGGTCCATAAAAGTGACCGTTTCCATTTTAATAACACAAGCAGAGCATCTCAGTGAGGAATAAGGGTAAAGACAAGGAACACCAGAAGAAGTTGAACTGGACCTTTTGGGTGTGTGGTGCATTCTACCTATACGGAATATCGTAGAGGCGGTTGCATTGCATATTTCGTGTTAGGTGACGGGAGATGAACAGCGAAATGTTCCTTCTTCCCAGGCACCCATAGAAGCCAGAGAGATGAACAACTTGGTCGACACAGGCGCAAACCGATCTTACATATATGTAGCAGGCGAGATCTGGCCTCCTGCTGACTGCGCGATGCACAGCCCCAGTCGTTGTTCTCGAAGAGCTTTGACTTGCAAACGGTGCAAACGAAGCACAGAACACCGGAAACCTTCCTTCACGTGCGAGAATCGTGATAGTCCGAGCATCATCTCGCCGATTGTGCGATCGCGTGGTTTACCGAGACTACTTAGGGCTCAGGTTTCTCAGAACTGTTAGAGCAGAGCTGGTGAACAGAAGTGTCAGCAAAAGTGCGTGGTAGCGCAGTCGGAGGAGACGCTGGCTCTCGCGTGTACCCTGAAGCAAGGGTTTCGGCTCGTGTTCCCCAGCCCAATTAAATCTTCCATTTATACGGTTAATTAATGCCAATGGGGAATGGGGATGACAAACCACTGCATTGTCCATCGGCCGGTGATCGTGAGTCCAGATCAGATCGGCGGTCCTATAGGCCAAATAGGCTTTTAAATAGTCTCGGGATGTCAAGTAGAGGTAGAACACGTGGCACATACCAGAATTGAACAACACACACTTTTTATTCTCTCCTGTGATCTTTATCCTTTGAGCTAGAAGAATAGTGAGGTCTAATAGACGGGCAAGGAGACGTTCTGTCTCTTCCACAACACTTCCTTGCCACTCTGAGAAAATCAAAAAGCACTCATTCCCTTCTTCGCCGCGATCAAGTTGAACAAGTCACAGCATGATTCCACTGTCGCCTTTGTTTCCGCAAGAAAGAATTTCTGCTCAGGGCCCGAAACAGCGGCATTCCCGCCACCAGCCAAGCACAACTCCGCACTCTGCTGGAGCGGCATTAAACAGGCTCGCCTCAGGCAGTAGCATAACAAGTTCATATGCCGCAGTGCGTGACAGACTGTATGAAGAGCAGAAGAATGCTTCCCTGGAACATTGTATGCCGTATGATGGGTCAGAGTTGAAGGAGATCTCCATCCCTATTCATGCGTTAACTGTAGGAATCGATAGTCATGCTTGATGTGAAGCGCTTCTGCATGGAAGCACTTTGGATGCGTATTTCGAATATGGAAAGAATTGCCCTAGCTATTCGACAGAGGACTCTGTGTTTCGCCATCTCCAAAAATGGGTGGCATTAAGTCGCCAGCCTCAAAGATGGAATGTTTTTTAGATCTGCGTGTAGGAGAGAACCACAAGCGACGGTTGTCATTGCCGCTTTTGGAAAAACCGTTAATTTCGGTTTAAGTTCGGACAACGTTCTCCCATACGAACGGATAGAGTAACAACGGTGAGAGCAAAGCGATTCAAACATGAAGTACTTTTGCAAGCGTAGACTACGTCCGCCCGGTCCTGGAGTATGGTACGGTACGGTGGTATTATGTCCCTTTAAGGAAAAATCGATTTCGAAGTTAGAGAGCGTTCAAAACAATTTTACGAGGAAATTGATGATTAGATCCCTACAATTTACATACGACCTTATCCAGATGGTGCGACGAGAAATATCAGTGTTGGACTCCAATCCTTAGCCAAGAGAACAATAAGGAATGACCTTTTAATGTTATGTAAAATCATATACTGCCCGACTGAATGTAAAGTCAATGAGCTGCTTAACTTAAAACCATCATGCACACGAGGAGGAACTTTAAAAGTATTTGTACCAAAGGCCAAAGAACATATGATTTTTTTGTGAACAGAGCAGGCACAGAATTTGGTAAATTCAGCAAGAAACAGCAGGTTGCATTATGTATTCGCGCGTTCATAAAGCACCTGGATATCTGAAAGATTAAGTAACAAGCGATTGATGTCAGCTCCAGTTCTACGGCCACCTATTTGCCCTTTTTTTTGTTGCAACATTCAATTTTAGTATTACCTTGAGCACCTTTAGAGTTGATTATTGTGTTATGTTTTCGTTAGTCAGGTATTTCTTCTACATGGTCACCCATGTAATAAACATAAATACATACATTCGTACCACTTAATCGCACTTTAAATAATTACTCCAAATTCGTGAAATTGCAATTGGTCGTCCTATACCCTTTGGCATGTTGGAAGTTTTAAAATGGCCTTGCAGAATAATGAGCATTGAAATAACGAATTACTTGGAGGAGAGCGAGCATGTTGTTTGGATAGAGCATTCGCAGAGACCGAGAAGATTAAATGAGTCCAGCCCTCTTTATTAATTCGGCATCCAATTGGAGATCGTCTAAAGGGATGCGGAACAACAAGCAATGTTTAAAACCATAATAAAGCGGCACTCAGTGGAGAAACGCATATTTTGTTATTAACGTATTGTCAGTAATTTTAATATTAAGATCGAGATAATTACAATCGTAGTCTGTCTCATGTGCCGTCTCAAATTGAAGAGAATTTTCATATGTGTCACTAAGTTGTAGTTGTTGTCGCTACAGAACCACATCATTTTCAACGTGAAGAGAGGGGTTGGACAAGGGTATACCACACCCACATGCTCTTCAGAGCCACCCCTGGAAACGTCATGCGCGATCTAGGACGGGAGGGCATGGGAGTGGCCGGCAGCTGCTCCATGCTCATAACCCCGAGCATTAGCCAGGCAGAGCAAATGCAGGCCGACTTCGACTGTGTATGTGGAAACGTTGGACTGCGGCTTGATCCTACGAAGACGATGTTCATGACAAACGAGTTTCTGTTACAACGATGTTTTGCTGCGATCACAACTTTGGAGCCAGTCGGACTCGAACCCGCACCTCCTGTTGACAGGGCGGGAATGCTCTACGCCATTAAACCACATGATCGAACGCAATATCCACACCTCGTGGGGCCAATCAGCACCCACCCGCATAAGCCCTAGTTTATACTCGCGCCGCTGCGCGGCGCGGCACGACGGTCGAGATAGATATCGACCGGGCGGCGCGAAAAATCGATCTATGGCGGTCGTAGTGCAGCGCCGTGTGGGAGCGTAAGTATAAACTAGGCCTAAGGCGCCTTTTATACTCCCACCGCGGCGCAGCGCGTCAATACGGGCTCGACGCTACTGGCCGCGCCCCATCAAATTCGGTGCGCTGCCAGTCGCTTCGCGCCCCGAATTTGACACGCCGCTGAGCGATTGCAGTTAGAAAGGGGAGCGTCAGCGAAGCGCGATTATGAGCGTCTGCGTACTACGGTCCGTGCTCCATGACGGATGACGGAGAAGACGGTCCACAAGTCATTGGAGAACCAAAACAGAAAGGATCAGTCTGGCTGATCAGCTGAATGCAGGTTGCCAATGTTAGTGGTGGGATTCCTGCGGAGCGACGATTCTTCTCTTAAGACTGAGGTCGAAGTCATCCGCTCAAACTGGTTAGTCGAATCCCTTGCAATGCAAATGGCACAAAGCGACCTTTTATTTTGCAACATGTGCGTGTCCAAAACTGGAGTTGCTGGAAGGCACTCATCGTCGAGAATAAGTCAGAATTCTCTCTCATATGTACGGCCATTCCGGAGTCATTGTGCACTAAACATGTCTTTAGCGTGGTAGGTGAAACTTCGTGAATGAGTACAGATCTCCATTACCTTCCTAGGTTACAGAACGTACGGGTGACTATGGTCACCGATTTCGCCCAAACTTTCTAGTCACCCGAACCTACCGTATTTGGCTATAACTTCAAAAACGGGTGAAAATTCGTGACCAGCAACAGGGGTGTGCGTAAATGAAGCCTGAAATTTCTTAAATCGTAAATCGTATGAGGTGCCTGACTTATAATGCATCTAATTTCCTTGTTTTTTTTTTTACTATTTTGAAAGCTAATTGAAGCTAACTATGTTTTATTGAGGCATTCACAACTCGAGCTGGACACTTTTCTAATTAAGATGGAAGCCATTAAAATCAACTAGCACCTTTCAAATCAAGCTGGATAAGTTTTTGGAGAACCAATATAAACCGCTTGTTCAAAAACGCTATCTTAAAAGGCGCCTATACAGGGTGTCCGAATAAAAAGCTAACACTGCTTGGACTATCAAAAATGTTTATCATTCTACTAGCCATTGGTTTGCATATAAAAGTATGACTTTGTAGAAACAATGGCAACAACTCCGAATAAACCAACAAAACCCATTCCATCCAAAACCAAAAAAATTATCGCCGGCCAACACGACGAAAACAGTATCCCACCATATATAATAGAGGAGGGTTTTTTTGTCTCAACGTGACCGTGGGCAACTTCGTAAACTCCGCGGGCTCGATGGTTTAATCACCCAAGTTTGAGGCAGGTTCTCGACTTCTCTCTCCGAAGGGAAGCGCAAGGAGGTGAGCAATCGCCGCTGCCGAGGAGGACACGTGAGGCGTTGCGAAATAGGCCGGCGCCGCGGCTCTGCTCGCGCACGTGTTGGGTGGCTACTGCTTCGAACTGACCCCCTTGAAGGCTCCTGTCCTTGCTACCGGTCAATTAGTGCTTGCAATTAGGTGCTGCTACAGTTGTGTTACCGCAGGGTACGACTCTGCCGCCTGTGTGCATGGCCGAGGTATCGTCGGCGACGACGATGCCCCAGCTCTTCGCCCCGCCCCTTATGAAGGCGCTGGATGGGCGCCGTGTGTGGGCAGATTTGTAGACCTGGTTGGTACGTGCGGTTGAGGAAGGCTCCTCCGAAATAAATAGCTTGCTAAAGAAAAAGTGTTCTGTTACCTCCTCTAACTAGTGACTAAATCTTAAGCCTCCTCCTCCCGTCCTCCTCTATATCTCTCTCCCTCTCACGTACCTCAACGGTACATTTGGTGCATCGGCCTAATAAGCCATATCGTAAGTCTCTCGCATCCCTACTCCTAGAGCAACAAGTCGATCTATTGCAGATCGCATTCTCTATAATAAAGAGAATCGTAAGTCTCTCGCGTCCCTACGCCTAGAGCCGCAAGTCGATCTATTGCAGATCGCATTCTCTCTAATAAAGAGAATCGTAAGTCTCTCGCGTCCCTACGCCTAGAGCCGCAAGTCGATCTATTGCAGATCGCATTCTCTATAATAAAGAGAATCGTAAGTCTCTCGCGTCCCTACGCCTAGAGCCGCAAGTCGATCTATTGCAGATCGCATTCTCTCTAATAAAGAGAATCGTAAGTCTCTCGCGTAACTACGCCAAGAGCCGCAAGTCGATCTATTGCAGATCGCATTCTCTATAATAAAGAGAATCGTAAGTCTCTCGCGTCCCTACGCCTAGAGCCGCAAGTCGATCTATTGCAGATCGCATTCTCTCTAATAAAGAGAATCGTAAGTCTCTCGCGTAACTACGCCTAGAGCCGCAAATTTCTGTGCATATAGCACTAGAAAAATCTCTTTCCTCACCGAAAGAAATTCCCAGTGTCCAAGACACTAGGAACACTATCTCTTAAATTCAAAGAGACCTACGAGAAGTCCCGCATAAAATGGCGTTGCACTTCCACAGAGCACCGATCAAGATGAGCAGCGCGTCAACGCTGAAAGACCTTGTGATAACGTACACAGAGTACACAGTAAGAGTAGAGTATCCGTTAACGGATGAAAATACTTACGAAAAATGTAAGTCTACCACTGCACTTTTGCAAAGCAGTATAAAGCAAGTGAAACAGGGAAAAAACAATCTCGAGAAGCTCTATAAAGAGATTCGAGAGGAGTACAAAATTTGTAAAAATAAGTCCGATAAAAAGGACATTATGCTAGAAATCGAGCAGATAGAGAATAAGTCACAGCTGCATAAAGAGCTAGCTAGTGCGGATAATTTGATTTACAAACTTACGGCACGTCATGAAGAATCCAAGTGCGTAAGGGACACGATGAGTGTAAAATTAGGGTATATCTCACAGAGAGCCCTAATACTGCGAAACGCTCCATCGTGCAGTACTGCTCCGCAGGAAGAAGAGGCCGACCAAACAGAGCCGATTGGAACTGAGGACAGTGATCCCTCTCAAACACCGTTGGAGTCGGTTGCTAAGGCTGTAATTGAAAGCGAGACACGACCATGTCGTTCAATAAAGCCACCCCAAGCGACGTTGCCAAAATTCTACGGCAACGTGGACGACTTCTCCGAATTCTGGGCAATTTTCGAGACTCTTGTCCACAAGAGTAAGGAGCTAGATATTATGGAGAAAATCCTCTTGCTCAAGGAAAGCCTGAGAGGAAAGGCACAAGACGCAGTAAAAGGGATAAAACTCGTGCCTGAAAACTATGAGTGGATCATCCAAACACTGCAGGAAAACTACTGCAATCAACCTGTAAATAGGTCGAATGTAGTGCAAAAGCTGGTCAGTTTAAAGCCAGCCAACAGTTCTCCGGAAAGCTGTTCGTCTGTTTTCGATCAAGTCCAAATACTGATCAACCAGATGGTTTCTGCAGGCTACGACGTACGGAAAACTGTCGATCCAATGTGGTGCGAAACCATTTTGGCTAAATTTCCCCGTGATGTGGTCAAGTCAGTTCTGCTATCGAATCAATCGCAGGATAGCCAAACAAATAGGTGACCTCATAGGTCATCTAAAGAAAGAGATTGCCGCGAAAGCATACGTGGAGAACAGACTGGGTCATAAACAGAGCAGTCCGCCAGACCCTCCAAGAGATAAGTATGTCGCTCCGAAACGACAATCTGCCGACCAGCAATGCCTATTTTGCCAGAAGGGCAATCATGGCTCGATGACATGCAGAGCGGTTACCGACCAAGCGAGGCGCCGCAAAATCCTAATAGATGGCCGAAGATGTTGGAAGTGCTGCTCAAACAATCACTCCAGCTTTGATTGCCAAAAGCCTGACTGCACACAATGCGGTCAGAAGCATCACACCAGCTTATGTATTAAAAGGAACCAAAATCCTAGGAATACTCAGCCGAATTGGAATACAAACCAAAGACCAGGGCGAAATATTCAAAGAGCCCCAAATTTTCAAAGGGAGCAGCGAAACCCTCCGAGACAAGGAAATAGCGGATATGTTCCCGAAAATACTCAGATGTGCTCTAAAACAGCGTTACCGTCCTCTGCTCAAAATGCCATATCATCGCAGCTCGTACTCATGACTGCTGAGGGCAAGATCTGGAATTACAAAAATAAGGGGTACGAGAAAATTCTCTTCTTCTTCGATTCCGGTGCCCAGAAAACAGTCATTGAGGAAGCACTTGCAGACCGATTAGCTTTACCAAGGCAGACAACGGAACTATGCACTATGTCGGGCATAGGAGGTCACATTGAGTCCTTCAAAAGCCATATCGTAGGCATCAAACTGGGTACAGCATTTGGAGAAGAACTTGATTTGCTTGTTCAGACCAAGCCTGTGATTACAAACAGTTTTCCTCGTCGGCGACGACGATGCCCCAGCTCTTCGCCCCGCCCCTTATGAAGGCGCTGGATGGGCGCCGTGTGTGGGCAGATTTGTAGACCTGGTTGGTACGTGCGGTTGAGGAAGGCTCCTCCGAAATAAATAGCTTGCTAAAGAAAAAGTGTTCTGTTACCTCCTCTAACTAGTGACTAAATCTTAAGCCTCCTCCTCCCGTCCTCCTCTATATCTCTCTCCCTCTCACGTAGCTCAACGGTACACGAGGTCACTGCTCATTCCTGTTCTTGCTACCTTCTCTGTGTTCGGGCATAACCTTCTGATGTGTGCGAGCTTCCGCCTTCACTTTTCTGAGAACAGCTCCTGCTGTGTTAATCCATACTGCCGCTCTTCGTTACTGCCTTTGCCACCGTTTCACTTTGTTTCTCTTCGAGAGCCTTTTCAGTTGACGTCAGTGTTGTGGTGAGAATCTGCGGCCCTATTCTAGTGCTCCTCGCTCTACACGTTAGAGTATGCCCCTTGGTAGGAAGGCACATGTATGCCCATTCACAGCATAAATGAACTAACTTGGTCCACCATAGGGCTAGAACCCACCAGTGCTGCTGATAATTTTGAATTTCATACAACACAAACCGACGGATTGGGCATTCCTACATCGTGGGCCTCCCGCCCCAGCCTATTTGATCCCCACTGCTAGTTGTAGCACTTATATCCACTCGTGTGTTTCTTAAAGAGGCTGACAACCACTTAACACGATGAGCCCTGTCCACCTGAGCCGTTTTGCGCCTGATTCTGTAGGCTGTAAGTAAGATTCTCCCATTCTAAGTTGGTTGGATTGAGCCCATCAGTTTCTCTCGCCCACATAAACTTCCTACTTTCTATACCCTTCCAAGCTGTTAAATGTTTATTCGAGTGATAGCAGAGGTTGAACAACAAACACAACATGAGGAACATACATATCCCACCTTTGTGATTAAGTGGCTTTTACACTATCAGTCGATTAAAGGCTGCGGTGAACTTTTCGAGGGCATGGTGCGATCTCGTCTTTTATTGCGCTATATGCTTGTTCATAGGCTGTAAGTAAGATTCTCCCATTCGAAGTTCGTTGTGTCGAGCGCATGTGGGTGAGGAAGCATCCGTAGCTAGGTTTCGGCTACGTCCCTAACGTGGCCCGCCATACCCGACGCCGGCGGAGCCGGCTCGCCTGGCGTGGCCCGCGGATGCGATGCCGGCGAAGCCGGCTAGCCTGGCGTGGCCCGCACACTCCAGCGTCGGCGCAGGCGGAGCCGGCGACCGACGCTGGTTTGCACAAATAATCCAAAAAGCATCCCCTACTGAGTGAGCGCATGGCACATTTCTATGGTATGACACATCTAAAGTTCTAAGCCTTCTCCCATTTTGAATTGTACCCAACAGCATTTTGTAGCTAACGGGAAGGAATTGTGTGACGATTGAAAGAGTATGGACACTCATGGACACATTTTGGACACTCATCATAGTCGGATTTTTGACTTTAAATTATAAAAGAAGATATTTTTGTGGCATTCTTTAGAAGTAGAGTAGAGGAGCAAGGTGCAGCTTGCATTGAAAGTGGTTTAATTGATTCGTACAAGGTGCATTTTAAACATATAGGGGAACCCATGGTAGAGAAGTCGGAGGAGAATGGCTATCGCGTGCTCTAGAATAGTTCTTGATTAGATCCTACATACCACGGGCAGTCGAGTCTTCCATACCTGCTGGGTTGTGAAATGGTGCCTGATTTGTCTGGGAAGGATAAATAGAATCAATTGCGGTTGCCGCCTACATACCACGGGCAGTCGAGTCTTCCATACCTGCTGGGTTGTGAAATGGTGCCTGATTTGTCTGGGAAGGATAAATAGAATCAATTGCGGTTGCCGCCGATGTAGAGGATGACCTCTACATCGGCGGCAACCGCAATTCATTCTATAAGGCAAACCCACACTCAAATGACCCCTACGATATCCCACAGAGGTAGAAAGAATGGAAGGCGCATCTCAAACAGGGACTGGTTAACGTCATGCTTTGTCCTTTATTATTTTTGAAGGCAACCATAACTTCTGGAATGAAAGATCGTCGTTCGAGGATACCAGGCAATTACTTTCGGCATTTACTTCGCTTGCAGGTTCGCCTGCACTTGTTAACTTTCGGAAACTCCAAAATATTGCATTACTAATTAACGACTGCTCGCATTCGCCAGTCCTGCTCTCAACTACCTTTGTAACAAACGCTATGGTATCTTTTGCCCAGTTTCCAGCAAACGGATCGCATACGGCGAACGCAAAAGCCCCAACCAAGCCACTGAAAACGAGACTAAAAGTGTCAAGCTTCTTCACTTTTACCAGAAAACGTCAGACGTTTTGCTTAAGGCGCACCCCTTATGCAAATACACTCCGCGTCATGACGTGCAGTGATAATCAGATTGAAACATGATTGTTTTACTGTTTCCAATAGTTCAGCTGTTACTCGACAGCCTCCAATCAGGTCCAATATTCCTTGATGGCTTTACATGAGTTCTGCTGTGTGCATTGGAAAGAGTCGTCTATGTGGTGAACAAGTGGTGAAAAAGTTACAAGTTGACTAGGCGATGGTTGCAGCATAGAATATGATTCAGCAGGTGATCATCTTCATTCCAGTGCAAGGAGAACTTTCATGTTTTTCTGTGGACTGGGACGAAATGCTCTCAGGCCATTCGAATGTGAGATGTTGTGCTAGAGTGTGACCAGAAAAAAGGCTAGCCCAGTTCCAGTGCTAGGAATTAACTAGAGCGGCTTGTATTTATTAATTTTAGGGTTTTTTTGGGATATTCTCAAATTGTGTTTTAATTTGCAATATATTGCTTTTTCAGTAATCGCAATCCACTATTTTTGACAATCATTCGATTTGACAGCATTCGTTGCAGCGCGGGCTGGTCCCAGTGGCTCTGAGCACAGTCTCAACTTATACTTATGCTCGAATGACCCATTCGAATAGGTATTCGAATGATTTTCATTCGAATTTGAATATTCGAATTCGAGTATTCGAAAAATCGCGTTTTTCGAATGTATTCGAATTCGAATGTTCAAAAAATCGCGTTTTTCGAATGTATTCGAATTCGAATGTTCAAAAAATCGCGTTTTTCGAATGTCCTCGAATTCGAATGTTCAAAAAATCGCGTTTTTCGAATGTATTCGAATTCGAATATTCAGAAAAATCGCGTTTTTCGAATATATTCGATTTCGAATGCTCGAAAATTTTCGGTATTCGAAACCATTCGAATATTCGCAATTTCCCAGAAAGCAAAAATTATTCAAGTATTCGAAAAGTGTCATTCGAATGCCCAACAAGAATTTGTGTATCGGCGTACTTTGAAAAGGCTTGGTGGGTTTCTCGGGTAATTTGGGTCGCCAAAACGGTTCTGTCTGTGAATCAAAGCTGTGGTACGATGGTGGCTCGGTGCCCGGATACTGAGCGCCTCATCGATACTAGTCACTTCCCGAAAAGCCTTCCTGTTAAGAGGGAGAACTTCCACAACGTCTTACAATGTTGAATTGCAAAAAATTTTCCACGGAGAATCGCTGAGTGGTGAATGACCGATCGGGGACCAGTAATCGTCGCCACCCCGATTGGTGAACTCTGAGAGAAAACCACTTTCACCGATAAAAGTATGGATAGTATCAACCGATATTGATTGCCTGATCAACCTGTGACATGGTCTTCTGAATTAAGGCGCTCGCTGGAGACGACTGGATATTTTCCAGTATTTTGTGTACCTATTCTACGCTAATTTTATGCACCTGTTCCTGTCAGTAATTTCTGACGCATCGACGATCGACAGCTCTTAGCGCGCTCCTATATAGTATCAGACGTTTTTTAGATCTTAGAGTATGGACATAAGGGTTAGTTTGATCTGGACCAGTTTTGCATTCCACTCAAGCAGTTCTGGAAGCTATTTCCGCCGTAAACGTAATAACGTAAAGGATGAAGGACAGCAGAAGGAAGGATAAAGGTAAATTCTTGTTTGGGAGGTACCAAGCATTCCACATTTATTACTGCGCCTGTGCAAAGCGGCCGAGGAAGAGTAGGAATTGTTAACAAAAAAAAAAAAAAATTGAAAATGATGGTTCAAGCGGCGTTTCCAAGCGGACGTTATTTGTCCTTCACGCTGCAGTTAAGAGTCTGAGACCACAAGCTAGCAAAGGTCTGCAGGATGGGCGTGAGGGTCAACAGGGTGCGCTTCTGTCTTATGCCACGTCGGGTGTCTCCTGGTGCAGAAGAGTACCTCATGAAGTCGGCTTTGTAATTTTCGTCACGCTATGCTCTTCTGCTCCTCCGTGGTCTGAATGCTCTGCTTCTGGATTTCGTTTCTGCAACGACTACAGTTCCCCAAAAGCTATATTATAAGGTAGCACTTCACAAAGGGGAGACGGCGTAGGTCGGCCGGATGTTATCGATCGATTTTATCGATTTTTGTTCTGAATTGGCCATTTGAAGTGGGATTCGCATGGATACGTCGGCCGTATGCCGGACTTCACAAAGGGGAGGCGGCGTAGGTCGGCCGGATGTTATCGATCGATTTTATCGATTTTTGTTCTGAATTGGCCACTTGGAGTGGGATTCGCATGGATACGTTGGCCGTATGCCGGACTTCACAAAGGGGAGGCTGTGTATGTCGGCCGGATGTTATCGATCGATCTATTTTTCTGAAGTTTACCGTAGTTTATCAATATGTTGGCTGGAGAATAATTACATTCACAAGTTCATCGCAAATAAGAAATATTTATTCCTACCACTTACTAGGGTGAATCACCAGAACGAAATGAGACTGGCCCTCATGGATAGCCTATTCCTAGCTACTTGTAATACATTTTGTGGCCGCAAAATCGACAGTGTGATATTTCACATTTGTAGATGAGCTGGACAGGCTTGCTACAGATTTACATGTAGTACTTTGTCGCCAGTCCTTCATTAGCTGCCGCTAGGCAAAAGCATTGTTTCATGAAAGTTCTTTAACAGTCAGTCTGCCACCAATTTCAAAAAGGATTGTTTTAAAGTGACCTAGAAGCTTACAGTGGCTCAACCAGATAATGTTCCCTTCAAATGTGTTGTAAACCTTTCGTTTTTTCCTCATAAGCAGCAATTAACAAAACACTAGTATTCCTTTGAGAAAAATTCGTATTCCAGTAAGCAAGGAAATTAGACGCTTCCATAAGCCCTTTGATCGTTCTACGTGTAAGTTCTCTATCTCATTTTTACGACTCACATGGAGGTTTATGAGATGCCTGTCGATAAAAACCTCGTGCTTAACTAGGAAGGGATCCGTTGTGTATTGCTTCCCTTTTCTCTTCTGTGTTGCCTTCTATCATGTCTATAACACAGCCTGATTTTTCATTCGAATTCGAATATTCGAATCGAATATTCGAATTCGAATATTCGAAAAATCGCGTTTTTCGAATGTATTCGAATTCGAATGTTCAAAAAATCGCGTTTTTCGAATGTATTCGAATTCGAATATTCAAAAAATCGCGTTTTTCGAATGTATTCGAATTCGAATGTTCAGAAAAATCACGTTTTTCGAATATATTCGATTTCGAATGCTCGAAAATTTTCGGTATTCGAAACCATTCGAATATTCGAAATTTTTGGGAGAGCATAAGTATAGTCTCAACCCGCGCTTTCCGACATGGCTGCCTAAGCTTTGCGCGGATTGTGAAACTTTCCTAGCCGCTGTTCGCGTGTTCACGTCAGCATCGGTTCCAGTTAATCTGAACAGCACTTTAATTAAAATCAGCAATCGACGTTGCTCTATGGAAAGGGGCAAGGCCCGTCGTTGATCCCATTGCGCTTTTTTGGTGTTCCCCCGTCTTCTACATTAAACAAACGATGCATCTCAGCAGCTGCAGGGGAAGAGGAACAGAACTGGTTATGCACTAGCACTATGTAGCACATTTCGAATACACAGCAATGCAACCTCGGTGGAATTCAACCAAAGGCGAACTCAGGAACGACGGCGTGGTAGATGGCGATGACAAACAAGAACGATCAATACGGAATGCTTCGCTGGAGCCAACTGAAATAATCCCACTGACATATCAATTGATCGATCTCTTTGGGGCAGCAACGACGCCGATATAAACGTCTATTAGCTTCTGGTAGTGGAGAGGAGCCGACAAAAGCGCTCGATAAACAAAGAAAAACGACCGTTATTCACGCAGAACTTGGAGATAAGGAGGGCTCTGGCTGAGAATGAGTCGCATCGACAGGAGTAGGTGCAGTACATCAGAGTCCTGCAGACAAAGCATCCTTCAGCCTTTCCCGAAGGCGATCAGATCGATGGGAAACGAGCGGAAAGGATGTGGATGGGTCTCCTGCGCCGCTGCACTGCGGGGATTAATACTGCTGGTGGTACGAATCGCTCACGAACTGCAGCGCACGCTGCTATCGAAGCGCGTGAACCTGACGCGGAAAGAGTCGCACTTATCAAGCCTGGCCGGCCCTATCATCACCGACGACTCCGCGGCACCACCACCACCCGAACACTCGAGGGATGAGCCTGACCCCGCATGGAGCGCCCGCGGACCGGGAGCTCGGAATTCATCTCGCTAATGGCTGAATTAGACGTTGCGGCTGGCTTGGGCCTTGCCACGGAATTGCAATCGGGGACGCGTTCGGAAAGAACCACGCGTTTCTAAGCCTCAAAAAGCACTACGAGCATTGCGAAGTCGATCTACCGCAAATAAAGGCACGCGTTCGCCTCTAATAGAGCTTCCCTGAAAAAGATTAGAAAGGCATGTGTTTTAGCGATCTTCTGAGAAGTAAATTTAGCGGTCAAGCTAACAGCATGAACAAATGACGACCACATTCTAAACAATTAAATAAGCGGACCACCGGAGAAGTACAAGAAAGGAACCAAATAACTTCCTACAATTACGGTGTTATACGGTGGTCTACACAGTGTAATGCACCTAAAATGTGGTAATCATCTTTTTTCCTTACTGGGACTTGTAGGAAACCAAGAAGATGTTAGAGTCACGAGTTTTCCAGGTTAAAAGACAGCTGCACAAAGCGCATGCTAGGTGTTCTTCTTCTTCTTCTTCTTCTTCAGCGTCTGTCCCGCTTCGTAGCGGGGTCCGCTATTCTGGTGTCATGACGCCACCTTTCCCGATCCAGCGCTAGATCAGGGTGGACACCAGCCGCTTTCAAGTCCGTATGTAACGTATCAGCCCAGCGCTGCTTCGGGCGCCCTCTAGGCCGCTTTCCTGTTACCTCGAAGTTAAGGCCTATCTTGCGGACGCTGTCTTCTTCTCCACGCAGAACGTGGCCGTACCATCGTAAGCGAGCTTCGCGCATCTTGTCCGCTATCGGCGCGACACCGAACTTCTGCCGAATAGCTTCGTTTCGGATGCGGTCCATGCGCGTGACTCCAGCCGTCCAGCGCAGCATCTTCGTCTCCATGACGCTGAGGCGCGTTTCAACTTCCTTGGTCGCAGGCCAACACTCAGCGCCGTACATCGCTACTGGCCGGATGACTGCCCTGTAGATCTTTGACTTAAAGCGCTCCGGTATCTTCCTATCGCAGAGCACCCCAGTCAACGAGCGCCACTTGGACCAAGCTGCACTCACGCGTGAATTCACTTCGACCATCAGTTTGCCGTCAGACGCGACTGCTGATCCCAGGTACTTAAAGACCGCAGTGCGTGGAAGCTCGATGCCGTTAACCTTGATGGAGGTGGACTCGGTAACGTCCGTCGTTAAATACTCGGTCTTCTTCACGTTCAATCTGAGTCCAAACCGCTCCAAGCGATCACACCAAGCTTGCAACTCTCGCTCGAGTTCTCCTTTATCTTCGCTAGCGAGCATCACGTCATCGGCATAAAGCAACGTCCAAGGGACGGGCTTCTGAAGATCTCGTGTGATGGCATCCATGACGACAACAAAGAGGAGTGGGGAAAGCGCAGAACCCTGGTGCACCCCGACAGAGATGGGGAACTCCATCGAGGTTCCAGCTGCAGCTTGAACTCGACTCTTTGGACAAGAGTAGAAAATTCGCACCCACTCTATGAGCTCTTCGGGAACTCCATGATGTCGCAAGGCGTACCATATCACTTCACGCGGTACGCGGTCAAAGGCCTTCTCCAAGTCGAGGAAGGCGATATGCACTGCCTTCTGTTTCTCGCGATGCTTCTCTAACAAGAGGCGGGCGGCGTGTATGGCATCAACGGTGCCACAACCAGCCACGAAGCCGCACTGATTGCTGGACAGCTGGACGATGTCCCGAATTCGTCCATCGACAATTCGCTCAAAGATCTTCATGCTGTGCGGAAGCAAGCGAATCGGACGGTAATTGGAGCAGTCTGCAGGACTGCCCTTCTTCTTCCAAATCGGGATCGTCGTACTTTGGCGCCAACACTCAGGCACTTTCTTCTCCGCCACAACCTGATTAAAGAACTTCGCCAACCACTCAGCAGAGTACCAGTACTTGGACTTCCACAAATCAGCTGCCACGTCATCGGGCCCAGTCGCTTTGCCCGGCCTCATCTTCTTCAAAGCCGCTTCAGTCTCCTCCACGGTGATCTTCTGAACGGGGCCGTGGGTTGGAGCTGTTGAAGGGATGGCTGGATGAGGAAATTCTACCGTAGAGATTTCCTCAAAGTAATCGCGCCATCGCTTCAATGCCTTCTTGCGGTCCGTAAGAAGATGACCGTTCTCATCATTGATGCCGAAGAACTTCTCGATGTCCTCGGTCTGGCGATGGCGATTCTTTGCAAGTCGGTACAGATACCGCTCACCATCACGAGACTCGAGCTTCTCGTTGACATCTCCATAATGAGTGGCTTTCACAACAGCCACGGCCTTCTTTGCAGCTTTCTTCGCTTCTTGGTACTTCTGCCAGTTATCGGCTGTCTTTTCGCCGAGAAACACGTGATAGAGCGACTTCTTCTCTCGAACCTTCGCTTTCACGTCGTTTGTCCACAGCCATGTCTGCTTGTCGACCTTCCGTCGCCCAGGCTTCGTAATGCCGAGTTCTGACTGTGCAGCTTGACGAATCGCGTCGGTCGCCTTCTTCCAAGTTTCGTCGACAGTCGTGACTGTCGGTAACCGCACGCGAGAAATCACAGCTGCTTCCTTCTCTCTGATTCGCCACCACTTAATTCTAGCTGCACCGCATCGCTCAACCTGCTTCAGCCTCGGAGGGGCGATCTTCAAAGTGCAGATCAGCGGTCGATGCTGTGGGGCGACCGTCTCATACGGCACGATCTTCGCGTCTGTGACAAGACTCCGGTCGCGATCTCTCACAAGGACAAAGTCTATCTGAGACTTGGAGCTCCCACTATAGTATGAGATGAGGTGGGAGTCGCGTTTTCGGAAAACGGTGTTCACAATGGTGAGATTATGCGATTCCGCATACTCAAGAATGCGCTCACCATCGAAAGCGCATGCTAGGTGTTCCAAAAATTATAACCGTTATGCATGGATTGCCATAAAAATTTTGCCATTGTTGAAACTTTTCTTACATGTCTACCATTGAGATAGGAAATGCATTTGTTCCATGTGCTCCAATATCTTCCTGATTACAAAGGGCAGTGCATCTACAAAACTACATCTACAAAACGTTTTGCAATTAAAAAGTGCGAGCTTTTCCATGTGACTTTGCTGAGCTTTCCTTCTGGAGAACAGCTTTGATCACCAGCGAATTCTTCTAGAAATTTTGAGCCAGAGTCAACGCTCTGAGGAGAACGTGGGGCCGCATTCTTTTGCTGTCAACAAAAAGGTCCGAAATTGCTTTCAAACATTTGTGTAACCAGAGTAAGTAGGATGGCAAGAATTGGCTGCTTCACGGTACTGAAGATGCGGTCGCGAGGCGAAAAGTACGGCTAGTAGAAAATGCACAGCTAATCCACCGATTACGCGCTAATTTATGGGCGTCTACTGCTCCCCAATTTTCAGATTTATCTCAACATCCGTGCACTAGTTTGGACTCAAAGCTTCGTACGTGATCCTAAGGAAACAAACATCTTGCTCAAAACAAAGGCTTTGAAGAGCAAGGCGTAAGCTGCGAAGAAGAACGCATGATCTGAACGCCGGACCCGCTTCAAGGTTCTCGCTCTCCTCAGCTCTGAAATGAGCTATAGTTTTGTTGCAGCTGAAAGAGCAGGAACCTTATGAGCCTTCAAACAATATGCTCCCAACAACTGAGACTCTTCCCGCTTTGTTGGGCAGCTTCTGCTGATAGCGGTTTCGACGGACCTACAATATGCCAATACGTGCGCACATGTTGCAGGTCTGACGAAGCTGTCTCCACAGAAAAAGCAAGCCCACCAGTCGTCCGTCTGTCTGACTGTCTTTCCCGCTGCTCAGCTTCATACTCCCAGCGACATCTTTGATCTTCTGCAGGACCACTAGTGGATGTGAAAATTGCACGAATATGCCACCCATATTGGGCAGACAGCCTCACAGCAGGTGCATTAATGTCCAAACAATCGATATCGAACGATGCCATGTTTTTGCCCAGAGTAAGCCTTCATCACGCCGGTCCTTTGGAAGGTGGGGAGACTCCACAACAAGTAGACATTATTGATCCGTGGTCCATTACCGCCTGATATTATCGATTGTTGTCCGAAGTCGACCTTCCGAGGTTGAGAGGTGGACATTTTGGGCGGTGGATAGTGCTCACAACACTCAGACAATATCGGCGGTATACAGGGGTGTGCGTAAATGAAATCCGAACTTTCGTAAATCGTAAATCGTAACAAGGCTGGAGATCCAAAGATGAGAAGACTATCTGTGTATTGCGCCCCCATGTCTACAATAGACGTTGTTTTAGTGCTTCAATAGCAGACAAATTTGTACATTTGTCCTTTTTCGGTATACAAATTGATGCCATGGCTTTCAGAGAAGAAAGTGCTTGCTTGCTGGTTAACCTTGCGAATCAAAAAGATCATAATTGACCACATAGAATACTCAGCGCATCGCAAAAAGGTTCTATGGCATGTAATTCCAATTTTTATCCTGAGGTTCGACTATTCTCTCTATTCGACACTTTCTGACCCCTAAATTACGCGAGTGCCACTCGTTGTGAGCTCGATGTCAAAGCTAATTTACTGAGCCAAATTAGAGCGCAAGTGCTGCAAAAAGCGTAAAGGTAGACGATACTTGGCACTACATACTAGCCACGCTGAGCCAAAATTCGAGAGAGTTCGCACAAAGAAAATAAACAATCCGCAACATTTAGTGTTCCAGACAACAAAAAGTTTTGGCACTGAGAAGTGCAGTTAAGAGATGCTCTGCAATCTGTTTATATTAACCTAGAGATACAGATTATCCCATAAACTGTCGTCACTGTCTTGCCTTTTAGTCCACCTTGAAAAGCAGAAAGTCAAATTCTACCAATTAGTGGCTTCAAGACGTTGAACCATATAAGGCTATGATGAAATAGTGAAAATTCACTAGATTTGCAACTTTTTAATCGAAAGTTTTTTCTTTTCACCTCAAGCTGCTTTAGAACCGCGGTAGAGAATCATAAATTATTAACGATCTAATAACTATCCTTACACCCCGTCTTATGCAGGCTAGGCGCGAATTCTTGGCTGATCGTGGAGTAACACTTTCCAATCGCAATTAAATTTTGAAGCGGATCAGAGCCGGCTTTGCGTAGCTCCTTGAAGAATTTCCGAATTGTTAGGGATTCATCACAAGGTAACGATCCTCGATTCGAGATGCACCATGCAATTCCCACTTTTCTACATTTGACTTTGGTGGTATTTGAATGCCGTTTCAGCGTAATACCTTTTTTTCGTACCACTCGAAGACGTGTTAGTCCTCTACTCGTTGTAGGCAAATCTGGTGTTAAGCGACGTAGAGATGTTTGAACGAGACCTTCGTTGAGCCAGCCGAAGAACTGAGTTTCACCTTGTTCGAGCACATATTTGCAGTTCCACCCACTAATCTCCAAAATGTTGATAAAAACATGACCGTCAAATGTTCCACACAGAGATTGAACGCCTGCGGGTGGTGTCTAGTGTCAAAAGTAGGCAAAGTATACTCAAACTGGAGCGCGCTCGATGTGCGTGTGACCCAAAATGTCGTGAACCGTAAATCGTAAAAAATTACCTAAAAATCGCCGTAAATCGTAAATCGTAATTACGCACACCCCTGGTTGTGTATTACCATCTAATGAGTCGGAGCACAACGAGGTAGTCAGGCATGCGTTAGAACGGTTGACCACTGGTTACGTATAGGCCATGCTTCGGGATAGCGCAATCCTTCAATGAAGCAGTAACAACTTTTTAGTGACCGCGTAGTTCAATAGTATAAACGTACTTTTTACAACTCCTCCTAGTTTTTTCTCAAAGGAACTCCAGCAGCGACACCTCAACGAGATGAGTTGAATAGGCAACAAAATTCAGTATTCCGCACAGTAGTTGAGTGGAAATTGCACTTTTTGTTTAAACGTTTTGGACAGCCTCAGCAGTTACGGTTCAACGTGGAAGCTAGACTGACCTGCTGCTCAGCACCGAGCAAGCCACTGTTTTATCCTTAATGGACAAGCGTGGCTCCAACACGCCGACCCATGAGGAATGGAAGGCTTGGTTGACCTGGGAGGAGTCCAATCCAATGAGTCTCGATTGGGATGCACGCGACAGGCGGCGCTTCCTCCAACCCCGCCCCAAGTGCCCTTTTCGTAAATGCTTCGGGAAAACTATTCTGCAATTCGTGCTCTTCGTGTTCACATGGGCCCACGAGCTAAGCTTATTGCGACTGTCCAGTCTACACCAGCAATGCCTCATCATGCGAGAAAATCAAGCACAGAGCTACAGTTAAACAAAACCCCGCCCTGTTTGCAACACTTTCAGCAATCCGCTTGCGCTGGATTGATGAGGTGGTAGAATTCCAGCATATAATACAAGATACAGCGATAATCTGAACACTTGACCTAACCGTAATAAGAACAGAAGGAAATACATAAGCAAAGACAGCTGCGGTACTGACCTGGTATTAATCTACCCCTACCAAGTGCTCCACGTGTGCGTGATGCATGGAGAAAACCTGAGCGCTAGGGGTCTCAAAAAATGAATTTGCCCAATCATTTGATGCACAAAACAGTGTCATCGTTTGCCTAAAACAAGTCAGACACTACATAGTTAATTACCTATGTACAGGAAAAGCACCAGTTCAGCCTAACGGCGAATGAAACCTAAGTTCGAATCTTGTCGTGTATCGGATTAGTGCTTATTGTTTCCTACGTCATACTATGTGTAGCAGGAAAACGTGAAATCTTTAACGTTCCCGAATTCAGGTCGCTGAAGCGGTACTCCACACCAAACCGATTGAAACCCCCAGAAAGGACATCAGCCGGCTTCTGTCAGTTGTTGGTCATAGGCCTTACGCTTTTTGGACTTCTGCAAACTTGGATATCACCGAATCATCAATAATCATATAAATCTCGCTAACACCTGCCATCGACACGGGAGGGGGACGTTCTGCCTGAAAGCGGCGCGGGCAAAGACGCGGGACAGTGCCTGCGGAGACAATTAGCGCCGACTCGCGCAGTGACACCCGCACTCAGCCAGACAGCTCTCGCCGCGGAGGCGATGCTGACCCTGCCAACTACAGGAGCCTGTAGGTCGACCAGATTTGTTGTGATTACAATCGATAGAGGGATAGGAGGCTCAGACGGCTTGCATTGCAGTCCATAATATGGGACTGATCTGAACCCTACCATCTTCTATATCAGAATTTCAACCTCTATCGAATGAACAAGGAAAGAATCTTGTCTCAATAACCTCTACAACATTTTTTAAGGTGCAGTTACCTTTCGGTAAATATCAGTTTTTATTTATATCAGAATTAACTACGAGGCATGCTTCCAGGCTAATGATGTGAACTCTACCGTCTCCTGTACTAGAACTTCGATCTCTATCAAATGAGATAGAAATTACCCTGTCTAAAAAACCCTTAAGGCGGCTTTTAAGCGTTGTTTATTTTCCTTAAATATCAGTTTTTATTTCTATCAGAATTAATTGCGAGGCATGCTTCCAGGCTGAAATTGTGCGAGAAATATAGTTAGATAGACGAGAGACCTTCTAAGAGCACCCCAATGCTCAACCTTTTTGAAAATTATGGTTATGATTCTTCAGTGCATAGAAGATGTTCACAGTCTGAAATTGCACAACGAGTTCGATTTGATAGTCGGTGGACCTTCTAAGAACACCGAAGTACTCCAGTTTTTTCGAAGCATACATTAGTTTTTTCTAGCTCGTTAATTGATGGAGGAGACATTGGCTATGCAAGTACATTGCCTGTGGAACGCGAGGTCAAAAAACTGCTAGAATCACAAACGACTGACGAGCAATTTGAAGTATTGTGTGATGAAATTTATTTTCCTTGAACATTACATTTCATGAACCACCTATCCAGTCTTAGTCTCGACATGTATGGTGTGTGCATTATAAAGTTCAATAGAAAAATCAGTTACGAAATGATAAAGAAATGTTATTTTAAAACTAATGCTTTGAACTTATGTTAAAAGATCCCTCGTCTATCTAGTTGGAATCCTCGTGCAATTTTAGCCTGGAAGCAAGTCTCGCATTTAGTCCTGATATATGTGAATAAAAACCGATATTTAGCGAAAAATAAACAACGTCTGAAAAAATCGCCTTGGGGTTATTGAGGCAGTATTCTTTTCTGGATCATTCGATAGAGCTCGAAATTCTAGTACAGGAGATGGTAGGGGTACATCAGTAGTATTTAAACATGCCTCGCAATTAATTCTGATATAAACAAAAACTGTTATTTAACGAAAATAAACAACGCCCAAAAAGTCGCCTTAAGGGTTATCTAGACAGGATATAATGCAAAAGAAAGTAGAGTTCACATCAGTAGCCTGGAAGCATGCCTCGTAGTTAATTTTGATATAAATAAAAACCGATATTTACCGAAAGTTCCACGGATCTCCCTCGATAGAGAGCCTTCGGGCTCTCTTGTTAAGAGGGATCTCGGGCCGCTTGTCGCAGGGCCACGTGGCGCGTCCCCGGGTGGTGGATAGGGGAATTAAACGCGAACCAAATGCGACCGTGTACTGCCCAGAGACGCAGGTGGGATGCAGGGGATAGACTCCTTGCTCCTGCTGTGTCGGGTCGATGCGTTCCTTGTGCGTGGGAGCGGCATGTTCGTGCACTGTGTGCGTGGATGTGTCCGTGACTGTGCGGATTGTAACTGTGTCGGCTCGGCCAAAAGCTTGCACTCGGTAGACTGGGAGTACATGTAAGGCGATTCGAGGCCGCCTTAAGTCTCGCCCCGTCCCTTCGGGCAGTCTGGCTGGCTGCCCGGAGTACCCCGCCCGCACGACAGAGCCTGACTAGCTACCCGTGTTGTATTCCAGTCAAACACAGCAGCACTAAAGGGCCTCATTCCCCTGACCCCGAAAGAGCCCCCATTTCTGCAGCGATGGGAAGGACGAGTACGGAGAGGCTGCTAAAATCTCAGGGCCTAACCAGGCTGCGCAAACTGAGAAGGACTAGGATGACGATCTGTACTTACAACGCCCGCACGCTTGCGTCGGAAGCATCCGTCGAGGACCTGATGATGCAAGCCAGGAAGATCAAGTACGACGTCATCGGACTGACCGAGACGAGAAGACACCACTCCCTACACGCCGCCTACGACTCCGGAGAAGAACTGTTCCTCGGAACATGCGACAGCAGGGGAGTAGGCGGTGTTGGTGTCCTCGTCAACACGCACTTGGCCATGAACATCGATTCGTACGAGTCTCTGACAAGCCGAATCGGACGTCTGCGACTGAAGCGATGTGGCTCCGTGCCAGCCTTGACTGTGTTCGTCGCGTATGCCCCAACATCCGACTACGACGACGAAGACGTCGAGGCCTTCTACGTGGAGCTGGAGAAGTTCTATAAGGAAGATCACACCTTCTACAAGGTGATCGTCGGCGACTTCAACGCCAAGATCGGGCCACGAAGGTCGCCGGAAGAACTTCACATCGGAACCCACGGTTTGGAGTGGAACGAGCAAGGTGAAAGGCTGTCTGAGTTTATCATGTCGACCAAGACCATCCATGGAAACTCGCAGTTCCAGAAGCCTCCCTCCCTACGATGGACCTGGGAATCCCCCGGTGGCCAGTTCCACAACGAGATCGACCACATCATCTTCAATCGCAAGTATTGCCTGACCGATGTCTCCGTTGTCCCCAAGTTCTACACGGGATCGGACCACCGCCTCCTTCGCGCGAGGTTCCGCTTTTCGCGTCAAGGAGAGAAGGCCGCGAAGTTCAAGAAGAGGAGTCCCAGAACGACCATCAACTGGGACCTCTACACCTCTCTTGCCGGCCTTTGGGAAGATGCCGTCATGGACAACGTCGACGAGGAATACGATCGCTTCGTGCACCATCTCCACGATAGTGCTAAGGGAGCCGAGAGCTTGAAGACCACCAAGAGACGCCTGTCTCCGGAAACTCTCGAGCTGATACGCCAGCGTGGAGCAGCACGAGCGTCAGGCAACTAACAACTGGCGTCCGAGCTTGCAAAGCTATGCAGAGCGGCGATAAAGGAAGATCTGAAGGAGAGAAGGGCGGAAGTGTTGGCTGAAGCAGCAGAGGCAGGGCTGAGCATCCGCAATGCCCGCCGGAACTTCACCAACTTCAAGACCAAGATGACCGCTCTCCGACGTCCTGACGGAACCGTCACCTCTTCCAGAAGGACCATGGAGAAAGTCATCCACGACTTCTACTCCGATCTCTTCGATAGCCACGTCCACCTACCCCTACGCCATCTTCCGCAGGATGGATACGTCATCCCCTCTGTTCTCCCTTCCGAGATCCGACACGCCATCTCGTCGGTGAAGAAACGTACAGCACCCGGTCCTGACAGGATCAGAGCTGAACACCTGAAGAACCTCCCGCCAGCGCTTATCAACACCTTGGCGCGGCTCTTCACTCGCTACCTGTCCGAATGCAAGGTTCCATCTCAGTGGAAGACCAGCAAGACCGTCTTGCTGTACAAGAAGGGAGACGTGCACGACATTGGCAACTATCGCCCGATCTGCCTGTTGTCCGTAGTCTACAAGCTGTTCACTCGAGTCATCCTGAATAGGATTAGTAGAACGCTGGACGAAGGACAGCCATGCGAACAAGCAGGATTTCGGAGAGGATTCAGCACGATCGACCACATACACACCATTACGAAGCTCATCGAAGTGTCGCGAGAGTACAAGCTGCCGCTGTGCCTTACGTTCATTGACCTGAAGAAGGCATTCGACTCCGTCGAGACTGAAGCGGTCATGGAAGCCCTGCTCACCCAGGGCGTTCCTACTCAGTACATCAAAGTCCTTCGAGAGCTGTACAGTGGATTCACGACCAAGATCTCACCATTCTACAACGACGTCGTCATTGACGTGAAGAGAGGGGTTCGACAAGGGGATACCATATCCCCGAAGCTCTTCAGCGCCACCCTCGAAAACGTCATGCGCGAACTAGAATGGGATGACATGGGAGTGAAGGTCGACGGCCGGCAACTGCACCATCTTCGCTTCGCTGACGACATCGTTCTCATAACACCGAGCATCAGTCAGGCGGAGCGAATGCTGGCCGACTTCGATCGTGTATGTGGAAGCGTTGGACTGCAGCTGAATCTTACGAAGACGATGTTCATGAAGAACGGATGGGTTTCTGATGCCCCATTCTCGCTCAACGGAACGAACATCTCCGAATGCTCCAGCTATGTGTATCTGGGTCGCGAAGTCAACATGGCCAACGACCTAGCACCAGAGCTGAGCAGGAGGAAACGAGCGGCTTGGGGAGCTTTCAAGAGCGTCGAAGAAGTCGTGAAGAAAACGAAGAACGTCCGACTCCGTGCCCACCTATTCGACTCCACTGTTCTTCCTGCCCTAACATACGCCTCAGAGACCTGGGCTATACGAAAGCAGGATCAACACGCGATCAGCGTCGCGCAGCGTGGAATCGAGAGGACGATGCTCGGAGTGACACGACTCACGCAAGTGAGAGAAGGCCTCCGGAGTTCCGAGCTTCGCCGACGTTCGAAGATCAGAGACGCTGTCGCATGGGCCAAGTCGTCGAAAATTAGGTGGGCCGGCCACGTAATGCGATTCGCAGACACCCGCTGGACGAGAGCCGTCACAGACTGGATTCCGCGGGATGTCAAAAGAACACCAGGACGCCCACCAACGCGTTGGTCGGACTTCTTCGTGAAAGCCCTGAACGACCGATATGACGCTCTTCGTGTCCCTCGAGCGAGGAGGATCCATTGGACCACTCTGGCACGCGACAGGGACGAATGGAGACGCTGCTGGCGCCCGCTCGAGCAAGTCGATGATCAACGGGACGACAGGTGATACAGGTGACAGGTGATTTACCGAAAGTTAACTGCGCCTGAAAAAAATGTTGTAAGGGTTATTGAGACAAGATTCTTTCCTGGCTCATTCGATAGAGCTTGAAATTCTGATGTACAAGTTGGTAAGGTTCAGATCAGTCCCATATTCTGGACTGCCACTGCAAGCCGTCTGAGCCTGCTATCCCTCTATCGATTGTAATCACACCAAATCTGGTCGACCTGTAGTTGGCTGGGTCACCATCGCCTCCGCGGCGAGAGCTGTCTGGCTGAGTGCGAAGCGGCGGGTGTCACTGCGCGAGTCGACGCTAATTCTCTCCGCAGGCACTGTCCCGTGCCTTTGCCCGCGCTGCTTTCAGGCAGAACGTACCTCACCCCATCGACACATCCAGAATGAATCGTTTCCTCGACTCCACTACAGGTACTCCGGAACCAGCACGATGATTGAGGGCGAATATCCGAACAGTGGATAATTCCTGATGTAGTATTCACCACAAATTCTCTAGAGAGGATTACACCATACTCAGAGGAGGCGCCGGTTTTCACATTCACTCTAATGTCCAGAATCAATCGCTCGACCCAACTCTAAATTGTTAAGAGGTGGGTATACCTAACATCAGAAGATCTAGTTTTGGGATTCCTTACGTATGCCCGGACGGTCGTAGGGAGTAGTGTTTCCCGAACATCACCCATCTCCCTATATCGCGCTTCATATACTATGCGCTGCTTTCATAAGTACATATAGCGCTCTCCGATCCATTCCTTCTTCATACTGGGAAAACACCTGTCATTGTGTCATTTCTTCACCAACTTCAGTTTTTTCAACTCTTCGTCTGTTAAATTCCTATCGAGTGCTAAATTGTCAGCTTTCGTGTTAGGCGTAGTTCTGATGCGTAAACAAATAAATAAGAAAATAAATGAATAAACCGGGTTTGGGTATCACCAGAAAAACAAAGAAATCTCTCCAGGATATGAGAATCCTTTCTAGACGTGTTTGTGGAATAATGATACTACTCATGATACTCATTTACTCTCGGCTAGTCACTGTGTTTATCGCACGGAATCACCCAAACAAACATTGGAATCACTGCGTGTGTTGGAGAAGGAAATTCTACATAATTTCCTTCTCCAGCACATGCGGTTGCAGGTAAAAAAACGTTCTTTTAAGGCAAGGCCTCGACTACGATCTTCCCTTTTTACTAAAGGAGCTGGTTCGCAATATGCCTTGACTACTTAATCTCGAAACTCACGATCATAAAGCTCAATGATAGATACCTCAGCGGATGACTCATTAGGACGATGTTTTTATCATTTTTCTATCACGCAACCATATTTATTGTTACCTCTCACTGTGTACATCTCGCACTCACTCTTATCCCATCTTTTTCAACGGCTAATTGCAAACAGTTCTGTCTGTTGGACACAATACCACGTGCAACAAATAAATAAACCGCTTCCACGACTTGCTCTAGAACAAGCCGCGCGTGCCCAAAGAGGTTGATAAACGCATTACCTGTGTTAGTACTCCAATCTTAAACTATGCAAACGCTAAAAATCCTCACACGAACGCTTCGGAGATCCGGCAAAACAACACGATTTCCTGAAGTCCAATAGGACTTGATCCTTCACAGCTATCTGCTCTTTTTGACATTCTCTTCACATAGTTTGTCCAAAGAAGCTAATGCAGGAAAGAAGTAGTGTTAAGGAAACAATCAAGAAGCAAAACGTATTCACTCCTGGTGTTTCGCATAAACAGGAGAAGACACCAATGTAAGGAGCTAGAGCGGTGAACATGAGGATATGCTGCACCTAACGACGCGAAAATGATCGTATCGCGATCCAATAGCTCTGGGCTCTTTCGTAGCCCCAAAGAAAGCAACGCAGTTCCCTTGACTAAGTAAACCTGAGAACGCGATCCCTTCAGATGCACGCCAATCCAGCATATTACAACTAAATAAAAACGAGGCAGTATCGAAAGATTCGCGAATGCGGTTCAACACACGGGAAGTCGCCTTTAGCAGCTGAATCAGTCACCAGATCACAATCAGCGTGGTTCAGTACATCTGGCAGGAAATTTTAAACACCACTGGCATGAAAGATGCACTTTGACAAGGAGCTCGAGATTCGGGAGATCGATTCCTCGTCGATCTCAAGCTGTGATAAAGGCTTGCAACAAGTGAAGGTTCCCAGAAAACGACGGCTTGCTAACATACAGTTGCGCTCAAACGAAGAGCTGCTTTTACGCCCTATTGTGCGGACCGTTCACAGCCTCCAAAAAGGCAGAGCGGCCTTCTAACGCTGAACCCTGCATCTTCCTGGGCCTTTCGAAAGAAAAAAACGGCTGGGCATTTCCAAAACGACGTTTGTAGGAAGGAATCGTGCCCTTGTCTGATAGAGCGCGCTGTTTGGAAAGTTTCCGCTCGTCCAGCTGGCACCAGCTGATGTCATCGGATGGTGTTGAGCGTCTGACGACACCGGTACCGTAATTGGCGGTGGCGTTGTGCTCGGGTGGCGGAGCGCCACCCGAGGCGGGGCGGAGTCGGCGTCGCGGCGATAGAGACTTGGGCGAACCGCCGCCGGCGGCATAGGTGTCTATGCTAACAAACGGAGCACCTCATCGCGTCATCCACCACCCATGCTGACGTCTACACTGGCTGCCTTCGCGGCTCTCAGCTGTGTGAGCATCGCCGCTCCGGTCACTGAGAGCACCGCGTTCATCGAGCACCCCGACCAGATGAGCAACGGCACGCTGTACTCGATCAGCCCTTTCTCGCCGAAGGTCTTCGTTCGGACCGACGAGTTCGACCTCAACTTCAAGTCCTGCATCGAGTTCTCGTACAAGCTCATGGAGAACAAAGTTCGGTGAGTCGCGCCGCTCAGAGTATTCTCTCCGTAGACCCTTGCCCAATTGTTCGGCCACTTATTGGTTCTCTTCACTCTCAAGCCTATCCGCTATTCCCACTCCGCAGCCCCTTATTGTTATTGGCCGCAAAAACACTGATCAACGCCACTAGCCCTGACCCGAAAACACCAGAAGAACCGTTGAATTCAGGTCACTAATGTGCATTTTCTTCGTGAATTTGTGTCGTTTCTTTTCCAGAGGTCGCCTGCAGTGATGACCTGCTCTAGTAACCCGTTAGAAACCACATAGTTTCCCAAGAACATAATTCATAGGACTGCCACTTTACAATAGTGATCGTTTAGCTAAAAGTATCGGTCACGGCCATCGCTCCAGAATCATTCATCACTGCCAAACTATTCTTCTTGTGCTCACATTCTTCTTCTGACATCTCAGAATTTGCTCTAGTTTACATCATACTTGTGGTCCTCAATTGGCGAACGTTAATGGGCTCGTGACTGCATTGCTCCGAAGCAAGACCTATCAGAAGTCGGCTGCTATGCCGTATTGTTCATTTGACCATTGGCTGGTTGCAGCATTGTCTAGAGCATATTCTACCTTGGTCTCAGTCGAGGTGACCAAGTGGTTACAGGGTGGGAGCCAGTTCGAATTATGGCGAAACATAGGTCTAGCAGCCTTGTGAATGCCAGCATGCAGCCTAGATGCCGAAGCCTAGACACGGACTCGTGCTCCGCACATGACTCATCGTATTTTTGGTAACAAATTAATGTAAGCATTTCTCACTCAGACCGGAACAAATAGCGGAGGAACAGGCAAAACCGAAGCATCTCGCTTCCGCCATAACCAGCCCATTCCTGTAACTGTTTTTCGATAACGGACCGCTTTTTGTGGGGACTCACCGCAAGCGTTCGGCAAAACGCTGTCTACTTTATCAACAGCTTCTGCGTTGCATGGTAAGCCCTAAGCACCTGTTAGTCTCAATACTCTGGCCACAGAACCAGAATCACCGAAGGGGTTCATCTGGTGATAGATTGCATCCAGTATCAACTCATCCCACGGCAGTCCCAGGGAGAGCCAGCCACCCACAGCCAGCCGTTAATGGAATGTGGAAAAAATGCGTTCGGTGGCATTTCGCCTTATCGTGACGACTGTCAGAGATTGGAGCATGCGAGCATCTTAACATTATGAGCCGCGAAAGATCAGGCAGCACTATCGATCGGTGACCTGTAAGCGTGGACAGTACCGTCGAAAATTCCGAAAGCTTCCGCAGTTGTTTCAGTCATAGCGACGTGAGAAACGACCGTCGGAGGCCACGAAATCGATGATAAATGTTGTAGAACACCGCCGTCAACGCAAGCGAATGTCTTTCAGACTTCGCGCCTACACCTGCCTGCTCTCCGAGGGCGGCTTCTGCACCCTCGACAAGTTCGCCTACCCAAAGGACAAGGAGGGTTGCGCCTATCTGCGTCCTTGGCTCTACGCACACGACAGGTGAGGTGATGACGACTGTCTGAGCTCTTCGTTCTCGCTAAGTCGCGGGCAATCATAGGTACTCGTTCTACTTTGCGCTGGAACGTCGTCCGCGGAAGTACCGGATTGGGAAGAAGCGACCACACCGGCTTTACAAGCGAAACGGTCATCTCTCGGCGACTCCATTCGGCCAGCTCCAACTTAAAGGCATCGTTCCGTGCGACCAAGTCTGCGGTAAGAGCAGCGCCGACAACCGCACTGCGTAGTCCGAGATGGCTAGCCCGCATCATGCTCTGTACATCTTTGCTCAAGGATAATAATTTCCTTCCCGTTTGTTAACGTACCGGTGCACCTTGAGACCTCAAGGTTTTGAGTGGGCTCCTCGAAAACATTTGCTAGAAGGGAAGTGCATGAAAATGTGTCGGTGTTATGGCTAGGTATGCGATCGCTGTCGCTTCTAACAATCCATAATTTTATGGGCCTCGCATCCAGTTTGGAAAATCGCTCAGGATTCCATTTATTTGCCACTTTTGTTGCAAAAACACTGGTTGTTTTTGACCCACTCCTACACCTCACCGGGTTCTCTATTCTGCTCTTCCCAGTCCAAGCAAAGAATGTGAGATGTAGCTGACTACTCCTGTATTTAAGTAATTTATCGTTTTTGGGATCTACTATAGTCTGGAGGGGGCACCGCCATAAAAGCGGAACCAACACAACCAATATGGCTTATCCTCAGAGAGAAACCACAAAGAAACGTTTTCTCGTAGGCCAGCTCAGTGCGTGGTATATGTGAAATAGCGCATCTTCAATTTTACCTTCGTTGCTAAAAGGGCCGACTGAGCTGCCCCTTCCTCCTGGGAAGACCCTGTTCTGCTATAAGACCAAGCACTGGGAAAGACTCTGGGACTTCTTCACAATTTCATGGCCAAATATGGTGGCCTCCGCACTTATAAGTTCGGGAAAGAATCAGGAGTCAATCTTGTCCAAATGGCTTTTTGAGACTGGCGTTTTTCCAGGATGTAGGCCATAATAAGCCTCACATTTCCATAAAAAGCACTCCTCTCAGAACTCAAGCGTTGGAGTCTCGCGGTTCACAATGTACGTAGTTCCCAGAGCAAGCACTCGCTTTTCACAGCTTCTGTTTGTTCCTGTTCTCTTGTTCTATGTGCCGATGTCCCACACTTGCCCTACCCTTGCTCGCTTTGCATAGTGTAGATTGTCTGCGCCATTAGACTTTCTCGCAATGAATCTTCCTCTTCCTCCTCATTATAGGTGAACATAATAGCGAAATGTGTGTATATGCTTCTAGTTACCGATTGGGGTCCTCTGTTCTTCTTCCATTTGCTCTGTGTGTGTGATTCTTGCAGATTGTCGTTCAAATGAGACGGTTATATGAAGTGCTTAGTCATGAGAGCAGCCTCGTCGTCCATCCTCGTTCTCCTGCGAAGTGTTTGCCTTTCATTGGAACGAAGCTTCGCACCCGCATAGATCGCTTATGACTAAGCTTTACCACACAATGCAATACGCCACTAGCGCACATCATCATCGGCGCTGCTACTTTCGCCCCCGCTCGTTTCCGCCTTCGGCTCTATCCGATCAGCTCCGTCCGTCTTGACGCGATAATTCCCAATCAAAACGTTGTATTGTTGGCGAATGTACTCATCGGGCACTTCGTGGCTCTCAAGTAGGGCGCACGCGTCCAAAGAGCGCCGGATCCAGTGGAGACTAAGCCGAGGAGGAAACGCAGCAGTTCACATGCGTGTGCTGGTCGCGAGGGTGTCGAGGTCCCGCGTTCCTCGCATTGCTCTCTTCGTTATGTCAATACCCGATTGAAACAACACGCTGGAGCACACGCTCAAATAGCCCGAGAAGCAGATCGCCAACCTGCACACTCACGAGTCGCCGACATCGCTCGAATTCCTGGGAACGCCTGCGAGCGATGCCGCAACGTCCTCCAGATGGCTGCGTGACGGGGCTTCGTATGCGGATGCGCGCCAGATGAGCGGCAACGGCTTCCTACTGTTCATGCAGCGCTCGATTCATGACTAAACCGCTCGCAAGGCCCGCTTACTGAGTCACATTTCAGCGGTCGCGCATGGTCGCTCTGATGCAGAAAAGCCTCACATTAGGATTGTGAACGAGACGTGAAGAGGAAGAGGACGCTAAGACGACATTGGAACGGAGGAAACGCCTAAATAGACTGCGAACTGTGAGAGGACGAAAGCGCGGGAATGCTGGGACGCACACATCCACGGTGGCAGCACTGCTCTCTTTCCGTCCGCTGTTCCGGAGAAGCAGCTCGAAACAAAAAACGTCTAATCCATCCGCTGCTTCTTCCCACAGTGGCGCGTAGGCTTAGGTTCAGGCACAATTTTCTTTAGTTAACACATGGGTTCAGTGAACATCACTCCGCCAAGGCAGAGCTCTCATTTCTTTGAATCTCTGAGAATTCGGAATTGTCATCAATTCTGAGCAGAAAAGTTTAACTTCGCAACCATTAAGCACGAGGTTGCATAACTTTGCGTACTAAAAAATGAGACAGTGGAATTTGCAAAACCACATGCACAAGGATTAGCCTATCCAATGGATGCCGCGACAAGAATGTTGTCATAACACCCGATTAATACCCTAGGCAAAGAAAGTGGCTTAAGCCGAACCCACTCTAGGAATCCTACCGTTACCATTAGCGACAAATACACGAAAAAAGGTTCCTAGCATTGAGCCAGAAAAAGGATAAGGAAGAACGGTATGCTGTATTTGTAGAAAGGTCGAATCTCATTTTAAAAACGACGAAGACTTGGAACCGTGACGATATAGCGTTGTTTTTACACCATTCGACGCCAAGCCTGACAAAATTCGGATTCGCTCAAACCAGAAGCGAAGGTTAGCCGCAGCACCCATCAGGACCTGTCTTGATCAGACAACCGTTCAACAAGTCTGTGACCACTTTTCTTACCAGGGAACTGTCTCAGGCGTATGTCTGAACTGCACAAATAAATAGCTCTGCGAGAATCCACACCCTTCAAATAGCAGGAGGGCATGTCCCATTTTGCGAAGTCATTGAACCCAACGAGTTAGAGGCCCTGAAAGGTGACCATGGGATAGCACTATCAGTACCTGACACGTACGTACGTCTCTTACGTGGCGATAAGAGAGGTGGGGAAAGATAACGGAGTCAGCAGGTCGGTGGCTCAGAGGGGATGAATTCCTAGCCGGAGGGTATGGTGTTCGTTTGCATTTTTTATTGCTCGTTACTTGTTTGGCATTTATCACCCTCCCATGTTTTCATAGGTGTGTTCACATTCTATTATAGGCTTCCAAAAGCGTTTCAGTAAGAGCTTTTCATCAGTCCCCCCCCCCCCCCCCCCCTCCCC
Source organism: Heligmosomoides polygyrus bakeri (assembly GCA_947359475.1). NCBI lineage: Eukaryota > Metazoa > Nematoda > Chromadorea > Rhabditida > Heligmosomidae > Heligmosomoides > Heligmosomoides polygyrus. Next base: position 58,858,189 of record OX375866.1, on the reverse strand, counting down.
CGGAGCGCGTATAGCGCAGTCGGAGGAGGTGCCGGCTGCCGCGTGCACACGTTAGGCCTATGGTATAGTCCCGCGGAAGTACCCGCAGGACGTCCGCGGACGGAAGGTGCACCGCGGAAGGCGGTCGCCGACCAGCATGGTCGGCGGCCGACACTGAATGATAATCGTACTGGTGGGCGCTTATCATTCCGCGAATTAGGAACGTTCCAAGTTCACGGAATCGGTCGCTTTCGAGTTGGAGCACGTTCATTTTCGATAACATTTTTGATAACACCGACCGACAGCCTCCCGCGGTGCAATGCATTGTGGGAGTTTGTCGGTCGGCGGAGTCGTCCCGCGGACGGGAAGTATACCAGCCCGTCCACCGACCGCCACCGACGATCCACGGAAAATGGGCGTTGCGGACTGCGGCTATTGGGCGCACGTTGGGTCCCGACTAGATTATTCCCGTTCCGCGGACACTTCCGCGGGACTATACCATAGGCCTTACCAGGTTCTTGGTGGGTGCGAGGGCAAAGCCTTCGTGGTCACGATCCTCTCACCCGTGCGGACTCATCCGCACACACCGTAACCTACCGCGACCCATCGCAATATTAAAAGCGATTGCCTGATTCGTGTTCAGCCCTGCAAATAACGCCACTGGGCAAAGTTTTTTCTTCGACCTCTTCTCAATCTCTTGGGTAGTGTAAGCACAATAGTGCCGCTTATGATTTACCAATGATAATCGCTTAGTCAGAAGATGGCATGTCATCCATGTCATGGCGAATCATTGTGATCAACTTTTTGGCAGATATCCCTCCCCCACTATCTTTAACAGAAAATCAACCTATTTTATCAATTTTTGAAGGGTCGGCTAAACAGAAAAACCAAAGTGCGTCCAGCGGCATGCAAAATGATGACGGAAAGCAGTAATCGTTGACCATTCTTGTAGCTACCTGCCTGCCATCATCAGTGTGCCAAGTAAATATGTACCTTCTAGGGCCAGTATAGTATACTGGACTTGCACAACAATCGGCTGTCCTTCCTTGAGCATGTGCGCTACATGTCAGGTGACGACGATTGAAAACTCAACCTCTACAATACCGCCTGCGTCGCGCGGTAAAAAAGCGGTTGCGAACGGATTGATTCGTCGCAAACGCCGCATTCTAATAATTCCTTTAATTTTACGTTTTTTGGGAAGCTGTTGGCACCATTCGATTCGCCCCATCGAGATCTGCACAAACGTATATACATAAAACTTTACCAGACCACAACATGTTCGCCGTGGGGTGCCTAAAAATGACTGCAGCAGGCTGTTGCGATTAGAGCACCTTATTTCCCACGACATATATATTTTTATTTTTTTAATATATGTTTTCGAAGTATCTCAAGCATGGAGTACATTGTCAGTGCTCTGTCATGTCAGGAATCCTTCGAGAGTGTGCCGTGCACAAATCAGTTAATCAGTTACGATGAAACGCCCACAACTCCCCAGCTGCCTAACCTGCCTTAGCCCCAGCTGCGATTCTAGGGCGGCGGACTTTTAGCGGTTGAAGTTTCATCCGCACTTACTCCCCCACATTTGATTTTTCGACACTCCCAATAACACCGTTCCGTTCACCACGAAAAGCTCTAACGAATGATGTCAATCTCGACCTATTTCAGAAGAATTGATTTTTGTTTGACAATTGCCCATCGAGGACGGGGGCTGAGCATGCGCGGACGATAACGTCATCGAAAATCAATATTTTCGAAATTGGCCAAGTTTCCTCGTCCAAAATCATCTAGGGGTTATTTGGGGCGCTGATTGCGAATCCGACGTCCGTTTAAAAAAAGAGCCGATTTCGGTAGGTTTTCGATTCTCTTCTCGATAATTGAGGGTGGTCGGGTCAGGATCACCGATTTTGCTTAAACTTCGTATAGGGGCAGGGACTTATTCGGGGTGCCGAACACGATGCCGACGTCATTTGGATGATTACGGCAAGAGATCACCCATACCGATAACTGAGGGCGATCGGTGGTCCTAACCCGACCACCCTCAAACGGGAAGTAAGCTACCGAAATCGGCGGAATTTTCAAAAACGGACGTTGGATTCGTAATCAGCGCCCAAAAGTAACCACTAGATGATTTTGGACGAGAAAAATTGGCCAATTTCGAAAATATCGATTTTCGATTACGTCAACGTTCGTCTGTCGCGGCCTCGAGCGGCCTCGTCCTCGATGCGAAGCTGTCAAAAAATCGATGGTCCCAAAATCGATCGAAACTAGTAACATTCGACAGCGCTTTTCATGCTAAACAGAGCGGTACCATTGAGAGTGTCGAAAACTCAAATCTGGGCGAGTATGAGCGCAAGAAACTGTAACCGCAATCTTCCGCCGCTTTAAGCTGGCAGCTGAGGATAAGGCAATTTAGGCAGCTGAGGAGCTATGAGCATGTCATCGTAAAGTACCTTAACCGCCTGTTCGCGTATGCATTTCAAGGCCGTTTACTTGTCGCGTCTTCCCGCTGAGATCCACCAAACTCGGAAAAAGTGCGTCACACAAGCCTCACCTGCATTTTTGCACCCCTGTAACACTGCCTCTTCCTATGCTACACCGTTCTACTTTAATGTCCTACTAGAGACCATTTTACGTCTACAAGACCCACGAGTTGCAGCCGAAACGATTCGAACGTGAGAGTTATTGCGCTCCGAACACGCCGACGCGTGCAATGTGCGAGCGGTCGCCCCACTCGATTGAAAGGTTCGATTCTATATGCACTGTTCACGGCGCGCTCCAAAGACTCGTGGGGACAGATTGGAGCAATTCCTGACTAGGACGGCTTAAATTTCTGAAAAACTCCCTAAACGCCCACTCTACAAGCTGTCCCCCCCCTTCGATTGATAGGCTCGATTCCATATGCATTGCTCACGGCGCACTCCAAAGGCTACCTGGACAGCCTTAGAGCAATTCCTGAGAAGGGCGTCCGGAAATTTATGAATTCCCCAAACGCTTACTCTAGTTGTCGAACCCACTCGATTGATAGGTTCATCTCTATGCGCATCGCACATGGCGCACACTAAATTCTCCCCGGGACAGATTGAAGCAATTCCCGAGTGGGGCGGCTGGGAATGTCTTATAAATTTCTCTAAACGGTTAGAAATAGTCTTGAAGGCTTTATGTTTTCCATTAAGGGAAGATAGAAACCCAGTGGACACGCTTCCGCCCATTCGATTGATAAGTTCGGTCCTATATACATTGTGCACGGCGCACTCTCGGAGCATTCCAGGTATGACAAAGCACTGACAACGTACTCCATGCTTGAGATACTTCGAAAACATGCACGTCCTGGGAAATAAGGTGCTCTAACCGCAACAGTCTGCTCCAGTCATTCTTAGGCCACCCACGGCGAACATATTATGGTCTGGTAAAGTTTTACATACATCGGTTCAAACATACGCTCAAGAACTGATGCGCTAAGGAGCTGGTGCAACCCCACTCCCACGACCGGAGTACAGATTATTCGCAACCGGCACAACATTCACGAAAGGAGAAGCGCGAAACCGTGGCCGCGAAAAACTCCTCGTTTCCTCAGTCTATCCTATCACTGACAACAGCGTACGAGCATGCAGGCTGAGCACCACATTAAGGAGAAGATAGCGGGTTTCCGGATGGACAGTCGAGTGGGCGCCACCTGAAATCGAAGGCGCCTATATGATAGCACTAAAGGGAATGATAGCAATCCACTAAATTCACACAACAGCCAAACCACAGACAGATAGCACCCGATGTCACACATACACAGATAGCCGAACCACATGCGCGACCATGAACTAAGACCTTTATTTGGCATTGAAAATGACAGATAATCAGCAGAGGCGATGTTCATCGCCCGGAAATTTACAACTCTATACAACTTGGTACAAAAGTCAGGACACACGAGGTAGCCGAGCAGTGGAAATTGCTCAATAACGCAAGCTGAATGGAAGCGTTTACACACAGTGAACACGTGTCTTAACAACTCTCAAAGCAATGCTTCGAAATAGTAATTTAACCGAATTTAGAGCACTTCACCATAGCCGTGATCTCCAGACCCCATCGAATTAAAATACTGAAAACTCCAGCTCTTCGCTGTGGAAGTAGCGGTGGTTGCTTGACGGTTCCCAGCACTCCATCCAATCCACGGTGGACAACCAACTTAGTTTCCGAATGCACGCCACGTCTGCGTCGCGAGGACAACATGGGATCAACGAATTCAGGCCAGTCTGATGAAGCCGATCGGTAACCATCGAAGCGTCAAAGAAGTACTGTTGTAGAAATAGCCAGATCTAGCCCAATCTACTCGACTTCTTCGTTGCAGGTGAATCGAAAAGTTGGAGCTGAAAAAATCGCACACTTCTAAACCAGCCTAACGCTTTTGAAATCAAGCTGAACGTCTTTCAAATCAAAACGAGTTCCCTCCTCATTAAACTGGAAACTCTCCATAAAGCTTAGAATAATTCTTATTCAAGAAAAGTTTTAGTGATACTTGAAGGTTGGTTTTAGCTCACCTACCCAATAGGTGAACATTTTGTTTGAAATTTTATAAAACTCTCCTTTTTTTTTGGGGGGGGGGGGGGGAGGGAATAATGGTTTAAAGCTTGCTTTAGGATCAGGAAAGGGACCATTTTATTGCCAAAAGGAGAAATTGCTCCATGCCATTGTCCAAGACGTCGTAATTTTTGTTCGATTCACAGCAAGATTTGTTTTCATGGAGTTTAACACCCGTAAACAAGTTTTTCTCAAATAAACCAAATTTATAGAATTATTATACTCATTCGGGCAGCTGAATTTAAAAAAAATCGAAGAAAGTTATACCAGATTTTCATTGAACAAAAATTATTCTAAGCATTTTGGACAGTCTATAGTTTGACCTGCGCTCGTTTCGACTTGGAGGACGTTCTTCGATTTCAGAAGCATAAAGTTGGCTTAGAAGAGATGAGCTTCTTCTATATTAAACTAGAGACGAACTAGATACTGATAATTCGACTCACTAACACTATTATCGAGTTTTACCACCTCATTCGCACTTTTGTGTAGAATAAAGGTCCTACTCGACCAACTCTCTTGCGGTCTTTCCGAACTCGCCTCGCCGACGTGCAGCCCGTCGAGGTTAAGCCCCGCCCTCTTAGTAGTCACCACGAACCTCCTTGATATACTGGGGAAGACGGCAATGCGTCGAAACGTCGTCGGAAGAGTCGAAAACAGCCACCCTCCAGCGCCTCGGTTCGTAGGCGAAGCCAACGGGAGCCACTCAATCAGCTCGTCCATCTGACGAAAACTGAATGCAGTTGTTGCGGATTTAAGTTGCTCTGCTTTTATGAGCGCACGAAGCACTTCTACTCCTCGACCTCGTACGTGTGAGCCAGCCATTTCATCCATTAGGCCACCGACCATCGACAGCACGGTCGGAGCCAACTAAATACGAACCGAGAGAGGCCACTGCACACCACCTTTAATAAGCGGTAACTCTGCTCAGTGCAGGAGTAGGGTCGAGATGCTGTATGCTCGTATTTCTGAGGTATAGGTGATTTGTCCATACACCACCTCCGCCATTCAGATCATCGTCCTATGCGAACCAAAGGCATCTTGCTACGAATGTGCGAAATAATGTACGAATCTTAGCACCTCCTTCGTAATCCAGCCGGGCGTAACACAATTTTGGTTCGTTCGTTGTTTCCTTGCGGACCTAGGCGAGCTGCTCCAGCGCAATCACGGCCTGTTTTTCCAGCAGTGACGTGCTCCAACTCTCCAACGACGTGCCAAGTCTGACGTACCACTGAAAGGCTCAGAGGACGTCTTCCCCTTCTCTCCTCGCGCGGGTCGACCGTCACTCGAGACAGCAAATCCAGCACAACTGAGAGAGTGGTTGGTTGATGGGCACCATAATAACTACAGAATTTGAGCAAAGCAGCCCCACACCTACGCTCTACCGGCATCTTCCACTAAATGTAAAATCTGCACTGGTAAACCAGGCAATGAACACAAATGAATTCGCTCGCTCCCTAAAGGAGATCAGCTTTAGTCACAACTTCCGCATGGAGCAAATGAGCAGAGACCAGAACGAAAGAATTTGGCTGAAGAGGGAGGACAAATGAGAATGTACGCGGACAGCAGTGCTTCCTGGTGCTCACGCCAGGGAGACAAAGGCGGTCTCGGAGCAAGAACGTCTACCACAAAGGAGCGTTGTTAGCCCAGAGAAGAATCGAACCGTCTCCAGCTCCAATCGCTAAGTTGCCTTCACTATAGTCGAAGCGACACGGCTCACAGTCGAAGCTCAACTCGGCCAGCACTTCCGACCGCGTTCCGACGGTGAACGCCTGAAAAAAAAACTGATGTGAGGCACGGCTTGCTAAGCCCGATAAAGAACAATGTCAGCACCGAAGGCACGAAATGCAACATGGGATATCTGCCCTGCAGCACAAACAACCTGAGGAATTTACCATTACTAAGTCCATCCTGATCTGAGATTAAGCGAGCAAAAAAGACCAAAACTTTGAGCATCATTATAAAGCACTTGTAAAGAAGGCTAACTACCGAATTTATAACTTGTTTAAGGTACTGATAACCAGAGATCAACCTTCTTTTGTGAGAGCCTACAAATCTTACGTAAGGTCCATTGTAGAATGTGGTGTCTCAGTTTTCAGTCCCTCTCAAAAGAAGGACATAAAACTCCTTGAAAATGTTCAGAATAACTTTACCCGTAAGCTTTTTCAAAAGTGTCGTGGTCTAAATCACGACAATATTCCGAGTGGATCTGACAGGGCCAAAACGCTTGGTTGTCTAGCCTTGAAGCGAAAGCGAAAGCGAGCAGATTTAGTTATGTTGTTCAAAGTTCCATTGACCCAATTGGGTTTTTTGGCGTCCCTTTGACAACTGACAGAAGAGAGCATCCCCGACTCTACCTGCCACATCCAAGGTCAAAAGTAAGGTCAAGTTTCCTTATTCACAGGAGCATCAGAGAGCTCAACATCTTGCTTTCTGAGAACGAGAACATTGTTAATATGTCTCTATCCTCTTTTAAACGTTTAATTGCACTAAGGTTTCGTTAGGCTTGTTTTTTGTTTGTTATATGTTATTGTTAGAATCTTACCGCATGTGATTGTTGTCCGTGCCTTGTAATAAACAAATAAATAGCTAAATAAAGGACAAAGACGGAAGAATGCTAGTGAAGACGCTACTGCAATTTATCCAAAACGTTGCGTCCACGCCGCCTTCACTGAGGGGTCAAAAAAAGAAATTAAGCTGAGTTATAACTGAAAGTGGCCACAAATTGTAGCTTCATGAGTTACAACAGTCGAAAATCGAGAAGCAACTGCTGCCGTACTGATGCAGTTGTAAGAAGACCGCCAAGGAAGAAAGAATTCTTGGATTCAAGCGACGCTCGGTTCTCGATGAATTAGTAGAGGACTCTCTAGGGAAGGAAGCTCGCTCTTGCAAGCCACTGCACGGGCCTAATATGCCCCACTCAATGTGCTCCCACAACGTCGCGTAGCACATGAGCACGTGACCCATTCCTATGAGGCACTAATTAAATCCCAACCTCTGCCTTTTGCCGAATGCGGGTTAACAGTGACGGCAAGTGTTCACCAACAGAGGCCAATCAAAGACCGATGAACTGATATCTAGGCCTTGTCCTAGGAAGGATCTTTAAAAAATGCAGAGGAATTTCCTAACGGACGGAAGAGATCACTCCCTTTTGACAAACGACTCGTGGTTCGACAAGCTCTTCCCTCCTTTTTGGCCCGGAATAGATTCACTCTGCTCCTTTTAAGGTCATCGTTTCCACCACAACCGATGTGACAATTACTTTAGCCATCGTGTTAGAAATGTCACACAACTCGCTCCTAACAAGGGACGTCTGCGAATCTGAGAATTTACTCCAATGATTCTCAACAAGAATATGGTCTTCTACGGCATATAACAAGGAGCACAGCAGTTCAAGCATAGGGTTCGCTATTTGCCGAAAATTTACGATCCCCGTTCTGGAGCGGATTTGGTAGACCCCTGCCCTGTCTCCAAGTTTGCTTTATATCCTATCTGTGTTGATTTTTTCTTCAAATTTCTAAGTTGTTTTTGTATCCCTTAACAAGTTTTTCTTTCTAGGTCTAGCTTCGACACTGTGGAGATTGGTTTACAGAAGAAGACATCTTAATGATTGATTGATTGAATTATTTGATTGATTAGAGCACAGAATTAACTGATTATCGTTCTGAATACTCTTTGTTCTATAGTGGAAAATAAAGATCTTTTGCGAGTCGTTTTTGAGTTAATCACCCAGAGTTCAACGTTTCAGATTTTCAGGGGTCTCAAAGATGCGACGCTTTTTTTATCTGAAGGGACAATGTCCGAGTTCGAAATTGTAAAATTCATTTATGTCATTTACTAAGGGTGACTTCAGTAAAAGAATTTTTGAACTCTTCGAATCGATGACGAAGCCGCAACCGAAGGTCTGACTTTTCACTTCTTCTTCTTCTTCTTCTTCTTCTTCTTCTTCTTCTTCTTCTTCTTCTTCTTCTTCAGCGTTTGTCCCACTTAGTTGCGGGGTCCGCTTTCCTGGAATGTTGGCGCCATTTCTCCCGATCAAATGCCTGATCAGGGTGCAACCCAGCCATCTTCAAGTCCTGATGCAGCGCATCAAGCCACCGCTGTTTTGGTCGCCCTCGTGGCCGCCTACCGGGCACATCAAGGTTAAGACCAGTCTTCCGGACAGTGTCACCTTTTGCGCGAAGGACGTGGCCGTACCATCGCAGACGAGCTTCGCGCATCTTCTCAAATATCGGGGTGACACCGAACCTCTGCCGTATGGAGTCGTTGCGTACTCGATCCAAACGCGTAACTCCGGCCGTCCACCGCAGCATCTTCGTTTCCATTACGCTGAGGCGCCTTTCAATTTCTTTGGTAACGGGCCAGCACTCAGCTCCGTAAATAGCTACAGGCCGGACGACTGCTCTGTAGATCTTCGACTTGAGGCGCTCTGGTATTTTCTTGTCGCAGAGCACTCCCGTCAGAGAGCGCCATTTGGACCACGCTGCACTCACGCGTGAGTTGGCTTCAGCGAGTAAACCGCCATCGGACGCGATTGCTGATCCCAAGTACTTGTATACCAAAGTACGTGGCAGCTCAATGCCATTTACCTTAATGGAGCTGGACTCGTCTTCATCAGTCGTCATATACTCGGTCTTCTTGACATTCAGTTTGAGTCCAAATCTCTCCAAGCGATCGCACCAAGCTTGTACCTGCCGCTGGAGTTCAATCTTGTCTTCGCTAGCAAGCATTACATCATCAGCATAAAGCAACGTCCAAGGGACTGGCTGCTGAAGATCACGCGATATGGCATCCATAACGACGACGAAGAGTAGTGGGGAGAGCGCAGACCCTTGATGTACTCCGACAGAGATGGGAAACTCCATCGACGTGCCTGCTCCAGCTTGCACTCGACTCTTTGGACAAGAGTACAGTATTCGTACCCACTCTATGAGCTCTTCGGGGACTCCGTGTTTCCGTAAGGCATACCATATCACTTCACGCGGAACGCGATCAAAGGCCTTCTCCAAATCCAGGAAGGCAAGATGCACCGGCTTCTGTTTCTCGCGGTGTTTTTCTATCAGAAGGCGAACGGCGTGTATGGCATCGACTGTGCCACAACCAGCTACGAAGCCGCACTGGTTGGTAGAGAGCTGGACGGTATCACGAATGCGCCCGTCGACAATCCGCTCGAAGATCTTCATGCTATGCGAAAGCAATCGGATTGGACGGTAGTTTGTGCAGTCCGCTGGACTGCCCTTCGTTTTCCAAATCGGAATCGTCGTGCTTCTCTGCCAGATATCGGGCACTTTCTTCTCCGCAATAACCTGGTTGAAGAACGTCGCCAGCCACTTCGTTGGGTACCAGGATTTCGACTTCCATAAGTCGGCCGCCAAATCATCGGGGCCCGTTGCCTTGCCCGGCTTCATCTTCTTCAAAGCCGCTTCTACCTCCTCTACGGTGATTTTCTGAACGGGACCGTATACAGGAGGGGAAGATGGAATGCTTGGATGAGCAAACTCTACTGTCGAGACTTCCTCGAAGTAGGTGCGCCATCGGTTCAAAACCATCTTGCGGTCCATGAGTAGATGACCGTTCTCATCGTTGATGCCAATGAACTTCTCAACATCCTCAGTTTGGCGATGGCGTACCTTCGCGAGTCGATAAAGAAATCGCTCGCCATCGCGCGACTCAAGCTTCTCGTTGACATCATCGTAATGAGTGGCTCTTGCAACGGCTACCGCCTTCTTAGCGGCTTTCTTGGCTTCCTGATACAGACGCCATTTATCGGCTGTCTTATCGCCGAGGAATGCGTGGTACAATCTCTTCTTCTCTCGGACTTTTTCCTTAACTTCGTTAGTCCACAGCCATGTCTGCTTATCGACCTTACGCCGTCCCGGTTTCGTGGTGCCGAGTTCGGAACGCGCAGCATTGAGAATCGCGTCGGTTGCTATTTGCCATGTCTCGTCGACGGTCGTGACCGTCGGCAACCGAATGCGCGAAGTAACAGCTGCTTCATTCTCTTTCAGTCGCCACCACTTAATTCTTGACGGACCGCTCCGTTCGACCTGCTTAAACATCGGTGGTGTGATCCTCATAGTGCAGATCAGTGGGCGGTGTTGTGTGGCGACCGTTTCATACGGCACGACCTTCGCGTCCGTGACAAGCCCTTGGTCACGATTTCGCACAAGGACAAAGTCGATCTGCGTTTTAGAATTCCCGCTGTAGAATGAGATAAGGTGGGATTCACGTTTTCGGAATCTGGTGTTCACGATGGTGAGGTCGTGCGACTCCGCGTACTCGAGGATACGCTCACCATCGGCGTTACGTGAACCAAAACCGAAACCACCATGACAGCTGTACCCGTCTTTCGCAGCGCCAACGTGCCCGTTAAGGTCACCTGCGACAACGATTACGTCTTGTGACGGCACTTCTGCTGTCTTCTCATCCAGCAGGCTCCAAAATTCATCCTTGGCTCGCTCAGAGCATCCAGTCTGTGGAGCATATGCAGAGAAAAGATGATACCGCCGCCGTTCTGCAGCGATTACGACCTTCATCAAGCGGTCATTGAAACGTTCCACGCTTGCAATCGCGTCTCGGAACCGTTCTGAGACGATTATGCCAACACCGCTGGTGGTCCTGGGACTGCCACACAGAACGGCTTTGTAGCCTCGGCCTATGTCCCTTGACTTGCTACAGGACCACCTCGTCTCCTGCACCGCACACAAGTCAATCTTCCTTCGCTCCAGTGCCTCTGCCAACTCAAAGGAGCGGCCCGACAACGTACCCACATTCAGCGTTGCCACGCGGGTCTTGCTTACGTTGCGGGACTTTTGGACTAGCTCAGTTTCCCCCCGATGCCGTCCTCGCATCAGGGACCCTCGCATACTTCTCACACTCGCCGGGCTTTGCGAGTGCGCGTCGGCTCCCGCGGACGCCGTAGCATTATCTCGTGAAACATTCAGCACCATCAACCATATGATGTGACATGGGCTGTTCGTAGGCCGGCCTGTCACTAGGGCCTGTCGCCTGCATTCGAGTGTCCGTGTTCAGCTCGGCTCGCAAAAGCGAACAGTTTCCAGTGGCACCACGTGGAGGAACGGACATCGCCACCAAGGTCTGACTTTTCACTGAAATATAATAATCGTCTCCGATGTGAAAGAAACACACCAAAGAACGAAATAGCGCCCTATAAAGAGTCAAACCCTGATTATCGTACAGTAGAAGCCCAATCTTCTCCGCAGCGATTTTCGATGTGATTAGGGCGGACCATATTCAAAATTTCCGTTTCTCATGAAAAATTAGTTATTTTATATCTGAAGCAGACCACCTACACGATTAAAATTCAGCCACAAAAACTTCAAGTCTCGGTCAATGCACAATCAAAAAATCAAGACTTTCTGAATCGAGCAGGTTAGATCGATCTCTAGTCGATCTTGCGCCGACGTCTAACTTCCAAAAAGCCAATGGCTTTTTGAAAACCAGAGAACAATACTTTCTTAACATTACTTTACTTACTTTGATACTTTGATGGTCCTTTGTCGGCTGGAGGTCTTCTCAGCGGGGACCACAACTCTTCCAGACCGCTCGATCTCTGGCTGCTTGCATCCAGTGAGGCAGACTCCGCTCTCTGAAAGATCTTGAGAATGAGTCTGCCCATCGCGTTGGCGGTCGTCCCAGTGGTCTCTTATGGTCTCTCGGGAGCCATTCTGTGACACGGAGACTCCATCTATCGTCCTTTCGTCGAAGCAGGTGTCCGGCCCAGCGATATTTGGACTTCTTCATGTACTGCAGCGGGTCTGCTAATTGCGACTTCTCCCGTAGCTCCGAGCTTCGTAGGCCTTCTTGCCATTGCTGACGAAGGCTTGTCCTTAGAAGACATCTCTCCAGTGCACGATGCGTAGTTTGCATCGCTCTGGCGATTGTCTTGTTGTCGGGCCAGGTTTCCGTCGCGTAACACATCGCAGGCAGTACAGAGGCGTTGAATATCGAGGCCCTGAGGCCGGGATCCTTGACCTGATCGGTGACTTCGCGAATCGAACTGAAGGCTGCCCATGCTGCGCGTCTCCTGCGGGCGATTTCAGGAGCGAGGTCGTTATCCATGTTCAGCTCTCTTCCCAGATAGACGTAGGAGTCGACCTGTTGCAGAGCGACTCCATTTAACCTTACGAGTCCCGTGTCACACCACTGGTTGACCATAAATTGTGTCTTGGACATATTCATGTCCAATCCAATCTTCATACCTGCCACATTGAGCTCGTTCAGCATTTCCTCAGCTTCTGCCGTGCTGGTAGAGATCAGAACAATATCGTCGGCGAAGCGAAGGTTGCTGATCCGTTTACCGTCGACAAGGTAGCCTTTATCGTCCCAGTTCAAGTCTTTCATGGCATCCTGAAGTGCCGCTGTGAATAGCTTGGGAGAAATCGTGTCTCCCTGCCGTACTCCTTTCCCGATAGGAATTTTAAGCTTTCGATCGAACAGCTGGATGGTAGTCGATGTGTTCGAGAAGCATTCGTCGAGAAGTCGGATGTAGGGCGATGGTATACCAGCGTGCACAAGGGCGTTCAGAATGGCGTTGATTTCCACAGAGTCGAACGCTTTCCGATAATCCACGAAGACAAGAACAAGTGGGAGGTGGTATTCGCGGCTCCTTTCGATGAGCTGTGAGACAGTCTGAATATGGTCCATGCAGGAGAAATCCTTGCGAAACCCTGCTTGCTCCACTGGCTGATATTCATCCAAGCAACGCTCCATGCGGTTAAGCAGTATCTTGGTGAAGATCTTGTACACAACCGAGAGAAGACTGATGGGTCGATAGTTGTTGATATCCTCCTGCTGACCTTTTTTGAAGATTAAAACTGTTTTCGACTCCTTCCATGAGTCCGGAATCCTACCAAGTCGAAGGTAGTGGTTGAAGTGCTTGGCAAGAAGTGAGCAGACGGCACTGCCACCCGCACGAAGGAGATCAGCAGAAATGCCGTCCGGTCCGGGAGCAGTGCCCAGCTTCATCCTTCTGATAGCATGAGCAACTTCTGATTCCAGAATGGGAGGTGCTTCCTCAGCTGGTGGCATCAAGCATTTCGGGACAGTGATGGAAGAACGGAACAGATCTGTGTAGAATTCCTGAACGATGGCCTCCATCGCTCTTCGAGACGTTTGCGTTGTTCCATCCTTATCCACGAGGGCTGACATTATTGCCTTCTGATCGCAGAGATCTCGTTTGCAGCGCTTTATGCTTGAACCTTTTCCAGCCGCTTCTAACAGCTTCAATCTTCTGTAGGCTTGAATGGACTCCTTCACTGCAATTCGACAGGCCTTTGAGATGGTGACTTTTTCCAGATGGGAAGCATTAGGATCCAGTTTCACAGCTCTTCTTTGCTCCAAGAGTTTAATCGCATGTGCGTTGAGTCTTGAAGCAGACGGCGATGTGGCTTCGCAAGAGCTGCTAGCACATTTCAACAGTCCTTTGGAGAGAAGGTCGTAGTCTTCCGATGGATCTTCAAGAAGATTCCAATCATACGACTTTATCGCATATTCCAACTCCTCAGACTTGAATGTGGTGATCCTCACCGGTGCCGGTTTATGGGTGTCACGCTTGAACATCCTCTTTTTGAGAGTCAGCTTCGCACGGACAAGACGGTGATCCGAACCGGTGTCAAATGAAGGCAGCACGGAGACGTCGAACAGACTCCAGCGTCTGTTCGTAAGAACATGGTCGATCTCCGAACGTGTTTCTCCATTTGGGCTTTCCCAGGTCCATCGTCGGTTTGAAGGCTTCTTAAACATAGAATTTCCATGGTAGAGACGGCACGCGGATAGGAAGTCTATCAGGCGCTCTCCGTTTTCGTTCCCTGAGGAAGTTCCATGTGGTCCTAGCCTCCATTCGTCGTGATCATTCGTACCGACGATAGCGTTAAAGTCACCAACGACAACTTTGTAGTAGCTCTTCTCGTCGTTGACAGTCCTTTCGAGCAGCTTGTAGAATTCCTCCTTTTCTTCATCTGTGGCCGCAGATGTTGGAGCATATCCATTTATGATGGAGATGGTTCCTTGATCTTTGGTTTCCAGACGAAGAACAGCTACTCGCGGACTGATGATCTTGTAAGAGTCTACTAGGTGGTGCACTGTCGAATTGACGAGAAATCCAACTCCGCCAATATTCTTTCTGTCCACCTTTGCTCCGATAATGAGAAGCTCGTTGTGGTCGGTCCTTCTTATGGTTTCCGTTCTGCCTTTCGTTTCCTGCAGGGCGATAACGTCGTATTTGATGTTGCGGCTTCTGTAAAGCAGTGTCCGAAGATCCTGCTCAGATGCGATCGAACGACAGTTATAAGTGCAGACGAATAGGCAGTTTCCGTGTCGTGGTGGGAGGGAGTTTCCGGTAGTCCGATTCCAATGACGTCCTGATAGTTTAACTCCGAGATTAGATGGCCCCTCGCCGGAGGTGGATGCAACCGACGTCGTAGAAGTCCACCTCCGGCGCGCGGAGGACTGGGGCGCGGGTTTAGTTGTTTGAGCCGTACCGGTGGTCTGGTTACTCACATGTTCCTGGCCAGGGATACAGGAGAGCCGCCCATACACGACAAGCGTCGCGTACTGCGTGACCGTTTGTGCCGTTAGCCATCACAAAGTGATGTTCACCCCTTCACCGCGGTGAGGTGGCACATGAAGGGGTTCTTAACATTTAGGAAAAGAAAACCAGATACGGAATCTATGCTTCAGAACAAGCATACTATAAAGTTAATCGCTTCCATGCGACTATGGGGTCGATTTTTTCGGCAAACATGCAAAATCGAGACCGTCATCATACAGAAAATCGTTTCGCGAAAATATGGCTTCGTCATTCTGTCAAGCAGGGCTTGAAATATCATAGGGTACAATGTCTCTTTCTGAGGGTTGTTCTCTTCAGAAGAGAGAAAACTGTTTAGGTGACAAGTCCATCCCTCGGCTGCAATCCGTCATCGATTCGAAGAGCGCTAAAAAAAATCTGGTGGGGGAAGCACTTGAGTTATCCCTAATAATTAATGATTGAAATTTTATACAATGCAATTTCAGACGCAGACGCCGCTCCTTCAGGTAGAAAACTGTCGTGTCCATGGCATCCTGGGAAAATCTGAACACATTGAACACCTCTCATTGATTCGAAATCTGCCGTCAGAAAACCTTTATTTTTGATTGTGGAACAATCGTTTAAAACTTTGAAGGATTCTATTCTGTGGTTATAACATGTCTTCAATGAACGAAGCTACGCGCGGTTCTCTTTAATGCGAAACCACAACTGGAAAGAGCAAATTATCAAGAGATACAAACATCATCTAAAAGACGGAGAAGAACACGAGACATACCTCGGCCAAAACCAAGAGGGATCACGACCCCATTCTCGAACGTCAAGCTTGAGCCTGCTCAGGAGTGAAGTTCGTTTTGCTTCGAGTCACTAGATGTCCAAAAATGGCAAAAATTAGTTAACCCGTTTTGACTTGTATTGGGCTCGAGAGGAGTGGGGACCGGCGAGTTAACCCGTGTGCTAAAGACAGTCTGGCGCTATGGTACTCGGGGAGGGAGGTCACCTTATAAAAAGAGCCAGTAGCGCCGAAATTCTGGTCCACATTTGGCCAGAATTTCGGCGCTACTGGCATTTTTCAAAATTGGAAAGCATACACGAATTAGTAAAGTGAGAACGGCAAAATGATGGGGAAGGATACGTACCTCCGACCTCCCGTCCATGAATCACTAAGCGACAAATTTCTGCCACATTTGGACCACCCTGTGGCCCACAGCAAAGACGAACTTCACCACTGTACTCCTTATCAGGCGCCATACAAGATATGCACAAGTCTTGTTGAGAATCGATGGGCTAAGTTCACAGACGTCCCTTGTAGGTGATCGAAAGATAGCTTGAGCTATATGTCACCGAAGCTTAAGCGCACTTTGTCGCTACGTCGAGGAGTCAACACCGACCTGCAGCACTGGGATCAGAACATTACTATGATGTTAGTTTTGCTACCGATGAGGTAACTGTTCACCTAGTTCATCCACTTGGAACACGCCACGCATTTTAGATGCACACGAGAACACGAAAGCAGCCTGACTACTAGTGGCTGAAGCATGCAGTGACTTGCAAAGGAGGGACAGGAACAGGTGAATGTTTTGCCTCGTGCAGATGACCAAACACCGGAGTCCGTTGGGAGCGAGGAATTTCTTACGCTGTGTGCCATGCGAACCCGAAATCGATGCGCGATGCCCAATAATCAACGCTCCTGTCGACAGCGCTGCTTCGCTAATACTCTTCAACTGTAAGGTCAACATTCCAATCATTTTCAAAACATTTCCAAGTTCATCTCGAAAGGTTTGGATCGAAAAAGGGACCGCGTAACCTACTAGGCAACTCGCCAGTCGATCTCACACTAGTAATGGCTGACGGTCAACTGCAGCATCAGTCCAAACCAATAAATAAGCTCTGCAATCGATACGACCACAGCTTTACATTCATCGCCCTCGTCCCAAAAACACTCTTCCGTGTTGTAGAATCTCATGTAAAGCTGTTGAGCCAAGATTGGTATACTCCTTTATTCGGCTTACGTTTCGGCGTAACCGCCTTCTTCAGAGCCTGGAGAAGACAAAAGGAGTTGGAAAATTACCCGCCCAAGGATCATTTCAAGTTACAGGAGCTTCAGGAGCAAGTGATGGAATGAGACGAAAAGAGGAGTAAGGCAACCCGACTGACCTTATAAGACAGCAGAGAGACTGCTAAGTCACCCTCGGATGGAGAAAGACGTGGATGAATGAGACCCTCCCTTCGATTCCCATCCTCAGCGACTTTCTGATTGGCGCCCTCCTGGGTGAAGCCCACAGAGGTCGGCAAATGGAGCCAGCTCCTGAATAACGGCCACCCGCTCCTCTTTCCTGTTGATTGTGGGGTTCTTGAACGCTATCCACAACGCCTCCAGGGTCTTCCGCGCTGCAATATCGGATTCGCGTGCTAAGATCGTCACCTCCACCCCAATCGTCGTGCCATTATGGACTCGGAGTCTGTGCTCCCCCAATGGAGTAGAGACCCTGCACTTATTCAACCCATCAGCGTGCTCTTTCACCCTAACCCAAAGAGGTCTGCCCGTCTCGCCGATGTATTCTTCCCTGCATTCGGTGCAGGTAATGAGATACACCGTACCAAACACTCTGCAATCACCTTCCTTACCGTATGGGCAGACCATGCAGGACGGCGTTGTGCAGGTGTTATCATAGAGACGGTTCCTAACAAGTCGAGCCTTGAGGTTAGCCGGGGGAATGTCAATAACCCTTACAAGGTCATCTAATTCCGCCCTGCGAACACAGTCCCGTACTTGAGTGCTTAGTGCATCCGTGATAAAGGGTACCGAGAAGGGAACTTTGTTACGTTCTTCTTGAGCAGAGTGTATTGATGCTGCTGGTGGTCGACGACCTCTTCTAGGCATGTTTTCCGCCACATATCCATTTGATAACGCAATGTGGGATGCCAATGCCATTGACGAGGACTTCAAGTCGTCGTTGGAAGATACCAAAGCAGCAGTACGGAACATGCTCCGAACAGTAGCCCTTTTAGTATAGCGTGGATGCGCTGAACGGAAGTGCACGATGATGTTCTTGTTACTGGGCTTCCGATACCACCTGGTTTGGAAGGTGCTCTGAGACAGACGAACTTCTGCGTTGAGGAACGGCAACCACTGATCTGTCGGTTTCTCCCTTGTTAGCTTAATGTGCTCCGCTTGTTGATTGAGCAAATCGAAACAGGTGTCCATTTCGTTTTGCGTGGGGCACACGATGAAGCAGTCGTCTATATACCGACAGTACAGTAAGGGTCTGCGCTCCAGCACGGGTCTCTCTATTTTGGACATAAATGCTATGGCCAGCACAGGAGCCAGACGCTGACCCATGGCTAGCCCTCTGACTTGCCTGTAGTACTCGTTGGACCACTTGAAGATATTGCATTGAAGACACTCATTTATAAGCGTCATTACTTGAGCAATACTTAGCCCGAAAAACGCAATATGATCCTGGTGTTCCACAATAATTTCGTGTACAGCCTGCATAGCATCGTCATTCGAGACATTTGTGTACAACGAAGTGACATCAAATGACTCCATCACAGAGCTACCCTCTATGTGTGTGTTTCGGAGTTTACCCAAGAATGCACGAGTACTGGGAAGGTGGGCAGGTACGAATTTCAGTAACTGCGTAAGAACCAAGTTCAACAGCCACGAAATACGATCTGCAGGCCCACCGATGCTACTAATGATAGGACGGACTTTATACTGCGTGGGGTCGATGGGATCAGCTCCTTGCGGTAGCTTGTGGGTCTTGATAAGAACGTAGAGAACTGGGCAAACAGGATGTTCACACCTTAGGCGCGTTATAAGGCTTCTAGGCAGCTCCGCTGTTTTGGCAATGTCACTCCACTTTCGATTAAGAGAGCGGCATTGTTTAGTGAACTCCTCAGGTGTAGAGCGACTATAGACGCTAGTGTCCTGGAGATGATGTCTTGTGATACTCCTATCAAGATGTTGTGGGAGAATCACGAACTCCCCTCCTTTATCACTTACGCCCACCTTAATAGCTCCCGACGCCGTGAGATCTCTGATTTCCCTCAAGCCCCTGCGCTGGTCATTTGTTAAATTTAGAGGTGTCTGCATGGTCATGTTTCTCTGCAGAACCGTAAGCAGGGATGTAGCTAAAACGCGAAATTTCCGATCGATCACCCAGTTAGGCTCCTGCGCACGAAGGAAGGAACTGGGAAAAGGAGGAGGTGGAATCGCCGCGATGCTTCCGGTACCTGGCTGGTTGCCTTGCGCTTCGATATTTACCCTGCAGCGCAGTTGATCCCGTAGCCTCTGTAGGCTGCCGACAAATTTGCGTGCTACCCCATGCGACAGACACTGAGAAGGAGAGAAACTGGGGCCCATTTCCAGTGCTGCAAGTGCCTCGCGCGATAGAGAGACATCGCCTAACCAGGATACTATCTCAACGGTAGGTCGGAACGGCGCAAATGTTGTATATGGGCAGAACCGCCTCTCTATGGGAAGTAACACACTGCAGGTATCTCGACCCCAATACAACTCTGCGCAGAGTTAGGGACGACGGAAGTCGCGGGTTGGCGCTCTGTTGATTCACGTGCTCCACAGCTGACGTACGCGCGCGGGATGAGGGCTCGCATCGCGGCTTATCGCAGTGCATACGTGGCGTAGTAGGGAAAAGGTCGGGCTCGTGAACGAGGGGTCGAGGGTTTGGATCCCGCAGACTGCGTTCATTTTGCACTTTTGCAAAATCCATGTTTATCATATAGGTAATCCACCTAGGGGTATTATAGTGTGTTATAGAGCATGTTTACATATAACATATGCTTCAAACTACAGATTGGCTAAAATGTTCACTTCTGTGTGTCACTTATTTTAAGCCTATTTTGTGTGAAGCTATAGTCATGTAACGATAGATATTTTGTGGCACTAGTAAAAAGTTCCGACTCCACCGTCAAAAAAAAATTTCGCTGAAACTTCGTCTAGGGGGGTTATTTGGGGTGCTGATCCGAATCTGACATTCGTTTTTCACGATGCGGTGGGAGACCACCCATAACGTTAACAAGGGTGGTCCAGGCAGAGTCACCGATTTCGCTGAAACTTCGTCTAGGTGGGTTATTTGGGGTGCTGATCACGAATCTGACATCCGTTTTTCACGATTCTGTCTCTGCCTACCGTCATCGGCAGAAACTTTAAGAATGTAATCCTGTGCCATCCTGTATCTATATTATTCAGCCGAATCGTGAAAAACGGATGTCAGATTCGTGATCAGCACCCCAAATAACTCCCCCCCCCCCTAGACAAAGTTTCAGCGAATTTTTTTTTTTTGACGGTGGAGTCGGAACTTTTTACTAGCGCCACGAAATATCTATCGTTACATGACTATAGCTTCACACAAAATAGGCTTAAAATAAGTGACACACAGAAGTGAACATTTTAGCCAATCTGTAGTTTGAAGCATATGTTATATGTAAACATGCTCTATAACACACTATAGTACCCCTAGGTGGACTACCTATATGATAAACATGGATTTTGCAAAAGTGCAAAACGAACGCAGTCTGCGGGATCCAAACCTCGACCCCGCGTTCTCGAGCCCGAGCTCTTCCCTACTACACCACCTATGCACTCCGCTTTGGCGCGATACGAGCCCTCATCCCGCGCGCGCCCGTCAGCTGTGGAGCACGTGAATCAACAGGGCGCCAACCAGCGACTTCCGTCGCCCCTAACTCTGCGCGGAGTTGTATTGGGGTCGAGATACCTGCAGTTTGTTACTTCCCAGGGAGAGGCGGTTCTGCCCAGATACAACACTTGCGCCGTTCCGACCTACCGTTGAGATAGTATCCTGGTAAGACAGTTACCCTCTCGGAGCGCTCTACATCCAGAATTTCTCCATGACCGGGGGGATAATTGTTGGTATGGGCAGAAGGGTTGCTGCGTCCACGATTGCTTATTCCACTCACCAACTCCTGAAACTTTCGCTGCAACTTTACTTTAATTCTAGAGCGAATAAGATCACAAACCCCCCTTGACTCACCCACGATCCTATTCCAAAGAGCGGTAGGCAGAAAACGTTCGCAAAACATCTCTTTCGACCTGCATTTGTTAAGCAAGCTATAAAGATGATTCTGCTTGCTTCTGATAGCCATGCACAAAATACGAAGCTCGATCTTCTTAATCTGCCTGTCCTCCTCCGTGCGGCCGCATACCTCGTGCAATCGCTTTCCGTGGATGAAACGAGGAATTACACTGTGCTGCAGGCACCGCTTCAGAAAGTGAGTGCTTTGCCTGGCTAAGACAATCTTTTGTCTTAGAGACAAGGCCTCCATCACCAGTCGAGAATATGTTGCTGGTACGTCACGTAGAATGTTCCATGTTCGACTGTCGTTGAATCTTGGCATGCTGTTCTTTATTTGTGTTGTAGAATCTCATGTAAAGCTGTTGAGCCAAGATTGTTGTTTGTCTCTTCCGGTTTGTCTTCGAACGAGAGCAACAGCGTCGAAACGATCGACTGCGCAGCTGACCACCACACCCCTGTAGAGCGTCGTACGGAAGAAAGCGGCGACCACACCTGCCTACAAATAGCCGCCCGCCGTAAACCGATATGGGATGCCAGCCGCGGAAAAGACGCTATGGAAATGCAAAAGCTCGGGAATTCAGAGAGGCACCAAGCACACATAGCGCCTCGAAATGGCCTTCGAACGCGGGTTGTCTCGCTCTCGTTAGAGCACCACTGCTGGGGAGACAGCCGCTAACTCTTTTGAGCGTTCACTACTTCCGGTTGACAGCGGCAGGATGAACGACCAGGGATGAGCGGACAAAAAATTGAAACCCGTATCATCATCCCACCATACTATATAATAACGCGCTAAACGCTGAGTCATACTATCGATCGGAGCCGCCGCAGGAATTAGTCATAAGATAGGGGGAAAATCGGGTGGGGGGGGGGAATTCGGGGGAAAATTACGGCACGAAAATAGCGAAAAATACCCAGACGTCTTCTCCCTACCTGGGAACTTCAGCCCTGGGGCAATCGAGGTCGCTGAACACGAATCTGAAGTTCGCTGTTGAAGTATCGACCGCCATTAATCGATATTGATCAAATTACGGTGCGGGAAAATGGAGGAAAATACCCAGAGGTCTTCTACCTGTCCTACCATATATAATAGAGGAGGGTTTTTTGTCTCAACGTGAGCGCGGGCAACTTCGTAAACTTCGCGGGGTCGATGATTTAATCACCCAAGTTTGAGGCACGATCTCGACTTCTCTCTGCCTGGAAACTTCAGCCCTGGGGTAACTACGGTCGCTGAATACGAATCTGCGCTTCGTTTTTCAAGTATCGAACGCCATATCGATATTGAAACTACAGGTCGCGAAAATAGGGGAAAATACCCAGACGTCTTCCACATACCTGCCTGGAGACTTTAGCCCTGGGGGTAGTCGAGGTCGGTGAACACGAATCTGATGTTCGTTTTTGAAGTATCGATCGACGTCAATCGATACTGATCAAATTAGGGGCGCGAAAATAGCGAGGGGCGGTCTTTATGTACGAATGGTCACCGCGCCCGCGACGACAACTGCCGCGTGCGTGATAAGCTCCGCTGCGGTCGTGTGAGCTGTGCCTCATGACCTGCTGCAGACGTTAGGTTTGAGTTGTTGATATCCTGCTGTTGCAGGAGCTGCGGGTAAACATGCTCTGGTTCAGAAATTTAGTTCGAGTTATAAAACTAAACAACGTTCTAATGCTCAATCTTATACGATGCTTCTTCAGGAAAAGCTGAAAATATGACACGCTACCGCAGTGAAACTGACTTTGTATACACTTCCTAACACTTGATGTGCAAGTTTTGATGCAGGTCTAGATATCACTGGCCGCTGAAGTCACCCAATTGCGACGTGTTCTGCCGCGCTCGCCGCGTCCGCGGCGACCATTCATACCTAATGTCCCGCAGCCGAAAATAGCGGAAAATACCCAGACGTTTTCTACGTGCCTGAGGAATCAGAAGACGTGCGGAATACGTCGCATGACGTGCCAAAGACGTGGCTCAACGTGTTTAGCGATTCAGGTAGACGCGCCAAAGACGTCTTCCAAAGTGACTGTGGCTTCAGAAGGCGTGCCGAAGACGTCGTCCGCTAAGGGATCATTAAGAGGGACCAGTACCAGTAATGGGGACCGTTTCACTAGGGGAGGACCAGTAGTGAGACACCAACAGATCGCCCTATCATACTATACACTGTACATGATGCGAGCCTTTTGTACTCCTAGGTAGGGGAAAAACTGTACAAGTAGAGCATCTACCTTGATGTGATTGTCCTTAGCTTAGTAATACCGAAACATCGCGCGAAGCGCGCAAGTGCGAGGCACGCCGATAAGCGTGACGGAGCACTTGTAACGGATAACGGATAACGAACAAACAGCAAAGCCTAAAACTAATTTTAAATAATTATTTTCCAATAGTGGGTCGGTAATTGTAACAATAACTCCGGCGTTGCCGGTCCCAAGCCCGGATGAGGAAGGAGGAGGGTTGGACGACGGGCTAGCAACCCGTCTCCATAAAATCTTTTTAGCTACAGAAACAATGAAAACTTCTGTTGAAACTGAAACTGAAATGCCGGATGCTAGCTTTATGTTTTTTGTCGTCCGATATGCCCAACAGCAAGGGAGGAACTGAGTCTAAGTAAGTAATTGTAACAATGTTTACGCCACATGTCAAACATGCTCCTTTAACCTTCTTATTGGTGTTTTTTCTTCAAGACGCGTGCTAGCGCATCGAAAGAGGCACCGGCTATCGCATGCTCTCCAATTCTACATTCTTGGTTCGGATTCCCCGTCCAGGTCATGCAAATCTTCCATTCTTTTCCTTTCTTTTGGGCTCGATGATTTGGTACCAGGCTTCTCAGGGAGGATCATGGACTGACTTGTCCATCGGCTGACCACTGCAAGTCATTCTATAGGCCAAATACGAATTCAAATTGCCTTCACAATATCCTAAGGTAGAAGCGTGACGCGACCGTTCATCCTTTATTCGTGTTTTTCAGTTGCAGGGGAGTCACTAACCAGGGAACCACCTGAAGTGTAGGTCTGAATCAGCGGTGAGATGCATATATGCAGAAGCGCCTCCCTCTCAGAGGTTACAATATGCAGGTATCTCGACACGAGTACAGCTTGAGCAGAATTACCGCCGTGAAAGCTGCGCCATTGAAGCGGAGTGGTGAAGCAAGCAAGAAGGTTGGTATCTTATCACCCTTGTTGAGTTCATTGTTCCCCCGAAGGCGTGTGTCGACCAAACGGCCGAGTGGATAGGATGGCAGACTCACGAGCGAAAGGTGAGGGTTTGGTTCATGTGTGACGCATGTTTTTTTTTGCATTTTCGCAGACTTCGTGTTCATGAGGGGGCTAGATGCGGTGACAGTAAAGCAGGCAAACAACACGTTTACATGTCATTCAATCTTCACCTATACCGAATATCGTCCGTTGATCCGCGAGTTGCTCCAGCAGGCACCAGCAACGTCCCTATTCGTTCCTGTTGTATGCCAGGATGGTCCAAAAGATCATGCTTGCTGTAGGAACACGAAGAGCGTTTAGGGCTTTTATGAAAGAATCCGACGTAGTAGTGATACTTCGAAGAAATATCCCACCCTTCTCTCTCTCTCTCTCTCTCTCTCTCTCTCTCTCTCTCTCTCTCTCTCTCTCTCTCTCTCTCTCTCTCTCTCTCTCTCTCCCTCACCGTTCCCCCTTCAAGTGATCCCCTCTTCACTGGTCCCCCTCCTACTGGTCCAGTTACTCAGAATATAATTTCCGTGTATCCAGCTCTAAGAAGACTCAAGGACCGCCAGAGAAGCTCAAGAAGAAACGACCAGCTGCAGAAAAGGAAGCAGAGTCGACGAGGCCATCAAAGAAGAAGAAGAAGACTCCATTGGCAGGATCACCAGGAAAGCAACCGCGCTCTCCAGAAGAAACACCTTCCAGTCAGTACAATCATTGGAGGGAGTTCTGCGAGAAAGGAGCCGAAGTCTTCTGAGCGACACAAGAGAAGATCGACGACTTGGAGAAGAACGAAGCGAAGACAACTGCGCGTCATCTACAGGACATCGTTAGGCGCACCGTAGTCCTGGAGAAGAAGCTCGAGGAACACCACGATTACGTCAGGCTCAACTCACAGCCGACAGAACTGACGATCAACGAAGAGCAGATGGGTCGACTGCTATCTCGCTTGACATCCGACACTTAGCCCTTGAGCACAGTCTTTAGGAGGATATTGAAATCGCGAAGAATGTCTACTCTTCCAAGATGGCGAAATATCCAAGGACGTCGACAAATGCAGGACTGAAGTCGAGAAGGCCAGCAATAACTCCGTCATATACGAGATCAAAGAACTGACGGGACGCTTCACAAGATTCATGGCTGATGTCGAAGAGAGGCAGTGGAGCAGAAGCAAGAGCTTCTTCCAAAAGTGCTCTCAGTGGTAGAAGAAATCAAGTCTCTAATAGATACCAGCGAGGACAAGGCACGTGAATCTACAACCGAAAAAGAACAAACGCCGACTGAGGAGCCGCCGATGGATGAAGATCTCTTATGCATTGACGACGACGAGGTCTTCGAACAGCAGCCTGTCACTGAAAAGAACCGGAGAAGATCGAGGACTACAATGACAAGAAGATTCTCGACGAACTGGCAACCGTCAACAGGAATCTGAAGAAGACCCGACACGAAATCTTCGTCATGAACCACCGAATTGAAGAAGAAAGAAAGAACACCAATCCTAGAAGCAGGCAGAAAGTGGAGAACATGCGCAACGAGAAGTACGAACTGATGGATGAAGAACACTTGCTGAAGAAGAAACAACAAGAACTCAACCTTGCACTTCAAGATTGGATGAAGCACAAAGGTCGACACGAATCGCCTCGTCGCAAGGAAAGCAGCAGCTCGACCAGGACGCATCGCTCGGCACCGAGGAGATCATCATCCAGCCATTGCACCAGTCGTAGGGGAGTATAAAGAAGATTCTATATTAATCACTGACTTTGTTTAGATGTTCTTAGATATGTAGGAGTGACTTCGTTTAATAGATGTGACATTGTTTAAATTCCTTTATCCGTTATCAGATCAGAACGTTTAGCCTTGCAGTGAAATGTTGTTGTAAAATGCTTTGAGAGCTATGATAACAGCCTGTATAAAAGCAGGCCGAACATATGTCATTGCTTCTGGCTAATAAATCTGCTCTGCACACTCGTCTACTCGTCTACTTGGACAGCCGACTTATTCCTACAGGGAGGACAGGGGGTCAGACATAGCTCCGACGCTGCGCGTACCCCCCCCCCCCCCCCCTCCCCACCCCTCACTGGCGTCGCGCATGGTGCACGACGAAATTGGAACATTGTCGCGGTCTGACTGCTTCCGACAGGAACGACTAGTGACTCACGCTAGAGAGCGAAAGTGTGTGCCGGCGACGTAGATCGCGCAGGGGAAGTAAAGAGACATGAGATGAGGAACAATAAGGATCTCCGCATAGCTTAGGCAGTTTTGCAACCACGTAGCACTGCAGGGAAGCTACAGGAATTGCTGACAAGCGTCTGCGATGCGTTGAAATACGGTAAGAAACTAAACCAAGAACTAATTTAGCACAAAGCCGCTTCGTAAAACCTGATTTCTTGAAAATCGGCTACAGTAACGAAGGCACAGTGTTTATACTCGAGCAAATAAACAGCACCGCCTCCCTCTCTTCGACGGAGATAGAAAACTTCCCTAATGAAATAGGACAATGCTGCCCTCTTTACCTTTACAGAAGTGGGACTACCACTACAAAGCAATGATGACGAAATCGACAACTTTGCGTTTCAAATCCTCGTACTTGCTAAACTGAAGCACTGAAAATTAAACACTAAATTATACCTAAGAAATCGTACGCTTCAAAAACGTATCAAAGATCTGAAGCGCATTGAGATGGGGAAAACAGCAAGAAACGTTAATAAACTAGGGGGAGCTTGAACATTGGTAAAATTTCGTGCTAAGCGGTTAACAACGTGTCACCGAGCGCTCGTCCGCGTTTCAGCGCCGCGACATCGCGCTGGGGTTGCGTTCTGGAGCCTCCGGTTGGCATCCTCCAGGGTCAAGCACGTAGAAGTCGGCAAATGGAGCCAGCTCCTGGGTTTACGGCGATTACGGGGCAGCTCGCCACCAAACGTACTGAGTCATCGCGGAGGGTGCGATTCTATAGAGGAAAAGGCCAGTGTCGGCGCTTGCACTGCGTCTGTGAATTCACGTGAATTTCACGCCTGTTCTCCAAGAGAGGGAAAGCTTCGAAGGCGAGGCAGAACGAAGAACGAGAAGTGCGTGTCGGATCTGGGGTTATGAAATCTAGGAAGTGACTTTCCTACAACAATAGAGCCAAGCAATTTCACTTTCAATCCCTCACAACGATCTTAATTCGAAGATAGATGCATCGTTCCCTCCCACCAGAATTTGAAATAGGAAATTTGCTATGGATTAGTCTAGGAGAAACGAATCCATGTATTCGAAAAGGGTGGATGTTCCTGCATGTCCTTTACGGATAAGCAGGATAGCGTATGAACACGGGTGTATCAGAGCGCCGTTCGGGCCACGAAGGATCAATAGGATTCAACGAATCGAAGGAGCTTCCCTACGAAAGATGAACCTCAAATGACATATTAGGTACTGCAACCGAGCTTCGCCAATGGGCTACTGGCATGGAACAGGCTGGACTTGGGGCTGGGGTAGCTTTATAAATCACCACTTTAACAACTACGGAATACTTTAATAACTACTAACGACCAGCTTTTTATAGGGGTTCTCGCCTAATAAGAAGCTTCGTTAGGTGCCACACCAACATTTGTAAATCTTTTGCTGTTCCTGCTTTCTATCTGCTGCCCCATCGCGGCGGGTCTTGCACATTGCAGCCGAGCTGATGACGACTGCGCCCATTTGAAGGAGTTGGATAAGAAGGCAGAATGAAATCGGTCTAGAGATAATAAGCTTCACAGAGTTGCTTTTCAGAATTGTTAAGCGTCAGTATACTATATCAGCGCTCATAGGCTATGGATGAAAGATAGCCATTAGATCTAACCAGGCGCTGCCGTGGGAAGGTGCCAGCGCCCGCTCCGAGCCGTTGTCATTGGAGCACGTTTTCGTCGCCCAGTGATAGTCAGCAGCTGGGCTTTGCGCTGTTCGAGCCCAGAGGCAGGCTAGGGAAGGGACTTCAGGGTGTGTGCCACCAAAGCTGCTCGTATGGAAACTGCTTTCTCGCTCAGGGGTAGTCCTCGGCTGGGTTCTGCGCTCTTCAAGCGCAGAGACCGGCTAGGGAAGGGACTCAAGGGTGTGGTACGTCCAAGCTGCCTGTGGATATAGAAAATGGCCACGTCGATACGACGCGACCGCACGCGGCTTGGGGAGGAAGAAGAGCCGCCATCGAGTGCATCCGCAGAATCTGGTTAGCTTTAAGTAAGACCTGGATGAAAGCTCTGCCCTCATCGTTTAATTCTCTTTAGTTTGTAAACAATTCATGTGTTGTGGCCCACTGTCAATATTTGCTCAATAATGCACCACTCAAAACATTAAAAACTCTGATGTTGGCGCAAATAGGGTCGAGGGGGGGGGGGGGGGTCACCTCATAAACAGTGTCACCAACACAAAAACAAAGAGACAAAACACAATGATAGTAAAGAAAAGGAACAAGCATTGCTATAGCTCTGTTCGGAATTGACTCCAGGGTGTGGCTCGAGTGACGCATTCGTGTTAAAATTGCCTACATCCTAGAGTTTCCTCCCTTTCCCCAATTCGGAAGTAAATAAAACACGGCTCTGTAATCCAAACGAGGAGATAATATTGTATTAACATTCGCTGTACGCAGAAACGCACAATGGGGGCGCGCCACGGCGCGGTATGTTGACCCCCTCCGACCCTATTTGCGCCCTGACGTTCGTATGTGGACCCATCATCGCTCATAAATGGTCTAAACGAACTCCTTTCATTCCACGGTTAATCTCCAAGTTCACTTCCACAACGGGCCAATAGACGTTTGTTTTGCGGTGGAGAGACAATGCTGTACGACGAGATGTTGGTTGCGGAAGTACCGACGGAGAGAGCATGTTCCCACAGGAGACGGCGACTGCAAGCGAGACAGCGTGCCAGCAGCAAGAGACTGAAGACGCACTGCGAAACGGCGGCGAGCAGCCGGAGCAGGAGCGAACGGAGGCGAGCTGCCTGTCAACTGTCCATACGCCTTTGGGAGAACACAGACCAAGACCACTAAGTCATAGTGGCGCAGTGGTTGGAATAGCGGTGACGATCCTAGCGCGTGAGTTCGATATCGCGGCGCGCAAAACCCTGGAGGCATTGTGGATTGCGTTCAAGAATCCCGCGATCAATAGGAGAGAGGAGCGGGTGACAATAACCCAGGATCTGGCCCCATTTGCTGATCTATGTGGGCTTCACCCTGGAGGGTGCCAGCCGAAGGGTCGCTGAGGGGCTGACCCAAAGGGAGAGCTCATTCACCCAGTCGTTCTCCTCCATACGAAGGTGACCAACCAATCTTTCGGCTGTTTCTATAAGGTCGTTCGGGTTGCCTAACTCCCTATTCGTTTCATTCTCATTAAACTTCAGGACTCCCGTAGCTTGAAACGATCCTTGGACGAGTAATTTCTCAAACTTTTTTGTCTTTTCCATGCTCTGAAGAAGGCGGTTACACCGCAACAGCATGGCCCTGCCAGTCTTACACCGAAACGTTAGCAGTTAGGAATAGGAGCTGGAGGCTGTAGCGTAGCATGGCCCTGGTCAGACAATTTGAGGGGTGCTCTGTCCCCCAAAATGACGTTGCGGATGCTCTGTGGGTTCAATTTTGAGGGCGGTCCTCAGGGAGGGGTTTACTATGGGTCATATCGCCGCTCGTGGAACGCTGCGCAAGCAACGGGTCAACTTCGTCCCTAGCTAGGAGGCACCAATCAATGTAGACAGGCATCTGGTGGCCAATGCGCTTTCCACTTCTGTTTTTCTTGATCCTTAAACATTGTGTGTTAACTGCGTTCATTCTTTGTTTGAGATTAATTTGCATTGGGTGTTCGTATCCGAATATGTTTGATGGAAGGTTTAGTTTCAGGGCCACCGCAAGACAATTTCTGTCCATTCGTTCTGTTTGTTATCTTAACCGAGTGCTTGCTATTTCAACGACTATATTCCATCTGAGGCGTGTCCCTATCGATTTTATGCTGAGTTGTATGATTCGGACTGAAGTTAAGAGGCTTGTTCGTTCGAAGAAGAATCTGCACTCTATCGAGAATGCGAAAAGGTTGGCTTTTACCCCTTTTCTATTTTTTGTGCAACTTCCATTGCAAAGTAATAGACAAGCACAAATAGCGGTGGTTTAGGATTTAAAGACACTATTCTGAATCCATCAATACTGTGAGATTCAAATGGATTCACAAATGCAGTGAATGTGGGCAACTTTTTCAGCGGGCTGGATGACCAAGGGCTTCTGACAGGTGTGAACCTTGCCATTTCGTTTTGTTAGAAAAATTGATAGTATAGATATTTATGTCCTTACTTTATTTTAATTTTTGTTGCTAAATTTCTACCTTCGCCCTGTCTACGGGTCTGGAAAACTGTTCAATATGAGCTGAAGTACTCCGAGCCATTTTCTCCTCATCTATAACCCGCTTATACCCGTTGTACGGATAGCGGGAGCGGTAGATATAGTGAAGGTGTAACGAGACTCTACTTCTGTACACAACTCAGGATGGTTCAGTGGTTATCATTTATATATACAAGAGCAGGAAAGGAGATAGGAGTATTCTTCACAACCGCATAGGACAAGTCTGGCGTACGCCGCTATCTTCTGGCCATGGTGACCTGTTCCGCCCACGCACAGTGGACGGCTGAGGCCTCTCTTGGTAGAGGCATCGTCGTCGCCGACGATACCGCTAACCTCCACATCGGCAGCCCCTGCAGGCGCAGATGGCGGTCTACCGGTAGCCGTTCGGTATTGCGAGGAAATTGCAATTCAAAATACGAGTCCTACTCGTATTTTGAATTGTGCTCTGTTCCACGTGTGCTATTTTTGATGGGAGTCTAGCATCTGTGCGGTGGTGTTGCACACCTCTTCTAAGTAAGCGTATCCATTAGACAGTCACACTAACCAATGTCAATTAAAAAGTCCTTCGAAACGGAGACTAAGAAGCTTCTTTGTACCACATAAGTTGCTCTGGAAGAATAAGAGGAAACCCGTTAAAATACACAGGGAAAGACTGATCTACTGCTGTCTCTGCCTCCCTCCCTGCTTAGAGGTTGATCGCGCTTACTCTAGTCCCACGTTTCCTCTTTTTCACGTTTCCTCGATTGTCAGACATGATCTGCCTCGTGAAGCATTCTACACCAATGTTATCACAATTCCACTTCGGTGGGATTCTAGTTAGAGAATGGTTTTAGAATCCACATTTACGATCATGATCCTGTATCTTGAATTTTAGTATGCGGTATTTCAACAGTTTGACTCCGACTATGATGATGACATGAATGCCATCATCAGCTTGAGTCACACTAACTTGTCCGTGAACATATAAGTGGCGAAGTTATAGCAGCTCATCTTCATTAAAACATTATATGGAAGCGTTCTTGTCTCGCTGAACGTTGATGCTATCGGTATTGTGTAACATAGATGTAACTTTATTGATGATTCGTGTCTTAGCTTTGTTACGACTTGGGATGCACAATAGATGCAATATTAGGTCTCAGGGCAACTCTCCCGTGACGATACTCGTGCCAAAAAAGGGTGTGTTACCCCAGCGCGCCTCATTTGCTTGTTTTCTTTCTTGTCAGCGTGTCTCGTTTCTTTTTCGCAATACTGGAATTTTTATGAGGCGAGCCCCACCCCCAAGTGCCATAGCGCACAACAGAATGGTGTATGTCATGGAAGGAACATTCACAACAGCAATAGTAGTTGTTAATTGCTTCAATTCGAAGATTGCATCAAAATGAGGAGAACATGTCTGACAATTGAGAGAATGTGGGGAAGCTAGCGTGGCGCGGTCTCTAGGCAGGTAGGGCGCAGACGGGTGGACAACAGTGGATTAGTCGGGGTACGGTCCTTACGGTTTTCCCCTCATCCTTCTCCAATTAGTATTGCCCAGAGGAGGAGTAGAAGTTTATATAACAATAAGGCTCCATCTGTCTTCTTAGCAAGGGCCGCTCTACAAACTTATGTGGTAGGTGATCTGAACTAATAATTTGGTCTGCGCACAATGGCTTCCAGAGCCAGCTGTTGGGAGGTTAGTGTGCTACATTTCCCAGACAGGATTACCGCCAATTTACTTATGGGGATGAAAGGAGGGCTTACCAGGATACTATCTCAACGGTAGGTCGGAACGGCGCAAGTGTTGTATACGGGCAGAACCGCCTCTCCATGGGAAGAAACAAACTGCAGGTTTCTCGACCCCAATACAACTCTGCGCAGAGTTAGGGGGAAGTCGCCTGTTGGCGCCCTGTTGATTCACGTGCTCCACAACTGACGGGTGCGCGTGGGATGAGGGCCCGTATTGCTCCTCGGCGCAGTGCATAGGTGGCGTAGTAGGGAAGCGCTCGGGCTCGTGAGCGAGGGTCAGGGGTTTGGATCCCGCAGACTGCGTTTGTGTTGCACTTTTGCAAAATCCATGTCTATCATATAGGTAATCCACCTAGGGGTATTATAGTGTGTTATAGAGCATGTTTACATATAACATACCACCCATACAGTTAACAAGGGTGGTCCAGGCAGGTCACCGATTTCGCTGAAACTTCGTTGTGGGGGGGGGGGGGGGGGGTTATTTGGGGTGCTGATCACGAATCTGACATCTGTTTTTCACGATTCTGTCTCTACCTGTCGTCACCGGCAGAAACTTTAAGAATGTAATCCTGTGCCTTCCTGTATCTATATTATCCAGCCGAATCGTGAAGAATGGCTGTCAGATTCGTGATCAGCACCCCAAATAACCCCCCCCCCCCTAGACAAAGTTTCAGCGAAATCGGTGACCCGGCTTGGACCACCCTTGTTAACGGTATGGGTGGTCTCCGACCGAACCGTGAAGAACGGATGTCAGATTCGTGATCAGCACCCCAAGCAACCCCTAGACAAAGTTTCAGCGAAATTTTTTTTGACCGAAGTCTTATCGGTGGAGCCGGAACTTTTAGCTAGTGCCACAAAGTATCTATCGTTACATAACTACAGCTTCACACAAAACAGGCTTAAAATAAGTGACACACAGAAGTGAACATTTCAGCTAATCTGTAGTTTGAAGCGTATGTTATATGTAAACATGCTCTATAATACACTATAATACCCCTAAGTGGATTACCTATATGATAAACATGGATTTTGCAAAAGTGCAAAACAAACGCAGTGTGCGGGATCCAAACCCCCGCCCTCTCGCTCACGAGCCCGAGCGCTTCCCTACTACGCCACCTGTGCACTACGCTGATCCGCGATACAAGCCCTCATCCCGCGCGCGCCCGTCAGCTGTGGAGCACGTGAATCAACAGGGCGCCAACAGGCGAATTCCGTTGCCCCTAACTCTGCGTAGAGTTGTATTGGGGTCGAGATACCTGCAGTTTGTTACTTCCCAGGGAGAGGCGGTTCTGCCCAGATACAACACTTGCGCCGTTCCGACCTACCGTTGAGATAGTATCCTGGTTAGACCTCGGCGGGTGACGAACGATTACTCGACCTAAGGGTTTCGAATGCATAATATGCATGGATATCTTACAAATAGCGAAACCGCTCCGAGCTGAACAATGAGCATGCTTTGTTTTACCTATTCCACGTTGCTATTTTCTTCAGGTCCTTCTTAAGTCTCGGGCAAAACAACGAACGTGTGCTATTTACTAAGATTTGCTCATTAGTATATGGCGGAGACAACTGGTTCGCGCCTTACAGAACCGAGTTGTGAGTTTGATATGGTATTGTAGATGTCAAAACAATTCACTACTTAGCCAAATGAATTTTGTTTCTTCTTCAGGGTTTCTCTCCGTTGCAAAAAATGGGAGCTTCAATGGCGAGTGGATAACTCTGATGGCTAGTGAAGTGGAATAGAAGAGCACGACTACCACACCATATTTATACTCTTTGCGGGATGTCGTCTTTTTATCTTCTGATCTTCGTAGATTGTCGTTGTCATCATTTTGTTGACGCTCTTTGTTCTGTTGTCATTTTTGGTGTTGTTCATATATAGAAAGCTTTTATCATTTAATTCGCCTTACAAGCGAACTGTCGTGATTGTTCGAGTTATAAAGCTTTAGTTAGATCTGTGAACACTTGCACTGAAATTGGCTTACAATGCGTAACGCAAACCGGGGAGACCTAGTTTGGGAAGGCATCCTCAATAGGGACTGATGTTTCCCCCTATGCCCCATTCCGATGTCGCCAATAAGGTGATCTCGTCGCGACGTAATTACTAGATTCACGAGGAAATTCAGGGGAGATGGCGAAACACCTGCTGGTCTTCACAAATAAGGACTGCACTCAAATTTTCCGGTATACCAAGCACGGCCTCTCCGAAAAGTACGTGTAGAATGGCGAGACCCCGCAACCCTCAAAACGCATATTTGAAATTCCCTCCAATCCACCGTAATTCCGGTCATCTGTAGAGCTACGCCGCTCCTCAAAACCCCGAGGTTTTGAGGAGCGGCGTAATTCAAAAGAATTTCCGCCAATCCACCGTTTTTCGTCACCTGTCCAACAAAATCCATAAATCTGTCACTTCCTCCGTACTTTACGCGCAATTGCCGTACAGAGCACCTCTCAAATTGTCTGAGTGCCAGCCGGAGCCGAGCGTCAGTTGCGGCGCGCTGTCTGCAACTGCAGACTGCGAGCTGGTTAAGGCCCCCACAGAGTTCTGCGGCAACGCCGCTCGCCGCTATGGTTAAGGATAGGGCAGGGACACCGCCGGCGGCGACCTCAGCGTCTCTGCCCTATGGTTAAGCATAGGGCCGCGGCGCTGCCGCAGAACTCTGAGGGGGCCTTTACAGGGCAAAGGACAACCATGACTCACGTTTTCACCGATTCGTCGCGCCGTCGGTACCCTCCTGACTAGAGATTCTCCTCGCATAGCCCCTACATCTCTTCTCGCCCGCGCTAGAGTGCAGACAGCGGAACACCTCGACAATGGAGCACCCCTACTGGGATCGGGCCTGATCTGTGCACTTCATTAGCACTCATTTATTAGAGGAAGGGTGGCTCCTGGAGAAACTGGCCTATCAGCAACACCGATGAGATTTCCACCATTTCTGGCACAAATATCACGTAAAGGCAATGTCGTGTTAGTCAACAACGAGAATTGCTATTACTTGGGACAGATGCCTTTTGCGTTGCGTTGGGCTAGGGAGCCGCCATATACTGGGTAGAACACAACAGTAGTAGATTGGTTGTTTATGGTTACAAGCGACGTTTCGTGGAACTGGAAACCTGGTTATGTCGCTTGCTTTACGTGCGTGACTGACATTTTATGCCTCTGTTTCACAACATCCGACTTCAAAGAGCTCCATGCTTCAAAGATCAACTAACACACAATACATCTTTAATGACAATTTTTGGCCCAAGCGTGAGGAACTGCATTCATGGTGGGTGGTGGTGCTTCCTCCGCTTCCCTGTGAGTTACTTTCGTTAGTTCATGTGGCAAGGACTCTACCCGGACCCACCGTTGCTGGCTATACTTGACACTAGAGAAAATGAGAGGTTACAAAGACACTGAAATGTGTTGTCTCCGCTTTCTGATCTACATCTGGGGCTGATCTGTCCACACGGGCTAATGCTCTGCTGAAGGAAGACACATAATAAGGGAGATCTGAGGATGGACCGCTTCTAAACCCTCAAAACTTGGAATCATCTGTTCCCGTAGAAGGTATCAGGTTCGACATATCTTAGTTGTGACTTACAGGAAGTCGTACTCTTTTGGAACATTCTCTCCTCTTTAAATTTCAGTTCCCTTCACTTCAAAGTGTTCGCATTGGCCGGTGAGCATTGGAGACACAGGCGACGAGCGTACTCTCTCACACAGGATTATAAACGGCGGATATCAGGACCGGCTCACCGTAACCTTAGGCGTCGGGTGAGACGTCCATTGTGCAATCGCAGAAGGCTGGGGAAGGGACGGTTGAGGGGCGGTCTTTATGTACGAATGGTCGCCGCGCCCGCGACGACGACTGTCGCGTGCGCGATGAGCTCCGCTGCGGTCGTGGGAGCTGTGCCTCATGAATTGCTGCAGACGCTAGGTTTGAGTTGTTGATATCCCTTTCTGCTGTTGCAGCAGCTGAGGGAAAACATGCTCTGGTTCAGAAATTGAGTTCGAGTTACAGAACTAAGCAACGTTCTAATGCTCAGTTTTATATGCTACTTCTTCAGGAAAAGATGAAATTATAACACCTTGTCGCAGTGAAACTGAGTTTGTATACACTTTCTAACACTTGATGTACAAGTTTTGATGCAGGTCTAGATACCACTGGCCGCTGAAGTCACCCAATTGCGACGTTTTCTGCCGCGCTCGCCGCGCGAGTCGCCGCATCCGCCGCGACCATTCGTACATAATGTCCCGCAGCCAGGGACGGTTACAGGGCAAAGGACAACCATGACTCATGTTTTCGCCGATTCGTTGCGCCGTCGGCGCTCTCCGCACTAGAGATTCTCCTCGCACAGCCCCTACGTCTCTTCTTGCCCGCGCTAGAGTGCAGACAGCGGAGCATACTGTCACCGGGGTTGGGTGAGTCGACCAGTGCACTTCATTAGCACTCATTTCTCAAAGGAGGAGCGTCTGCTGGGGGAGTTGACATATCAGCAACATCGATGAGATCAGATTTCGACCTTTTCTGGCACAGGTTGGGTGGAAAAGATCGCGTAGAGACAATGACATGTTAGTCAACAACAAGAATTGCCATTACGTGGGACGGATGCCTCTTCCGTTTATAGGGCTTGGGAGGTGCCGTGTTCTGGGTTGAATACAACAGTGTTTATGGCCACATGTGAAGTTCTGCGCAACTAAACGCTTTGCTATTTTGCTTGCTCTACGTGCATGATTGGAATTTTATGCCGTTATTCCACGACACATGGCCTCAAGAAGCTTCACGCTTCAAAGATCAACTAACACAAAATGCGTCTTCGGTGTCAGTCTTTGAGTTGAGCGTGAGGAACTGTTTTCCCTTGCAAAACGGTGAGTGGTCGTGCCTTTCCCGCTCCTTGTCAAGTGAATTCCTTTTATCAGTTGAAGGAGCAGGGACTCTCCAACGCAACCCACTGTGGCAGGCTATACATAAGACTAGAGAAAATGAGAGGTTCTAAAGACACTGAAGTGTGTCTCCCTAATATACCTCCACTATTGATCTGTCCATAAGCACTAATGCTTTG
The DNA here is from genome assembly GCA_947359475.1 of Heligmosomoides polygyrus bakeri. Classification (NCBI taxonomy): domain Eukaryota; kingdom Metazoa; phylum Nematoda; class Chromadorea; order Rhabditida; family Heligmosomidae; genus Heligmosomoides; species Heligmosomoides polygyrus. The sequence continues at coordinate 58,820,742 of OX375866.1, read as the reverse complement.
CTGGAGGGAGACGGACAATAAAGAAGGTCTGAGGATGGACCGCTTCTACGCCCTCATTTCTTGGAATCATCATATTTAATCCCGTAGAAAATAGCGGTTTCGGTGCATCTTGATTCTGACTTGCGGGAAGTTCTATTCTTTTAGAACATGGCCTTCTTGAAATTCAGTATCCATCTACAGCAAGTTTCCGCAACAATCGGCGAGCCCTGGAAACGCAGACGACGAGCGTGTTCTCCCATTCGGGCGCTGAGTCAGCTCGCTCGCTCGTAGCGCAGCAGGAGTGTCTCTCTCTCTGCACTCTCGCCGCTCCGCTGCTTTGGTTGACCTTTGCCCGTAGACGGGAAGGGACTCCAGGGTGCGTGCCGTACAAGCTGCTCGTATGGAGACTACTTTTTTCGCTCTGGGGGAGTCCGCAGGCTCGGGAGGGGACTCCAGGGTGTGTGCCATGCAAGCTGCTCATATGGAAACTGCTTTCTTCGCTCAGGGGGAGTTCGCGGCTGGGTTCCGCGCTCTTCGAGCGCAGATCCAGGCTAGGGAGGGGTCTCCAGGGTGTGTGCCATGCAAGCTGCTCGTATGGAAACTGCTTTCGTCGCTCAGGGGGAATCCGCGGTGGGTTCTGCGCTCTTCGAGCGGCGAAGCGCATACGGCTGAAACAATGCGCAAAAAAAGCGCCAGTCGCGTAGACGTCGAAACCTCCCAGACCTTAGATACTCAGCTGAAATGCAAGAACGCAGCGACGCACGGGAACCGAACCCCCGAGATCCCTCCCATGAACCGAACCCTCCACCTACTGCACCACGACCCACTTGCCCACGGTGCCATCGCGGGCGCATAAGACATCGATCGGACGTCGCAGCGTGGACGCCAACGCGCGATCTCTGAGCTAGGAGGGCGCAGACAGCAAAGTCTCGGCGCGACCCGCACTGCGGTTACGGTGAGCCGGTCCTGATATCCGCCGTTTATAATTGTCTCTCTCTCACCCGAGCGCTGAGTCAGCTCGTTCGGTCAGAGCGCAGCAGGAGTGTCTCTTTCTCTGCGCTCTCGCCATTCCGCTGCTTTGGTTGACCTTTGCCCGTAGACGCTGCGAACTTCGGGAAAGTTCTGGAGAGGCCCATTTTGATTTTTCCTCTTGTCTGCTGGCAGCCACCCTGCTCGTCTGCGGCCCTTTTCTCTGTTGTTGTTGGCATTTTGCGCCGTCGTCTCCACGTCCGAGATCCCTGCCGGGCGTCGCCTTGCGTCCGTTCGTCCTGTCTGTGGGACGTGTGTTTGTGATCCGCGTCGCCTCCAGTGCGCCGCCGTAGCTGTTGTGCCACACCAAAGGGAAGGGGGGGGGGGGGGGGCTAACTCTTGGATCCCAAGTGTTTCCGCTTTCTTCCATCGTCGGTCGCCCGCGTTTGTTCTGGTCGTCGCTGGTTGACGGGCAACTCGGCCCCGTTCGTCCCCGCGACTGCTGAGTCACATCGATTTGCAGCGCGTCTGCCACCTCTCGCTGCCTCTCCGCTATTTCGCGCGCAGTACCGTCTCGCGTGGGAACATGCCGTTTCTTGGGCGATTTGCACGTCCGGCGTCTCATCCTAGCGTGATACATTTCCACACCAATCGTACTGTTGGTATCATTGAGGAAATACACTAATCCAGCCACAACAGTCGCTGAGTTTCTGCAGGATGTTCAGAAACATGTTTGACACTTGTCTTTTGTTTGAGGTAGATATTTTAAAACACTCTCTGTCAAAGCGAATGAAGTAGTAATGACAACATACGAATAAAAACAACCGAATCGTGTGAAGCATGAGATTACATTTGTGAGCAAGCATATATACATGAATACAAAGGCAAGTGTGCTAACAGTTCACTCATGGAATGGGCAGTAGGGCTCTTCAGAGGAGTACAACGAGGGGACGGGGACACATTGAGAGCTAACTAGTGGGCAAGGTTGTTGGCTAAGGTATCAAGGTGATCCTTACACTCTCTTGTGCTAGGTGGACGACCATCCGCCTTGAGGAACTGTCTGAAGAGTCTCACCTCACCGTGTATTTCATTTTGCCTGCAGGCTTCGCGAATTCGGATATATCTTGTCGCCATTCCCCATTTGCTATAGGCAGGATCTGCGATTTGGCCATAGTTAACTGTGAGGCCAAAAACTGTAACAGAGCTGCCATAGCATGGATGCCAGTAGCAAACGCCCTTCGAAGTTTTCTGTGAAACCCTTCAACGAAGTTCACAGATTATCCTGCCCATTCCGTGAGGGAACAGTTAGCTGTTACACCATTGCCATCCGCTCTGGGGCTGTGAAAGTATCGCCTGAAATCATAAATATTGTTCTCTGAACAATATTTGTTCTCATGTGTCACCTGACCGAAGCGTGGCTGTGCCATATCAGTCACTAAGCTTTGGATAACGCTGGTTGGAGTTCCCGTATAGGGTTGTGCCCAAAATTCGTTGCACCATTCGATCAGCCTACAGCGCATAATAGAACGAGGGGCGCTTCTTGGCTCACAGAAGTGGGGGCGAACCGGATTTTCAGGATCCGTTATGAAGTGTCCACTTCTCACTTTGCAGTAAGGCAGAGGCTGATTGTACACCTCGCGCTCTCGATCCTTAAGCAATCGGCATCCCCAGTACACAAAAGTGCTGGGTTCGAACGACGCCATTTCGCAACAATGGTACTTCCAAATCCCGCCACATCTTCCTTTGAATCCAATGGAAGTTTCTCCATCGTGGGAAGCACTCGATGAATTGCACGTGCGGCTAGAGATGTAGGGTCGGAGCAGGCGCCGGGGCTCTTCCGTCTGGAATCTGCCTCGCCGCGATGACTCAGCATGCTCGGGGCCGAGCTGCCCCGTAATCGTCGTCGCTATCACAAGCGACGTGTAGGGTCCTTCCGTGCCTGCCACATTGTTCGGGATGGTACCCGCTAGTGCTGCCGCTAGGTACTTCTATTTTGGTAGTCGCGCTAGCCGCAGCTAAGGCGTCGGTTTTTCTTTTAGGTTCGCTTCATCACTTTGTTCATCCACATCCCTGTCAGACACTCGTTGCGTTACGGCTCCGGAATTCACCGTTAGAGCGACAGGACGTCGCTACCAGCTCCAGTGAGTATGATTGTACGACAACAGTTTAGTAGTACTTTCTTATATTGTTCTCTTACTTACTTAGCCTTAGTTCCTCCCATGCTGTTGGGCATATCGGGCGACGAGACTTCTCCATTGATACCTGTCTTGTGCCAACTCTTCACCTTCATCTCTGGAAATATTTAGTAGTTGAAGGTCCTTTTCGAATGTTCGCCTCCATGTGTTTCTCGGATGACCGCGCGCTCTGCTACCACCTTCAGGAATCCAACACATGGCTACTCGAGGAAATCGGTACTCAGGCATTCGCATTACGTGTCCTGCGAGGCGTAGACGTCTTTGTGCGATTAATGCACAGAAAGACTACCTGAACCGCTCAGGTTTAGGACTTCACAGTTAGTCACACGGTCTGTATACGCACTCTCAATATCCGTCGAAGACATCTCTGGTGAAAGGATTATAGCTTTTTGGCGCACTTCATAGGCACGGCCCATGTTTCACTCGCGTAGGCAACAATCGGGACTACAATTGGGTGGTAAAGCCGCAGCTTTATCTTTTGACGGTAAGCTTCAGATTGGACCAAGCTTCCGAAACACAGATGAAGCCTTCACAATCCTCGTTAGTATTTCTGATTCCACATTATATTGTTCTCTAGTGCTATACTATTAATACTGTTAACACTATTAGACAAGAATACATTATATATTAGATATATTAAAGCATATACATATTACAAACATACATTAAAACATTTTAAACAACATTAACATTATTCTCCAAGTTCTCCCTTCGTAATACTTCGGCATTTTCATAGTGTGTACTGCTGCTAATACTGCTGTGCCAAACGAGATTGTAAGGTAGATAAATTTATCGAGTGGCCTGATGTTCCGACCTGTTTGCCGTCTTTAGAGGCCTAAAAGTGGTTCAAGACTTTAGATTTGTCAGCATAATTAGTGCGGAATGACACTGTATGTCTCAGTAACCACTCGGCAACTAACGTCAGCGATAGCGACATCGTTCCGCTTCAACGGTGGATCAGCGGGTGAGTTTATTTTTCATGCCATTGGGTTTTTTCGCTTTGGCACATAGAACAATATCGGAAAGAGGGATGAGGAGACGTTTGATCGGGTAAGTGACAAATTTAAAGTCTTGAACCACTTTTAGACCTCTGAAGACGACGAACAGGTCGGAACATCAGGCCGCTCGGTAAATTGATCCACATTACAACCTCGTTTGGCACAGCAGTATTGACACACTAAGAAAATGACGAAGTTTTACGAAGAGAGAACTTGTTAATGTTGTTTAAAATCTTTTAAGTATGTTTGTAATATGTTTATGCTTGTCGTGACGTGGGAGGCCGTCCCCGCCGACGCATCGGTGGAAGCGGGAGGCGACGGCCCACGCCGTGACTACACGGCACTGCGGATCCTCAGCTCGCTTTATGCTCACTTGTTGGCCACGCGTTTCTCACGTACTGGGAGGCCTTAGCAGATCCTACCGTGGCTTTATGCCCTACGGACTTTGCCTTGTGCACGTCCTTCGTCCACGACTGCATGGTACGTAGACTGCCTAATACGGCTCCAGCTTAGGCCGAAATCGATCGAGGCGTTCCCCGACCGACGACGACAATATGCCCTAAGACGATGTCCACAGAACTACGATTATACCGTTTTTACGACGTAATACATTTGTGTTTCTTAAGATGGTTTTATCTACAATAAATGTATGAGGAACTTCTGTGATAAGAACATAACAACTAAGGAGTAACAGACCTACGCGTTAGGGGCCAGACAGCATCCAGCCTACGAGGGGACCGAGACAACAACCCGCGCCGGATGCAGAACTCTGCCCTTGTGGCCTTTGCCAATGCAAGGACATCGGAGCCCGGCAGAGCCGCGCGATACCTGTCGGTGCTCCCAAAGACAACGGCGGCTGCACCGGAGGCGACTAACTGGCAGAGGGCAGGGCGCGTGTCCTCTGCGTCTCTGATAGCTTCCAGAAGATTCCGCTGCGTTGACAGGTGAACCGACGCGTCGATCCGTATCGATTGACGTTGGTCACCGCGTTGACCGCCGGGGAGCGGGATACTGTCGCACGGAAGTCGCGACAATGCTTTAAATATAGCACTAGAGAACGATATAAGAAAGTACTAAAACGGTTGTACAATCATACTCACTGGAGCTGGTAGCGACGTACTGTCGCTCTAAGGCCCCGTTTATACTTCGTCGCGGCGTGACGCGATGGCCACGCAATGAGGCCAAATTGATCGATCGCGTCGCACAATCAATATGGCCACTATACGAGGCGTCGCATCGCGCCGCGACGAAGTATAAACGGGGCCTAACGGTGAATCCTGGAACCGCCGAAAAAAGCTAATTTCCGGTTAAATGGATCACTTGCCTTAGTAATAATATTATGATCTCGTGTTTTACACCGGGGACACCTGAGGTTACCGCTAATATAGGAGGAGTCATATATCTTTCGCAAAACCCATGCATGACCGTGATCTATGATTTGTGGCTAGTAGTACGAACATACAATTTTTCGCCGCGCGCGCGACGAGCTGCCACTGACGCATCGCTACTGGGTGAGCTGTTATGGTTGAGATGGAGCTCTAACAAACTTCCGAGTTGTGCTGTATTGCATGTAGATATGTGGTTTTTAGAAATGAAGCTTCTCGTCATAAAGGGAGACTAAATCTTTTAACAATGGAAGCCACTGTTTATTCTTCGATTAGGTCATCCAATTCCTTCGATTTGTGCATCCATCTCTGCTGTGACCGTTGTTAGTTAAACCATACCTTTAGTGGCTTCGGGTGTCTGACTTATCGACTTTACCAGACGTTCAGCGGCATAGCGGCCGCCAAACGTCTGGTTGGGGGCTTCGCCCCAAACCCCGAGAATAGAACAATCCCAATCTTCCTTCATTGCCCTTGGGCCTACTTACTTTTGTTGAGTAAAAAACCTGTTTTACTATATAGATTAGTGCAGCGGGATCTTGCAGAATCTTCGCTGCTGCTATGGACCCCATCCACCCTCTATCGCTTGTACCCGATTTATTTTCCAAAGTGCCCGTTCTCTACGTGGCGAGAAACGGATGATGAGAGTCCAAATCCGAAGTGTTTAATCTGCAGAAACATAATTAAAATTAATCGGAATTGGTCGACAGGTCCCTTTATTCGCCCTCACCCTCTCTAGCGGCACTCCTTACTCGGAATTCCTATGCAAGTTGGACGTCTTCAGCACGTCTTCTGAATCCCTATGCGCACTTGGTCCCCATTCGTACCCTAACGCGTTTCCCGCTGAATATATCGTAAACTTGGGCGATCCGCCGCCCGGGTTATCCGCTCCCCAGCAATCGCCATAGGCATCTCTTGGTTTCAATCCCCCTCCCCGTGACTGAGGTGACTCACAGATTAAGCGAATTATATATAGTAAGATAGGGCGTCGGCCTTTCGTTTTTCATTTTCGAATTTTTCGGCGATAACCGGCCTGGGGATAACCTTGCACTGAGTGGTTATCCGCCTTAATAGGAACACACATGTTTGCCAAATTACATCGGAGATGGCCACCCTCAGTACACCCCTAGGATAGAACACACTAGTACTGTGTAAAATTTTTAATTTCGTACAATACAGAACGTTGTATAGACCTGTCGTACAGACTGACCCCCTCCCAAGACGTTTTTCCGAAAAATTCGAAAATGGAGACCCAAAAATGACAAACCCTCCAAACATCGATAAGTCCAACACCCGAAACCGCTAAAGGTGAGCTCAGTTCACAAGAAGCGGTAGCGGACGCTGATGCAGACGGGGCGCGGTTGCGACGATAACCCTCGAAAACTTCTCTTGTGGGACGCGGATGGGCGCAAAAGAAGGTCCCACCACGAAAACTGCCTTTGTGGGACGCGCCTGGTACGCAACGCCGCTAATAGGTACGCGGATTGGACGGAAGAGCAGTTATCGGACGCGGCCGGTGCGCAACGAGTGTCTGAGCTGCACCGCGTCCACGCGCTCTACCGTGCTAGTGCTCTCAAGTGCGCAATCCACATCTTCGGCTGCTTCGGTCAACTACACGGGTCGACTACGTCGCGTACGCTAGCCTCTGGGTCTTCGTCATCAGCTACTAAGCCGCCTACCTTGCCACACCGCCTACGCCAGTGCCGGCCCAACTAGCGCTGTCTACGGCTGAAAGCACCAGTATCTCGAGCACACGTGTTTCTTTCATCATCAGCATCGCCTTCACTTCTGTATCTGTATTAGTGACAGTTCTCTTGTTGTGTGTTGAATAGATTTGTCAGCTCACGGAGTCTGTTTTTGCTGGTAAAGGTTTCGGCCTCTACTTTTGCCTTGGGAACAAATTACAAATTTTAAAAAGAACCTAACTAAGCCAAATAAAGCTTCCACAACCTTGGCTCAACAGCTTAACAACATCCTACACCACGGTTAAACGACACGCCAAGATTCAACGACACCCGGACGTGGAACATCTTACGCGACGTGACAGAAATTTCAATTTTCACGCTTGCAACAGTAACAAAGCTCTAATCAGCAGCGTTAGTTTTTAAACACAGCACTTAAATCCGTAGATTTTCTGTCAAAAGCTAAACACGAAGAAGCTTCAGCAGCAAACCATTCAACTCGCACTCTTCCATCTATTCCCTATAGCAATAATTGTCTGCAACGACGCCATTGTAAGAGCTTGGCTCATGTCCTACTTCTCTGAAATCATGGTATTTTCATTTTTATAGAAACAAAGGGGATTGTAGAACATTCGAAGTGGTTTAACCCACGCTATGAAATGAGTGTGAGACGGACAAACGGAAAACATGCAGGCCGGATCTATTAGCACCTTTCATCAATATGCAGGCCAATTCTTTCTCCTTTGAAGGGCTCATACCAACAGCTAACAAGGAAGGTCAAGAAGTAACCGTGGAGTTACTCAAATTGACCTGTTGTTTGGGAACCATATTCGTGGTTTCCAATTTTCTTTCCAACTTTTGGGTGGGACAAAAATAGACAGAAACGCGTAGCGCTTCGATGCGGGTTGATAAAGCAAAAGTGACGCCTGGAATGGCCTTGTCGTGCTCGGAAATAAATCTACAAATGTTTTTTAAGTGTTAGTATTGTGCCAAATGAGGTCTTTATGGTGAATATTTACTTATTCATGTCCCAACGATTCGACGAGATCGTCGTCTTCAGAGGTCCGAACGTGGTGCAAGACTGGAGTTGCACTCTATCCCACCAAGCGCCGTAGTCACCCTAGCAGTTCCAAAAGCATAGAGGGCCCTACCAATGCTCCCCGAAGACAAGAATAAACTCACAATTCGATCCACCAAGAGTGCCGATGCCACTCTGCGTTAGTAAGATTAGTGAAGACGAATGTGAGCTGTAGAATGGAGAACGACGTACAGTGTCGTTACCATTTCATATGTGATATACGATCGCTGTAGTAAGTCTCATTCGTCCTCACTAAGATTACTAACGCAGAGTGACATCGGCACTCTTGGTGGATGAACTGTGAGTTTATTCTTCTTTTCGGGGAGCTTTTATGGGTTCCGCTGCTTTCGTAATGCTAGAGTGGCTACGGCGTTTGGTGGGGTAGAGTGCAAGGGTGCACCACGTTGAGGCCTCTGAAGACGACGATATCGTCGAAACGTTCGGCCACAAATAAATAAAGAAGATTCACCATAAAAACCTCGTTGGGCACATTACTAACACTTGAAGAAATTATAAAGCCGTGGTTTTACGAAGGGAACAACTTTGATCTAATCTACAAAAGGTTTGGAGTATACCTTTGTCCTTGGGAAAACATTTCGAATTTCAAATGATCGACTAATATTCGATTTTCAAAATTTCGAATTTCGAATGATCGAATATTATTCGATTCTCAAAATTTCGAATTTCGAATTGTCGAATATTCGAATAATCAAATGAACGCCTTACTTAGTGTGGTCACGCAATGATTGACATTTACTTATTTTTTATTACCCACTGTAAACTGCGTTCGACAGAGCGGCATATACAAAGGCTTCAGATTGTCATTACTCCTGTACCACTTGGTTAACTGCGAAAAGGATCGGTAATTATCAACTGTGGTAGATCGATGTCGATCAATGGATCTCCTGTTCCGTGGCCGACATACTCCCGCTACTCTTACCTAAATCAGGGTTAATGGAGTGGAGTGTGGCGAGTCCAGTGAGTGATAAGCGCTACTGAGGCTGAAGGCGACGAGAGAGGCGCGTGGCTGTGGAAGTTACTGTCCAGGCTCAGATGCCGTTGTTCAAGCGCCGCGAAGGGTGCTGCATCCATTTCCTTCACGAGACCAAAAAACGGTGACAAAGTTATAATGACAATGAAGCACCATTGCTTCCCTAAGAATTCGTGCCCCGAGAAGAGAGAAACACCCTGGATAGGGAGAGCTAGATTGTTATGCATCTTGCTCCATAGGTTACTGTCTCCTTAAGTTAGACTGAAGCTTCTATGTGGTAAAAGAAAGGCTAGCAAGAACGAAGAAGTAACACAAAGGCGATATGGTGCAAAAGAGGCACATTGGGGGCTCATGAGTGGCATTCAATCTGCGTTCTGGCTTCGCGTCACTTATAAGCAAGCGGACCCGAAGTTCACGGTTGGAATCTAATCTGACAAGACACTACGACATTGCGAAAATGTGGATGGCTCGCTTTCATAGGAAACGGAGTATGGCTGGATCTTGTACTCCATAGCTATTGCTCTTCCTCTCTTCTTTAACGTCTTTGCTGGCAGAAAGCAGGAGCTTCCCAGGCTCCAGAAAGTGCTACCCCCTACCGCAGCTCCTTCCGACTTTAATCGTTCCGTCATTGTACTTGTGGTACAAATACAAAACGGAGGCAAAAGCGTCATTGAACAGCCATAACACGATTCACTTGTTATTCACTTGACTGGCCGCAGGAGGCTCGATGGTGTTTAAAAGAAGCAAGGACGCAGCGGAGGTCAGCGTTTGCCCGAGCTTACCTCGCGTCGACTAATAAGGGAAGTGTTTTAAGCGTATGTCTGAACGGGAAGAGCGAGTCATATAGGGAGAATCCCCACCCCTCAATTAGTATAAAAGTGTTTTAATTTTTTGCCAAGAAAGAAACCCAAGGAGTACGGGGTCGTTGTAGTTACAATGTAATGGGCGCCTCACGAGTTCGACGGTCTTGTATGTCCACGATGCCTCTGCCGCAAGCGGATCGCAGCGCAGTGGATAGAGACGTTGCTTCATGCGAGGGAGATAAAGGGTTCAATTCTCCTGCGCTGCTGCACTTTTGCATTTCAAATTGATTGTTGAGATTTGATGGATTCTAACGTCTATACCATTTCAGAGGTTTTCTACTAATTTTTTTCAGCTGCATGCTGTGGTATTCAACATAATGATGTATAAACGTCCAACATCAGTGATACACAGGCACAACGTGTATGAAGAAGAAGCACTGCTCACAATACGGACGGCGTATAAAGGCTACAGGCTCCTCACAGTTTGTTTCCCTAGATGGACCAATGACCTCGGAAAAACCATCCTGCTCGGATTTTCAAAGACCAGGAGTCGAGAGTGATGTCGCAAGTGGTTCAAATGAAGAAATGAAAAAGAAAAGAAAAATGAAGAAACAAGGTCTGTAGGTCCCGCAAACCGACGTTAACGGTCATCGATACACTCTTTCCCTCATCTTTGCCTCTCACCTGGAAATCAGAGGTCTGCTGAAGGTTTTCTAAAACCTGACACCAACAATGCCCGCCGATGCTGGAGTGGTGATCCACTTGCTTACGCTGAAGTGTGGCCCACCATTAGGCAAGGAACCTTCGAGGGAAGAAATCAAGCTGGCCGAATGGATGGCCAGCACACTCAAGGACTTCGAAGCACGTCAACTTGAAGTTGACGAAGACGAACAGCTGGATGTGGTGGAAGACGTCCGCAAGATGAACTGATAGACGTGGAGATGCAAGTAAGCAGTGGACATATGATAACGTTTTCGGGTGGAATGATTTCACTCCCACGTCATTGTGCACGATCCTGCTTTTGACCTGCAAAAAAGGGACAACGTCCTGAAGATAGATGTCGAAGCTGCGGGTAGCTGAGGGAGAACGGATTTGTTATAATGACATTGAAGGTGGTGTCGCTGGTATACCTGTGAGGAGCTTGTAGCTTTTACACGCTGTCCGATTGTGACCAGCGCTTCTGTTTTATGCACTTTGGGCCTGTGCATCACTGGTGTTGAACGTTTATATAGCGTTGAGTAGCTTTCTCATTGCTTTGTGGTTAAAAAACCGGTCAGTAATAAACAAGTGGCAAGAAATTTACTTTCCACGGTGTACAAGTGGAGAATTAGGCAAAAACATCTGAAAATGGTAGAGATGTCAGAATCGTTCAACACTCAACGAAACATATGAAATGCAAAGATGCAGCAGAGCAGGAGAATCGAGCCCACGACCTCCCACCCATGAAACAACCTCTCTCCACTGCGCTCCGAGCCACTTGGCGGGCGTACAAGACCCACGAATTCTATTGTAACGGACTCCTACTTCTTGTGCTTAACGACTTGGCAAAAATAAACCCATTTTTATACTAACTGAGGGGGGATTCTCCCTATATGTCGCTCTCCCCTTTCAGACATACGCTCCAGGCCCTTCCCTTGTCAGATTGCATACACACCACACAATTCGGCCACTTTGAATGAACTTTGAACGCGAAACAAAACATAGTTCTTATCAAAAGGTCACAACTCCCTGCTCTTCCAAGAGGAGTGCCATTAACCTGTTAAGAGATTGATAAAGAATATTCGAGATTCGACTATTCGAAATTCGGAGCCTTCGAATATTCGAATAAACGAATGATTAGAATATTGGACTTTCTTCGAATAGTCGAATATTCGAATATCCGAAATTCGAAAAGGACAAAGGTATAGTTTGGAGCCTCAATAGTAGCCAGAACATGGATTTGACGAACTCCTAATAGAAGTGAAAAGGCACATTCAGGAGAGACATCCACGATGAAGACAGCAGCGGTGGGTGGCGGAGTGGATAGCACCGAGGACCTGCGGGAGAACGGTCAGGGATACAGTTCCGGGAGTGAAGTCTATGAACTTCTAGGGGCAATTGCCTTTGTATTGTTGTATTTTCAACGAAAAGTGCTTTTTGGCCCCGGCAAGGTACCCTTAGGTTTCGCCGCGTAGTGATACGTCACTCCCGCATTAAATCATGCTTGCTTCTCCTGGAAAGCTCTCGTTAATTGATGTTTATGTGTGACCCCCGTAGTGTGCTGCATTACTTTTGGAAGTTTTTTAAACCAGTTTTTTTCGAAAGCTTTTAGAAGTGTTTCTCATTGTAGCACTTTTGCGAGCATGGTCGACAGCAATTGCTTTAATCCATCACCAATATGTGTTGTTCCTCCTTCAGATTTCTATAGAGAACGCTTTCTTTCCAGCTTCTACTAATTCTACTGAATGTTACCAAATCGAAATGTTTTATCCTGCTGGTGTTATTCGTCGCCATGTTTCCCATTTTCCGACTCTCCACCACTCGTGGAGGAGGGGCCCCATTGCGGACATGGAGAGCCTTACTCCCGCTTTCCTCTAGACCCAGAGGTCTGCAGGAAAATTGAAAACCACGATGGTGGGTTCCAAACAAAGCACTACAATTCTCAATAGGTCGGTTTGAGTAACTCCACAGTCAATTCGTTGACCTTTCTCGTAAGTAGGCCCACATCCAGATCAAGCTCTATACGTCCAGAATTCCCTGGTTTAAACTTCAGGAAACTCGACCGTTACGGCATGAAAGGGTAAAGCTTAGGTCCACCTGCGGATGCTGATCTTCAACTCTTCGGTATTCACATGTAAGATCATCGCCCACCGATTTCTAAGTATGATACCTGTGCAGCATAGCTACTCGATGAAATGTTATCAAAGGTCGTGGCTGTTCCTACTTTTCCGCGTTCTGAAGATGATGTGTGCGTGGAAACAAAATTGGAACCCTCCTACTATTATCGGATCGCGGACAAGTCTCACGTCTTCTAAAAGAAAGTTATGTAGCGGATAAGCTGACGGAATTCTAACGTGTGTAGCATTCCAACTGATAACGACAAGAAGGAAGCAGGAACAGGCGAAGAAGACAGCTTTTTGAGCTAAATAGGCGAAACAAAGAATAATACTTGCTATCGCTTGCTTATCTAAGGGCATACGATTAGACTCACACGTCCTGTCGGCTTATCAAAACTGCTAACGTGACTCTATACTGATCAACAAGACGAAATTATAAAAAAAACGTTCATGAATAACCTTAAATGTCCGGTCCCGACTTATCTCCAGAATAGCTCCACCTGAGTGAATCACCTGGCGAACTCCATTTGACACCTAAACGTGAATCCTAAACATAGGAGAAACACAGTTGTATAGAAGGAAGAAGCAAACCTGAAATCGTGAGCACACATTTAACGTGTCCGGATCGAGAACAGATATCATGCCGAGATGGGTCCCACAAATAAGGTGGTTGTTTCGGAAGCAAATAGAGCGAACGTAATCCATAGACCACTACAAGGTGAGAAACATAGAATAGGAATAACATCGGGATAGCAATTCGGAAACTAACCAATCCTGAGACAGGTCTGCTCGAGTTGCGAATATCCACAGCAACTATCCTACGATCCTCCCCACAGGAATAGACAATGTTATCCTGAAAACGGATGAGGTCGATATCAGCGTGGCTAACAGGGAAGGAATCATAAGAACATCTCAACCTACTTGCATGGCCAATGTCAGTACAGCACCCTTATGGTGAGCATAGTTCAGCACAGGTGCTAGTCCATTCTTGGTATCTATTATGAACACCTGGAAAAGGAACGGACTTGACAAAAGCCATAGTTTTACGCGATAAGGAGATATTCATAAGTTGACCGCTTACAATAGCGACTTTTTAGTCAATTTAGAAAAAAAAACACAAAATTTTTAGAAAGAGAGGAAAATGATTCTTCAACCATACTACACCCCTAAGGGCCTGTTCATACTTCGTGCGACAAGGGCGACTGGAGCGACTGGGGCGACGGACGTAGTGTGGTATACGTAAATAATTATGTATTCCACACTACATTCGTCGCGGACGGAGTATGGAGTACGTACTTATCTACATACACCACACAATGTCCGTCGCCCCACTCGCTCGAATTATGAACAGGCCCTAAGTTGTTCCGAATCAAGATGACCTGAAGAGAAAACGAAAGATTGACGATTCAAAAAAGGATCTCTGCTCGATAATGAATTTCTACGGAGAGGAATAATAAAACAAGGAATAACCAGAATGAATGGAAAGAAGACCTTCTTGCCGAACGTGGAACAGGCAGCTAGTCCACTTGGTGAGTTTCCCAAACACATGCCAGCTGATCCTAGTTTGGTGCTCTCAATGGCCTAAATAACGGAAAGAAAGTGTTGCTATCGTTGGTATTAAAAACTGCTAGCTTTGAAGGATCCCCATGATAACCACAAGAACTGCTAGTAACGTTTCTGAGAGCGACAAAGCATAGAACTGTCTAATAGCATAGAATTGCATAATACAAACTACGAAACAATAGACGGTCACGAAAGGCAGCGCTCAGGAGTAGGTAGTCTCATCCAAAAGAACGAAGGCTTCCTCTTATCTTGAATTTAAAGGATAGAGAGCAAAACCTACAGCAACATGTGTTGGTGTTATCTGCCACAGTTTTACTGTGCAATCCCAGCTACATGAAAGGAATTCGTCCGGTTTCCTTGCCGACTGATCAATGCACCATATCCATCCCTAGAAAAGCGTTTTTATAAGCTGAGGCAAAAGTCATCAAAGAAGAAACTAAATCTAAATTTGTAGAAGCCAAAAAATCGAAAAAGCCCCTGGCCGTCGCATCTCAAGTTTTACAAAGGTGATGAATTTGAACCTCGTGTGCACCATGCAGATCGAAGCACGGCTTTGTTGTGGCTGGTGGCGCATGGTTTATTAGACCATCGTCGTCGACAGAAACACGCTGGGGACTGAGTGTATTCGTCTGGAATTCGCTTTAGTCTCAAGTGTTGCTAGCAGTGAGTGTTAAGACAAACCAGAATATCAGTAGCCTCCTTCCCTCACATGAAAGAAACAGGGTCACTAAGCAAAATAGGAAACTGAAGATAAGATGGATGATAGGAACACGGAAGAAAACGAAACGAAGGCGTTATAAAGCAGTGGCAATCATTTCTAGTACGCGGTGGAGTAGCTTTGGTGGAGTAGTTTTCCCAAACTCGTTCAATTTTGTAGGAATACGAATTCATTGTTTATTTTGCGAATTCAATCCGGAATGACAAGCAAAGCTACTGCGCCTAAAAGACAATCTGAAAAGGTGAAAAGTCAGCTCGCAACCCCTCCCTATAATCGAAAACCTAACAATTTTGAACAATACCCCAGAACGACATCAGATTCCTCGTTGTAAATTTTGTGAAGCAATGAAAAGTCGTTTTTTTTCTTCCTGACACAACGGATGTCTACATTAAGGATACTGCTCTGAGACTGTATAAAGGCCATTGTAATCAACAGGTTGCACTCTATAAAAGCTTGTTAGTAAAACACCATCAAGCCTCTCACTCACAGACGTTATATGGGCTACATGCGCACAGGCTTCGAGAACATCTCCTTCTTCTTCTTCTTATTATTCAGCGTTTGTTCGGCTTTGTAGCGAGGTCCGCTACTCTGGCTTCATTACGCCACCTTTCCCGATTCAGCGCTAGATCAGCGTACTACCAACATTCAAGTCCATATGTAACGTATCAGACCAGCGCTGCTCCGGACGTCCTCTAGGCCGCTCTCTAGTCACCTCGAAGTTGAGACCTATCTTGCGGACGCCGTCGTCTTTTCCACGCAGAACCTACCCGTACCACCGTAAGCTTCGCGCATCCTGTTAGCTACTGGCGCGACATAGAACTTCTGCCGAATGGCATCGTTTCAGATGCGGTCCAAGCGAGTGACTCCAGCCGTCCAGCGCAGCACCTCCGTCTCCATGACGCTAAGGCGCGTTTCAGATTCCTTAGGCCAACACTCAGCACCGCACATTGCTACTGGCCGGACGACTGCTCTGTACATCTTCGACTCGAGGTGCTCTGTTATCTTCCTATCGCAGAGCACGGCAGTCAATGTGCGCCACAAGGACCAAGCTATCCCCACGAGTGAATTCAATTCAACCATCAGTTTGCTGTCAGACGCTATTGCTGATCCCAGATACCTAAAGACTGAAGTACGGGTAAGCTAGATGCCATTAACCGTGATGAAGGTGAACTCAGTAACGTCTCCGTTAGATACCCGGTCTTCTTCGCGTTCAGCTTGAGTCCAAACCGCTCCAAGCACAACGTCCAAGGGACACCTGAAGACCTCGTGTGATGGCATTCATGACACAAAAAGGAGTGGGAAAAGCGCACAGCCCTGGAGTACCCCGACAGAGATAGGAAACTCCGTCGAGGTTCCAAGGTTCCAGCTGCAGCTTGAACACGATTCTTTGGACATGAGCAGAGAATTCGCACCCACTCTATGAGCGCTTCAGGAACTCCATGTTGTCACAGGGCGTACCATATCACTTCACGCGGTACGCGATCGAAGGCCTTCTCCAAGCCGAGGAAGACCGATATGCACTGGTTTCTGTTTGTCGCAGTGCTTCTCTGATGTGTATGCTATAGTCCCGTCCGCTGCAGCGACGTGGAGTTGCACAGCGACGCTACGGCTCGCGCCGCGAGTAACGAGCCGTCGCCTTCGCTGAGCTGACATAGTTCACGCACTTCTGCAGACGGAGACGTTTGCAGAATTTTAGCAAATCAGTGATTCAGTGCATCTTTCCTGGATATCTTGTTTTGTCGACCATTTCTTTCGTGATTTTGCGTTTTTTCCCGTTCTATCGCATTCTGCTCCTTATACCGTTGTAGGGTTGTTGTTTTCAAGGGTATTTCGTCGATATCATGTTTTGCTGGGGAGGTTTCCGCCATGCCTCTGCTCAGTCATTTCTTTCGTTTCTCATTCCACCCGCAGGCATGGAAACCCACGTTTCTGTGCTCGACACGGCACGAGAGGGTTCTCGTGACGTGTCCAGCACGAAATCGTCCCAGTTGAGGCCCAATTTTTTCAAAGTGATGTTTTGATAGAGAAAAAAAACTTCATAGAAAAACATCTCCGAAAAGTAGCCGTTCAATTGGCACATTTCTGTGCCGGACATGTATTCAGAACCTCCTGTGACTTGTCCGGCACAAAAATGTGGGTTTTGATGCCAGCGATGAAATTCACATGAGAAAAAGAGAACGGTCACGAACGAAGGAAGTGTCGAAATAATTGAACAAAGTGCACAGAATATGGCACAAATTTAAAGCTGAAAAATAATTCTTCGCAAACCTGCTACGAAGCTGCTAAAGGTATATATCCAGGCTAAGATTTCACATGAGTTCAATTACGTCGTCTAAACACTTTATAGAGGGGCTCTTTTTTGAAGAAAAAATAGTGTGTATCACACCTTTAGAGACTGTCTCCAAGCCAACATTCTACGCAGAATTCAATCATGAAGTTGATGTCCTATCCTGTTATATATATATATATATATATATATATATATATATATACATATATATAAAATATTAGGTTGTTGCATAAGTTCTCGGACATTTGGGGCATGAAATATTTATTATCACAACATGCGAACAACAATATCAAATCATTTGATGTAACCACCCTTTACATCAATTGTCTTTCGCCAACATGCTGGTAAGTCATGGATGCCTTTTCTCCAAAACGTGGCCGGTTGTGATTCAAAAAATGTGAGCAGTGCCTCCTTGACATCCTCTTGGTTCCTAAATTGCTGGCCGTCCAAATAGCGTTGAAGGCTTGAAAACAAATGATAATCAGAAGGAGCGAGATCTGGTGAGTAAGGTGGATGTGGAAGAACGATCCATCCGTAGTCCGCCAACTCAGCCGCCATCGCTCTATCAATATGCGGTCTAGCGTTGTCGCGTTGAAAATACACCTTCACTTGCTCTCCTCGTGTGGTTTTTGAAGGTGGGCCCTCAACTTCCTCAGTTGGTTGACGTAAACCTCTGCCGTTACTGTTATCCCTTCGACCAGTAGCTCCCAGTTCTACGCCAAGAACGCTCCACCAAATGCATAGCATCACCTTTTTCACGTGAAGGTCGGGTTTCGGAACGTCCTTTGCCTCTCCAGTTGCGTCAACCCACTGTGCACGCCGGTGATAATTAGAGTAGAGTATCCACTTCTCATCCCCGGTGACAAGGTTGTCCTGCCATCCGTACTACGTCTGAGGGTAAGGAGAGACAGAGCGACATCGGCTCTGCGATCCATGTCATGTTGTGTCAAGTCGTGAGGTACCCACCGACCCAATTTTTCCACCTTGCCAATCGACTTCAATCCTCGAACAACTGTTGAGTGACTAATACCAAGAGTGCTTGATAGTTCGCGAGTGGTTTGGTATGGGTCCGCTTCCACTCTACTTCGGAGGCCATCCAAATCCAGTGTCATCGGGCGCCCTTCTCGTTCATTTCTTCAACGAAGAATTCACCAACTGCAAACTTCGAGAACCACTGGTACACAGTACTTCGAGCAGGAGCACTCTCCTTGTAAACATCCTTCAGGCGACGATACGATTCGTTGGCATTGAGGCCAGATTGATGCAGGAATAACATGACGTGCCGAATATGCGCCTCAGTTGGGATGAATTGCTTAGCCATAATAGCTGACGTTAACAACGCAGAAGTAAATGTTAGGAACACTTTTGTAGCCCTTTCCTTTCTCTATAGATCGATCATTTAAGCGTTGATACATGTGAGAAATTTGGCGGGAAAATGCGCTTTCAATTCAGGAGGGATCAAATGTCCGAGAACTTGCCTAATAGTTGTTTTTTATGTATGTTATTAAAGCCGTCCGAAACTTCAGCCCTGGGGTAATCGAGGTTGCTGAACATGAATCTGAAGCTCGCTTTCGAGTTTTCGACTGCCATCAATCGATACTGATCAAAGTATCGATTCCTTGTGGATGTCAATCAAGCGGTCCGAAACTACACCCCTGGAGTAATTAAGGTTTCTGGACACATAGTCTTTCATTCCCCTCCCATAAGATCTCGACCTCCTGGGGGCAGCGCCTCCAGGGGTCGACGTTATGTTTACCAACCGCTCCTTGTTCGTTGCCACCAAGCCCTGGAGGCAGTGCCTCCAGGGGTAGGACATATTTATCGATCAATCCTTGTTTACTGCCCTCATTACTTCTGTAAATGGACCATATACAGACCTGTTAGGGCTACATTCTTCACGGTAAGAACTGCTTCATCCTATTGCGCGTTAAGGATTGGTGTTCCAGCCTCCTCATGCTTGCTTCAAACGTTCAAGCGTACGGCCAAACATAAATTGCTTGTCTACTGAAGGGTGCATTTATGCTTCTTTGTTGCCATGTTGTGGTTTTCTTTTTGATGTGTTCTATATTTTTTGTGGTTTCTCTCGAAAGTGCGTCTTAAACACACGTATTCAAATAAATGAATAAAATATGCACATACATGGACCATACACATGTAGTGAAGTACCACCAATTCTCCTTTCTACAGTCAATATAGGGTGTCACTAAATCGTCTATCACTTCGATGGTGTTTTCGAACTCCAATGGCACTACTTCTCCTCGAGTGTTGTAGTCGTCAAGGGTAGAACAGTTTCATTGCGAAGAACAGCAGCCATGAAGAATGAAGAACCGATACAGAACAATCGGGGGGCTATTTATAGACAATTCAGGGTCCAGTTATTATGCGGCTGTGACGCGGATATTACGTAGGCAACACATTGCGATGATGTAGACGTTAGGCGGCTATAACGTAGGTTCGGTGACGCCGCTAGGTAGGGATCGATATGTATTACTGCTCAATGCCTACAACATCGAGAAAAAAGCTAGAGCCGGGCCTGATTTTGCTATGGACTTAGGTATGTAGAGAGTATTATTAGAGTGATAGCGAAAGCGATAAATGGTGCAATCAATAAACCCACATGTCACGTGTCTTTCACGTAGTTGTCAATTTCTAAACGTTAAAAGAGACACAGCAAGGGTTAGTGTGGCCAAGTAGTAACAGGATTTTAACAAGCAGTCAGTCCATGTACAACAATCGTCTGAAATGCAAGGTTTCATTTGGGTGCATGGCGCAGTCTTGACTATTTTGACGTCAAAGAAATTTCGTTACCCTGTGATATCATATGAGTGTCAACCATCTTCAAAAGCCTCACTAGCACCAATGTTAGAACCTCTCAAATAGTACATGCATTTTTTCAGGATGCCCTGCATTTTTCGCAAACCATAGTGTGTCCTTAACTTTCAGACGTTTAAAGATGCTTACACCAATCGAAGGCCTTGTTTAGTGTGCGCGCGCGACGCGATGCCGTGCGTAGTGGCTGAATTGATCAATCGCGTTGCTCGATCAATTTGGCCCCTACACATGCATCGCGTTGACCGTCGCGTGCACGCTAAACAAGGCCGAAAGGGCCTCTTTGTGGAGAAATTGTAACAAGCATTCAAGCGAAAACAATCAGTCGCGTATAAAATGCAAGGTTTCGGTCGAATGTATAGCGAAATCCATACCGCTCATTTCTCAGAAAATGTCTACTATCTTACGCTTTCATATGAGCTATGAAGTTCTTCAGTACCTTTAAGTTATCACCTTTCAAACAGTGTACATATTTTTCTGAGACACCCTCTAGTTGTGTACATAAAATTCGTATTTGAATTCTGCGTAGAATGTTGGCTTGGAGACATGTCTCCAACGGTGCGATACACACAATTTTTTTTTCTTCAAAAAATGAGTTCTTCTGGAAGATATTTATACGACGTAGTTGAATTCTGTGAACATTTAGCCAGGAAATATACCTTTCACAGCTTCTTGGCAGGTTTGCGAAAAATTAATCTTCAGTTTGAAATTAAAAGAATATCGCATGAACGCTATTATTGATAAGCTTCGGGTAAAGCTCATTAGATAGAGCTCGAAATTCTGATGTAGAGCTACGTTTGTTTCACACCAAACTCGGGCGCGCGCGACGGGTGTCACCGCGTGAGCGGAGACAGCGAGCAGGGGATAACGTCGCAGGTATGACCACCTAGGCGCGCGGCCGCGGCGCCCACGACCAGCCGATATGAACGCCCCTCCCCACTGCGACGGGCAGCGACGGGCTATGGGAATAATCAAAGGTCAGCGCATGCCAACGTAACTTATTAGCAGTGTGACCAGCGTGTGACTCTCCACTTGTAGCACACTATTTCTCCCTGAGTATTCGACGCATTGATCTCAGGCGCCCATAAAAGGAGCGCGCGTCTGGCATTCTGCTCTGGTTGTCCCCGAGTTTTCGCCCGCCCACTTTTTTGTGTGTTTGTGTGTGTCTTCCGTTTTGTTTAATAAACTGTTCCTTTCGATATCGCGATTGCAATCGTCCGAGGATTCTACTGCCTATATCTTGTCGACAAGGTATTGATTTGGGGGCCGAACCGACTCGGACGGGGGATCGATCCGGAATTCCGTGATTTCGACCCCATCTCGTTTGTGCGATTGTAGAGGAACCTAGACAAGGCAGGGTGATCGAGCCGGAATTCCGTGACGATCGATCCCTTGCGACAGACGTCGGGGCAGGTCCGCTCTATTGACGGTGGTGATTAGCCGCGGATTTGGTGGGTTGCTGCTTTTGGCGGGAGGGGTTGGGTGCGGGTCGTGTTCCGATTCATTGATATCATTGACTACACGACTCATTACGTCACTGTCGATCTCGATAGCTGAGTGTTGTGTGCCGATCGATCGGATTGGTGTTAATCACGTGATCGATTTCGACGCCGCATCGTTTGCATAGCTCAGGAGACAGACAATATGAGTCTCGTTGCAGAAAGCTCCATGGCTACCGGAGATGAAATGGAGCACTGGCTAGAGACCAACGAGGATGATATGGAGGAGGAGAATGTGAGTTATGAAAAAGAGTGTGAACAGCTTGTGAGCAAGGTGCTAGGTCAAATAGGTTCGATTGGTCGTTGCGAACGGATGACCCACGAAGGGATACGGTGGGATCAAGTGTGAGAGAACAAACCGCACAGGTAAAGGAGATTGTGAGGGCAGCACTTTCGGAGCTCGCCGAGCTGGGAAGGAAACGAAGTGGTATGCGAGTGTCACGAGAATTAAAGGAGTACGGAATTCTCACAATCGCGCAGCTACGACGCTATGTTTCTAGCTGCAGGGCGAAAGACGCCGCAATGAGAGAAGCGTGTCGGTTCTTAAAGTGTTGTGAGGGAGAATTAGTGGAGAAAGTAAATGTGCTAGTGAATGACTTGGTAGAGGAGAAACGGAAAACAGCTCAATATGAAATCGAGTTGCAACATAGCAAGTTTCAGGTTGAGGAGCTGAGCCGCCAGGTCAGACGACTGGGTCAGGAAAAGAGGGATGCTGGCCAAACACAATGGCCAGATGAGCTTGCGCGGATCAGGCTTGTGATAGAGGGGTTGAACAGCAGAGTAATAATGTTCACTTTCAGGTACCCTCGAGCTTGAGTCCATCGCGCCAGAGGTGCTGCGGGAATTCGCGGACCGAAAGTTACGAGAACGAGCACAGGCAGCAACGATCGTCGGACACAGGTGAGAGTTCCTCATTAAGTGATTACGTACGCACCAGGGGTGTGCGTAAATGAATTTGAAATTTCGTAAATCGTAAATCGTAATTACGAAAAAAAACTTCGTAAATCATAAACCGCAAATCGTAAGCGTCACCTGAACTGTAGTGCAGTACAACTAAATTTCCAGAGGCTTTTTTCTGCCAATGTTAATCAGATGTGTTTCAGTTTTCAGCTTAATCTGAACAGTTTTCTTACCAAACTGTTTCTCTTGCCACGGCTTCCTGATAGTAAAACATAGTCGGAACCAAACTTTACACCTTTCAGGAAAGTCGAAAAAACTGTAGATTCAAAAACTTCACTCAAGCCTATGCATGGCATTCCAACAAAAAGCTTGCAGATCGATTCATTAAATTCCTAACCTACTACCAATGCTTTAGCTTGAATATAGATTTAGGATTTAGCGGAAACAACAGCAGAAAAATCGCTTTCAAAACTAAAAATTAAAAAAAAACGTTTCACCATTGACTAATGTGCCGGTTTCCTGCTCCTGCACTTTAAGATTTCGAAGACTTCATAACGCTTTCACGACACGAGGAGGTTTTCAGGTGTCTGCCGCCTGGGATAGCGGGCATTTTTTCCTCGCGCTGATTACTTCTATTATTTTATTTGTATTACTGATTCGTTAGGTATGAAAAAACAATAACAAATGAAGTTTTCCATGGACCACCTTGACTGTAGCTATTAGCGGACTCATTGATTAAATTGTTCTACAGAATGTGTGATAATTCTCCATGAACTACTTTTGTGATGGTGTCCGACGACATCGTCGGACAATGTCGTGAAATGGATAATATTGCTCTACCATTTAATAACTCCCAGTACTTGCACGGGCGAAAACTCCATCACATCACCGAAATTGGAGATCAAGACTGTCAAAACCAGTTCGACCTTTTCTAGAAATGCTACGCGGTCGATTTTACTGCATCTTTTATATCAATTTGCTCATAAGGCACAATGCAAACCGATAGAACCATTGGTACATGTCGCGAAGATTCAGCCGATCAGGGTTCCAACTGTACATACACGCCCTCTCTGAATGACATGCCCATTCAATGCGGTCTGATTCGATGAGGAGTTCCCATCTCACAATGCTCCCCGTCCTCGCGACATATAACGAAACGTTAGTGGTTTATCCTTGCAACATAAGTGTAGCAACCCTCTAGATCCCGCTTTCAATCACCAATGATTTTCGATCATGGATTTGCGTCAATTCTATTCGATGGGATTTACATGAATATAGTATAAGCAAACTGACTAGACGTTATTACCAAACAGGGCGCGGATCAAAGAATGCTCTCTCCCTTTCTCTAAGAAACTGCCTCCAACGGCTTTCTATGGGCTGGAATGGAACAGCCTTCGCCAGTAGGAATACGATGCGCCTTGCTAGCTCTGGACCAGTAACGGGGGACCCCAGCCTCCCCTGCCTTCTAGACATGAGCTTATCATCCTATTATATAAAGCAGAGAGGCATGAATCACTGACGGGAGACGTCTGTCGCTTTCTGCCGACAGCCGTCGCTAGACCCAGCCGTTCGTCGTATCGCCGCCGCCAACCGTAAACACCACAACATGGCAGCATGGCAGGCAGCCATGACCGCCGCTGTTGACTATCACGACGCTGCCACTGCCGGGTGGTCACCAAAGAACACCCACTCGATGAGGTTTCGCAAGGCGTCATCGCGGCTATGACGAGCCGCCGCTGCCGGATTCAGACAACACGTGCAGCGTTGCGGAAAAGGTCTGCGACGCGGCGCTACTCAGACCCCATGATCTCTGATGGAACACGTCGATGTGCCCACCTTTCGCTTTTGCTTCCCTCCAAGATCGTTACTGTTGCACTTGGGCGTTATTGCTAAAATTTATCGGGGCGGGTGTTGCGTCCTTAGCTCACACTTCGATCTCACTTTGATGCAATCACTATCCTAATCTGGAAGGCGCTCTTTTTGATTTGGAAATTGTTCACTTTGACGCATACTAACTTCGCGGGCTGGGTTACTAAGCTATTTATACCTGCCCAGGTCCTCGAATTTTATGCGGTGAACCAGGACAGCTCAGCGAAGGAAGTTCGTCGGACCTACGCATGGTTCGTCTACGCTTTCAACCAAGTCTTGCCGCTAGGTCCCAATTTTCTGCAGTGCATTGACCAATTTCCATTAGCACTGTATGCAGAGGAGGACAGTATTTTTGTCCGAAGTCACCTGTTCCGAAGATTGTTACACGTCGTCGCATAAGGCACGGCGGCTGGACGGAAACGGTCAGGCGTTCGATTAGGCCTGACGAGCTGCAATAGGTTGTGAACACGACTCCAGACGAAGCAGGAGTGCTGTGGGCGTTTTCTTGAATGCTATACAGGGATGTGAGTGATGCACAGCAATGCATCAATCTGTAGCAGGCGTGCGTTTCTGACTTCGACGCTAGGGATGCTTCCTTACCCAGAGTTGGTTGCCGGCGAAGCCGGCGACCAGCGCTGGGTGAGGAATCATCCCTAGCTAGGTTTGGGCTCCGTTCTCAGCGTGACCCACCATACCCGAAGCCGGCGAAGCCGGCGACGGACGCTGGGTGAGTAAGGAATCCCATCTAGGTTTGGGCTCCGTTCTCAGCGTGACCCACCATACCCGAAGCCGGCGAAGCCGGCAAGCCTGGCGTGGCCCGCACATCCAGCGTCAGTCGCCGGCGAAGCCGGCGACGGACGCTGGGTGAGTAAGGAATTCCATCTAATTACCCAAGTTTGAGGAAACATGATGTTCCCTGGTGGTGTGGGTAGCTCCGAGCTGCAACAGGCTGCTGCAGAGAAAGTCAAGAAGGATATAGGAACTTTCGTCATATTCGGTCTTCTAATTGAAGCAGTAGCCGTCGGAGCAAGTTATCTCAATGTCGAGGGGTTTCTGATCTAAGCGGATATCTTTGTTCATCTGAATGGATGTCTACAGTATCTCTCCACAACTGCTCAGGATAGTGAACCTTTCGCGTCTTAGTGTTTGAAATAGAATGCAATTCAATCTAGGTTTGGGCTCCGTTCTCAGCGTGACCCACCATACCCGAAGCCGGCGAAGCCGGCAAGCCTGGCGTGGCCCGCACATCCAGCGTCAGTCGCCGGCGAAGCCGGCGACGGACGCTGGGTGAGTAAGGAACCCCATCTAGGTTTGGGCTCCGTTCTCAGCGTGACCCACCATACCCGAAGCCGGCAAGCCTGGCGTGGCCCGCACATCCAGCGTCAGTCGCCGGCGAAGCCGGCGACGGACGCTGGGTGAGCAAGGAATCCCATCTAGGTTTGGGCTCCGTTCTCAGCGTGACCCACCATACCCGAAGCCGGCGACGGACGCTGGGTGAGTAAGGAATCCCATCTAGGTTTGGGCTCCGTTCTCAGCGTGACCCACCAAACCCGAAGCCGGCAAGCCTGGCGTGGCCCGCACATCCAGCGTCAGTCGCCGGCGAAGCCGGCGACGGACGCTGGTACTATATAATAATCCGCTAACCGATGACTCATAAATTAGTCATAAAATATGGGGGGGGGGGGAGAACAGAATTACGGACCGCGAAATTAGCGAGAAACATACAGACGACTTCTACGTGTCATGGGAACTTCAGCCCTGGGAGTAATCGAGGTTACTGAACACGAATCTGAAGTTCGTTTTAAAAGGTTCGATCACCATCAATCGATATTGATCAAATCATCGATCAGTACCAGCAATGGGAAACCAGGTCCAATCAGGGGATGTTGTACCAGTACATGGGGAGGGGGGGGGGGGTGAGTTCTAGTAAAGGCAAGTAGTGGGGGACACCGATGTATCGGTCCCACATGGAAAAAATTTCAGTTCAGCGTAGCGTTAGAAGCGGTGGGAATCCTCGGTTCTGATAAAGAGGCGTTTCGTCGCGATACCAAAATCGATCAGATCTGGCGAAAATGTCGATTTTTGCCTGAGCTTGCCCGTTTAAGGACGAGAAGTGAAGGTGTTCGAATAGTGTTCGCGCTAGAGTATTCGAATAGTGCCTTTTGTACTGCTAGGAAGGAAAGAGGGCTGGTTACGCAGAGCAGCTAGCTTGATCTGATTCTCCTCAGCTTAGTGATACTGCAATATCGCGCGAGGGCATGCCGATTGGCGTGACCGAGCTGGTGTTTTCTATTGTATTGCACTTGATTCTCCTCTTGAACCTGTACGGTTCCAAACAGGAGCCCTCACAATGTCAATGAAATGGGAAAGTTAGTTAAGCGAAGAGAAAAGTCGGATTCGAGGAGCCAGTGCACAAGACGATATTGTCTAACACTGTAACACAGAACATATCATCAGAAATCAACTCTAAGTGGGAATGAGCTACATATAATAGGGGACCATTAGAGTAGGCACATCTTTATAACCCACTCCACATAAATTTGGTCGCCAGTTGGTTGTTGATCAAAGATCACATTTACGAAAATATACGATTTACAACCCAAAATGTCGTAAATCGTAAATCGTAAAAAAATTGCCAGAAATCGCCGTAAATCGTAAAATAGTAAATCGTAAATCGTAATTACGCACACCCCTGGTGCGCACGATGGCGCTGCCCGAGGTGCAGCCTTTTGGAGGGCGACTTCGTGAATGTTTAAAAAGATTTTTGAAGTCTTTTGAAATCAAATACCCTAAGAGGCAATGGAAAGAGTCTAGTCGGCTGCAACTGTTTGAGAGCTTCTTAAGGGGTAACGCTTTAACCCCGTTTGAGACCCTGCCTAGGAGCATCCGGGATAGCACCTTGGAGGAAGTCGTAGACGAGATGAAGAAAAGGTTGAATATTGACAGCAATACCCAGAAAATTAAAGCGTTATCGGACCGCGAAGACTCGAGTTGAGGGAGGGCCACTCGGTCAGTGATTTCTGCTTAGTGCTGGAGAGGCTGGCTAACCAGGCCTATGCGAACGTTCCATTAGAAGCGTCGTCGCTGCAGAAGGCAGAGATCCTTTGTAGGTAGCTGGCATCTTGGACGGGGAGCTATTGCTTGACGGAGGCGTTGGAGCTAAGTCCACCGCAAGGAGCACACGACAAGGTTAAGGAGGTGGCCTTGCGCCTGGAAAGAAGTTTAAAAGCTGCTGAGGAGTGCGGGGGCCCAAGACGAGCGAAGAGGCCAGAGAGGACAGTGGTTAGAACTGCCTCCAGTTACAAGCCTGATATAAAGATGTACGGTAGTAGGGAGAAAGGAGGTGAAGCTGGGAAAAGTGAAATGGTAGGGCTGATGTGGAATCGAAACGGTGCTTCAATTGCGGCGAGTTAGGCCATTTTGCAAAGGACTGTCGCGTCCAGAGCGTGAGACCGCGAGGATCGGCAACAAGTAGCAGTCGGACTGAGGAGCAGACTGGAGCATATGCTACCTTAGTTAACAGGTGTATTGGTGCCACTATAACGGAGCTGCAGCCATCGGCGAGTAAGCTCTTTGGAAAAAAGGCGGTAGCAGGCGTGAAAATTTTCGGAATGGATGCGGTAGCGTTGTTGGATAATGGATCGCAGACAACCATTATACCCTTGATGTTGCTAAAGAGGGCAATGGAGGCCAGGATAAATTTAGACTATGTTACCCGTATTCCTGATACAGAGGTCAAGTGCTGAATGCATCAGGAAATGTAATGAAGTTCTTGGATGTCAACCGCGTACTCGTTACGTTCAGAGGGCGACAGGAAAACGTGGTGCGTATGTTGGCCGGGGGCTAGATGACATAGTGATCCTAGGCACAAACGCCTTGGAGGCGTTCGATGCAGCAAGGAGTTGTGGAAACGGGTCAGGATCACGATGTGTGCGAGGATCCAGTTGGCGAAGAGGGTGATAAAGCTATAGTAACGCAACGCTTGTTTATTCCGGCTAGAGCGAACCCTCACATTAGCATGCGCAAGCGTAGACGAAGAGTGCCGATTTCTCCAGTCGTCGGATAGTAGAGTAGACGATGGGTTGTGTTGCTGAGGGAGTGGTCAACGTCCTCGTGTTCAACTCATCCAATGAAGCTATGGTGTTTAATGTTGGTGAGGAGGTAGGCGAATGGACGAAAGAGGACTGGGTAAAGCCCAAGCATATGGAGCAGAGTAGGGACATGATGGATTTAGCACCGCCGGTTGGATGGGCATCTTCTAGTGAAAGAAGGACGGCATTGCTAGACATTCTCCAGCGGAACCAAACATTGCCTAGCGAGGTGCAACAGATTATGACGGCCTTTGATGATGTCTTCGCCGTTACGGACAAAGAGCTGTCGCAAACGGACTTGGTGGTGCAGGACATCGACACAGGAGACAGCAAGCCGATTAAGCAGAAGACGGGGCCAGTTCCATTAGCAGCTCGGAAGCAGTTTAAGGGAATGATCGAAGACTTGGTGGAACGCGGTATAGTGGAAAAGTCGGAATGGGCTTCTCCTTTAGTCTTGGTAAGAAAAAAAGATGGAACATTGCGCCTATGTGTAGACTATCGTGAACTGAACAAGGTAATCAAGCAAGACTCATATCCGCTACCGAAAATAGACGCAGTGTTGCAGTGTCTAAGCGGAAAGAAATTCTTCTACACGATGGACCTAGCACCCGGATATTGGCAAATTAGGCTATCAGAGGAGGCCAAGCGGAAAAGCGCCTTCACTACGAATGAAGGGTTGTTCCAATTTACCGTGTTGCCTTTCGCGTTGTCTACAAGCCCTGCAGTCTTCCAGCGAATGATGGACGCGGTGGTTAAGGAACTGAAGTTAGACGATGAGGTACTTGCGTACATAGATGACATTCTGGTAGCGAAGGAGTCGTTGGAGCGTCATTGTGTAGTGTTGAAGCTAGTTTTTGAGGCGTTGCGGAAAGCGCACCTTCGCTTCAAGCCGCTGAAGTATGATTTCCTGAAGCCTAAGGTCTCATTTCTGGGACATTGTATCGACAGGGATGGAGTGAGAACGGACTCAGAGAAGGTTGCAAAGGTGGTGGAGTACACTACCCCAAGGAGTGTAGCCGAACTGAGAACCTTCCTGGGAATGGAAGCTTATTATAGGAGGTTTATAGCAGGCTTTTCCAAGATGTCGAAGAACCTTTACAACCTAACTAGCCACTAGCCCAAATTACCGTGGAAATGGGGAGAGGCAGAGGAGAAAAGTTTCGCGGAAGTAAAGGAAGCATTGACCAAGGCGCCAGTGTTGGCACAGCCCGACATTGTTGCAGCGGACAAGGGAGAGAGACCCTTTATCGTGTATACTGATGCATCAGGCGAAGGATTAGGGGCAGTATTATGCCAAGAGGGCAAGGACAAGCACCTCCACCCCATATCGTTTGCGTCGCGAGGTTTGACTAAAGCGGAAAGTAGATACCACATAACGGATTTGGAGGCTCTAGCATTAGTGTTTGCCTTAAAGAAGTTCCATTTTTTCATATATGGAATGGAAACAATTGTGCGCACTGACCATCAACCATTAGCGTCCTTGTTTAAACGAACAAATGTCTCAGCTAGAGTATTGAGATGGGCGTTAGAGATCCAACAATATCGGTTGAAAATTGAATACGTCGCAGGGAAAGCAAATGTTGTCGCGAATGCGTTGTCACGTAGTGCCGCAGTGAGCTCATTCGAGAACGGCAGTTTGGTAGGAGAATCATTTGTGAGACTAGTGTGAGTGACAGTGCATGGTTAAGCGAGCTAAATAAGGACGACAACTACAGGCAGCTGATTCTGGATGTAGAATCGGGTCAGGGCCATAAGGATGTCAAGCTACCAAGGTGTTCACGAGCGTTCAACGTAGCGGATTTCCTGATCGAGAATGGAGACTTGAAGTTGATCTACGGGAGTTTCACAGTGAGGGTGGTACCGAAAACAAAGCGAAGGGCTGTCACAATGATGTTTTGTTGCGATCAAAACTTCTAGCGCCAGGCGGGACTCGAACCCGCACCTCCGTCTGACCGGGCGGGAATGCTCTACGCCTTTACACCACCGGCGCCGGTTGATCGAACGCAACATCCACACCTCGTGGGATCGATCAGCACTCACCCGTATCCGGGCTGAGCTGGCCGCTGATATCAGCATGGAACCAGTTAAGCTGATGATCTTGATAGAAACAATTCGCGAAGGGCTATTTTCGAGGAAGCCCATAAAGGCGTCATGGCTGGACACTTTAATGGTAGAAAAGTGTATCGAGAATTGAAGCGAAGGGAATTCTGGGAAGGAATGGAGGCAGATATCATGAAATGGTCAAGGGAATGCTCCAAGTGCTTCTTGTCGAGAGCGCATAGGTCGCAGATTCCACCATTGAAGCCGTTTGTAACAGGAGCCCCCGTATGAGCTGATCGGATTAGACCTAGTGGAGTTGGAGTTGACAGAGAGAGGTAATCGCTACGCTTTGTGGTAGTGGACCATTTTACAAAATTTGTGGGAGCTTACCCGATACCTGATAAAGCAGCGGATACAGTGGCCCGAGTACTGTTTGAGCGCTGGATATGCGATGGCTGCAGGTGGTCGAAGAGGCTTCATTCTGATCAGGGACCAGAATTTGTTAATGGCGTGTCGTCAGGCATATGTGAAATAACAGGTATTGAGTAACCGGTGACAAAAGGATATAACCCGCGAGAAAATGGTATGACGGAAAGGGTCACAGGAATTTTAGTGAGAATGTTACGAAAGAAAACGGTAATACCTGCGGATTGGGATATCCTTCTCCCAGCTGTGGTATTTGCTTATAACTGTGCCCCTCACGAGGCTACGGGAGAAAGCCCGTTTTTCCTCTTGCACACAGTTGATCCTAATTATCCTACCAACGTTATTCCGCAAGATCAGCTCTCATTCAGTCATATAGATCCAGATGATTATAAGCACGAATAACTGGCAAGCATCCAGTTGGCGCAGAGCTGTGCTAGGGACCTCAATGAGCGTTATACACTGCGTTCAAAAAAGGTAGGTTCACCCTTGATTTTCTTGTTTCTGCACGAAATTCGGTTGCAGTCGATTCCAAAACTGTATCAGTGAATTAGGCATAGCGAAAAACGTAGGAGTAAGAGACTTGAGAGAAATCTGCGATAACTGCAAGAAATGAGAAAGGATTGCGTGAAAGCACTCAACTCGAGGTTATTCAAAAAAGATAGGTTCACCGTCTAAGAAGACACGGCTAGAAAGGCAGGTCAGTTGCAATTACTTTATTAGTCAATACTCCTCCTAGCAAAGTGTTTACAGTAAAATGGGCTGCGGTTCGATGCTTTCAACTGAAGAACAAGCTCAAATCAAGGCACTCAGTGAAGCAGGGCTAAGCCACCGCCGAATTTCGACGCAGCTGAAGCGATCGCAGAATGTGATCAGCAAATTCTTAAGGAACCCTGATCAATATGGGATGAAGAAGCCTTCAGGACGTCCCAGGATCCTTTCCTCTCGAGATGAGAGACAAATCGTGCGTATGATGTCCAATGCATCGGTCAGCCTGGAGCGGGTGCGCAAGAGCCTTACTAAGAAAGTCGCGAGAGCAACTGTTCGAAATTGCCTAATACGAAACGGCAACACTCTACACACTCAACTCAATTCTGCCTCACGTTTGACTGCAGCACACAAGAAGAATAGGCTGGAATTCGTCTCCAACAACAAAAGCCGTATTTGGACTAAGGCAAATTTTTCTCCTCGTTAGATGTTACGTCAACTATTCCGATTTTTTGTCATTCAGGTAATTTTTTCTGACGAAAAGCGCTTCAACCTCGATGGGCCCGATGGAAGGCGGTACTATTGGCACGATTTGCGCAAAGAGAAGTTGTTTTTTCCAAGGAGGAATTTTGGAGCCGGTACAGTGATGGTGAGGGCAGCATTTCACGCAGGAGGGAAAGTCGCTATTGCATTTACGTCGGCAAGGATGGACTCCCAGGAATACCAACAAGTGCTGCAAAACTACCTGCTTCCATTCCTTCAGGAAAATGCCGACCAGAATTGGATCTTCCAGCAAGACAACGCCTCTGTACACGCTAGCAGGTCTACAAAGGATTTCTTCAGGGCCCATTCAATTGAAGTTCTCGACTGGCCGGCATGTTCTCCTGACCTCAATACGATGGAGAACATTTGGGGCACCTTGTAAGAAGAATATACGAGGAGAACAGAACGTACTCGTCTGTCGAAAGTCTTAGGATGGCGATTCTTCGAGCCTGGAACGACCTCCTCATTCAAACTCTGGAAAATCATGTTGCCTCGATGCCAGCACGACTCATTGATGTAGCAATGAATTGCGGAGGACCAATTGATTACTAGTGATCACTGATTGTTGTATGTCTTTTCAATAAAGCTGTTCTTTCCTGGTGAACCTATCTTTTTTGAACAACTTCGAGTTGAATGCTTTCATGCAATCCTTCCTCATTTCTTGCTGTCATTGCAGATTTCGCTCACGTTTTTTGCTCTTATATTTTTTGCTATGCTCAATTCACTGATACAGTTTTGGAATCGACTGCAACCGAATTTCGTGCAGAAACAAGAAAATCAAGGGTGAACCTATCTTTTTGAACGCAGTGTAGAGAGAAACGGAATAATGTTGATCCGAAGAGACTTCCGAAAGTGGGTGATCGTGTTTTTCTCAAGCTACCGAAGGAGAAGGCGGCTAGGCAATATCCCAAGCTAGCGGAGCCAAGGGGTGGCCCATATCGAGTTTTGGAAGTGAGCGATAATTCAGCATTGATTTTGAATATAAATGGGAAAGAGGAACCTCTGAGAGTACAATTTGACTCGTTAGTTACGATCTCTCACGAAATTGAAGAAATAGAGTTGAAACCAAAGACAAAAAGGGCCCCACATCGTAATAATGTAACTAATGATGCTGTTTGCAGAGCCACGATCAAGGGAGACGACACCGGAGCACTCGGATTATTCTTCGAATGCTCGGGAAGACAGCGTAGCCACGATATCGTATTTGGATCTTCGATTCGAGAAAATACTTTCAAGGACATTTTGCTGGAAGCACTCGAAACGATCGGAAAACTTAGATTCGATACGGTGTTTAGCCTCATCAGGCTTATATCCACTTACGAGCACGAACGTTGTCATGAAAATAAGCGATTCCTCATGATGGACCCTACCCACGTTTTTATTACCATGTCGGGCGTTAAAAAAGCGTTCCTGTACTTCAAAAACTGTTGCGATCATGTGTTTCACGCGTTAGCGACGCACGATGGATCTCTCTTAGCATTGCCCCACGATGGAGGAACAGGGTTGCCGATTGAGCAGCTCAACGAAGCAAACAATGAAACAGTGCGGTTCGCCAAAGGAAACAGCTGGGACGAGTGGACAAGGGTGAAGAGGCGTCGAAGCTGTTGTTGCTACTGTCGGATGGATTTTCGATCGAGACGTTCTTCAAAGAGCAGCCAAATGTACGTCGACAGGTGTATCGTGAGCTGAGCGAGATAAGTGGCATCCTGGAGCGCTCGGATGAGAGACGTTGCTTGGTCGTCGGACCGACAACGGACACTGTGATTCCTAAGAAGACTTGGTGTAGAGCGGCAACGTCACTAGCAGAGGCCGCACGTAATGGAGTCAAGGTGCTCGCGGTACCACCCCCAAGAGGTGATAAAGCGTACGAACGCAACAGAACGGATCTGAACGAGGCCATGGAGCTCGCCAAGGCTGGGGCAGCTTTAGCAAAGAAGAACCTCGTCAGCTTAGTGCCGGCAATCTAATCCGGAAGAGAACCGTCCCACGGCCCGAGTGTCAGACCCAGGCGTTCCGCCTCGGAAAACTACTCGTAGGGAGTCATAAATGACTACATTGCCGCGCTGAGAAGCTATGTGAAGGCGGACCTGGAGATACCGCCTCTCGAGGAAAAAATAACTCGGAGCGCTCGAACCCGCAAGGATACTTCAAGGATAAGAAGGCAGGAAGAAATGCTTCAGAATCAAGAAGAAGAATTCTTTCGTTCAGGAACGGATCCCAACCAATAGCGATGGCGGTGCAACCCCAAGTTTATCCGTATCCAGTGCAAGGACAATGCGGAGTGCTTTCGTCATTCGCACCGTACCCATGTTTCGGACAATCCAGAGGCCGCAAAGGACCCTACACTCGTCAACGTCGCTGGACGAAATTCTAGCCTTACCATGAGTTGGAATGTAGGTAAAGGAAGAGTATCTAATAGTAGTTTTGAGATCACTTATTCTTCATCATCTAGCATCCTCACCCATGTAACTTTATTCACGTAGGATCTGCTGATTGTGACTTCTTACTTTTGTGAAAATTAGCCGTCAGTAATTGATAACGTTCTTCGTGACTTCGTATTAAGCTCGTTTTAGCCGTTTTTAGTTTCACGTTCTAGCGGCAGGGTCGCCGCTTGCCCGCGGGGGGAGGGATGTGACCAGCGCGTTAGACTCTGCACTTGTAGCACACTATTTCTCCCTGAGTATTCGACGCATTGATCTCAGGCGGGTTGACGGGCAACTCGGCCCCGCTCGTCCCCGCTACTGCTGAGTCACGTCGATCTGCAGCGTGTCCGCCACCTCTCGCTGCCTCTCCGCTATTTCGCGCGCCTCTACCCTCTCACGTGGGAGCATGCTCTTTCTTGAGCGCTTTGCACAACCGGCGTCTCATCATCGCGTGATATATTTCCACACCAATCGTACTGTTGGTGATATCACTGAGGAAATAAACCGATCCAGCCACAACGGTCACTGAGTTTCTGCAGGATTTTTGGAGACATATTTGAGACTTGTCTTTTGTTTGAGATAAATACTATAGGACATTCTCTGTCAAAGCGTTTGAAGTACAAATGGCAACATACAAATGAAAACAACTGCATCGTGTGAAGCATGAGATTACATTTGTGAGCAAGCATATACCTGAATACAAAAGCAAGTGTGCTAACAGTTCCCTCACGGAATGGGCAGGATAACATGCATAGGGCGCTTCAGAGGAGAACGAGGGGACGGGGACACATTGAGAGCTAACTAGTGGGCAAGGTTGTTGGCTAAGGTATCAAGGTGATCCTTACACTCTCTTGTGCTAGGTGGACGACCATCCGCCTTGAGGAACTGTCTGAAGCGCCTTGTCTCATCGTGTATATCATTTTGCCTGCAGGCTTCGCGACTTCGCATATATCTTGTCGCCATTTCTCCATTTGCTATAGGCAGGATCTGCGATCTGGCCATAGTTAACTGTGAGGCCAAAAACTGGCAGAGTGGCGAGTAGGAAAACCCCTACGAAGTTTACTGTGAAACCGTTCAACGAAGTTCGCAGGTTATCGAACAGTTAGCTGTTCCACCATTGCCATCCGCTCTGGGGCTGTGAAAGTATCGTCTGAAACCATAAATATCGTTCTCTGAACAATATTTGTTCTCATGTGTCCCCTTACCGAAGCGTGGCTGTTCCATATCAGCTACTAAGCCTTGGATAACGCTGGTTGGAGTTCCCGTATAGGGTTGTGCCCTAAATTCGTTGCACCTCTCGATCACCCTACGGCGCATAATAGAACGAAGGGCGCTTCTTGGCTCACAGAAGTGGGGGCGAACCGGATTTGCAGGATCCGTTATGAAGTGTCCACTTCTGACCTTGCAGGAAGGCACAAGCTGATTGTACACCTCGCGCTCTCGATCCTTAAGCGATCGGTATCCACACCACATAAAGGTGCTGGTCTCTCCATCTGAGAGTGTCTTCCTATACGCCCACTAATACACAGGTGACGATCTCGAGGTAGGATATATATCGCTATATCTCTACTCCTTTGCTGTGAGGGAGCAAACACCACTCGAACCGATTCGAACGACGCCATTTCGCAACAATGGTACTTCCAAATCCCGCCACATCTTTCATTTTGATCTCATGTGAAGTCTCTCCATCGTGGGAAAGTAATCGCATGAATTGCACGTGCGGCTAGAGATGTAGGGTCGGCGGAGGCGCCGGCACTCTTCCGTCTGGGATCTGCCCCGCGGCGAGGCCTCAGCATGCTCAGAGCCGAGCTGCCCCGTAATCTCTCAGGCGCCCATAAAAGGAGCGCGCGTCTGGCATTCTGCTCTGGTTGTCCCCGAGTTTTCGCCCACCCACTTTTTTGTGTGTTTGTGTGTCTTCCGCTTTGTTTAATAAACTGTTCCTTTCAATATCGCGATTGCAACCGTCCGAGGTTTCTACTGCCTATATCTTGTCGACAAGGTATTGATTGCAGTCTACCAGCCGCTTATCTCAAAAGATATGGAATCTTCAAAACTCCACCTCCGCCGCTGTCTTCCTTACGAGTTCCAGCTGGGACACACGTCAGAGCCGAGGCTCATCGTAACCTGGTGCGTGCTTTTGGACAGGATGCACCCTGTGCACGTACCTGTAAATTGGATGAATCGCTTTAAATTGGGAGATTTTTCGTTTTCCGAACAACCCAAGTCTGGGCGCGAGTCGATGGTCGACAGCGACTCCCTACTGCCTGCCATCAAAGCAGAGCCGCTCCAATTCACTCGACATGGCGACGACCACCTCATCTAGCCACCTACTGTCGTCCGTAAATTACGAGAGCTTGGTTTCGTCTGGAAAATACGCCAGTGGACTCTACATGATTTGTCACCTGACTAGTGCTCCACACGAGCTGATGCATGCTTTTTCACCCTATCCCCTCTCGCCGTTTTGACTGGTTGGGCTCGCTCATTACAGGAGATGAGAAGTTGGGTATTGTATGTGTGACAAACAAGGCATGCTTGGACTCCAGCAGAGGAGAACCGCCAACAGTCCCCAAATGTGATCTGCACCCAGAGAAGTAGATGCTGAGCGTTTTTTGGGACGTTAGTGGTATTGTGTACTGGGAGCTTCTCCATTCTGGTGCCACCACTAATAGTCAGGTGTACCGCAACCAACTACAAGATCTCCGCCACGCTCTTCAAATAAAACGCCTACAACTCGACATGATTTATTTCCTCCATGACAATGCAAAACCACATACTTCAAAAATGACTCCCCAAAAGTCCCAGCTACTAGGATGGGAAGTGATTCCCGCCTACCCATTCACCAAACCTTGCCCCAACTGTCTACCTTTTCTTCCATCGCTAGCTCACTTTCTCGAAGGAAAACGTAGGGTAGGCGGGCTCGAATCCGACCTTCGTCACTTTTTTGAATTGAAACCCCGGATTTTTATCTCCATTTTCATTCATCACATCATATGCAAGCTATACGTGAATTCTTGGCTGATCGTGGAGTAATACCTTCCAATCGCAACTTCACCCTTCACCCCCAACCCTATCGCAATCGCACATTTTGGAGCGTATCAGAGCTGGATTTGCACAGCTCTTTAAAAGTTTTCGCATTTTCGTGGAATCAGCACAAGGTAGCCACTGTTGATTCGAGATGCATCATACATTTCTCACTTTCTTACATTTGACTTTGGTGGTATTTGTATGCCGTTTCAGCCTGCATAATGCATTTTCTCGCACCACTTGAAGACATGTTAGTCCTTTATCCGTTGTAGGCAAATTTGACATTGGGTGATCTAGAAATGGTTGAAGAAGACCTTTGTTGAACCAGCCGAGGAATCGAATTCTACCAGGTTCGTGCAAATGTCTGCGGTTCCACTCGTCTAATCTCCAAAAAGCTGAAGTTAAAGATGTAAGTGTGGTGATCAAGGAGAACATTCACGAAAATTTATGATTTACGACCCAAAATGTCGTAAATCGTAAAACCGTAAAAAAACTAACCATCGCCGTAAATCGTAAAATCGTAAATCGTAGTTACGCACACTCCTACTTACAGTCGAGTTCGGAAACGTTCGGGGACGATTATTTCGACACCACTGGTGGTCCCAGGACGTTCATATAGAACGGTCTTGAAGCCACGTCCTATTTCCCTAGACTTGCAACAGGAACACCGCACAATAAACAACTCTTCTTCGCATCAGTGCTTCTACCAACTCGCACGAGCGTCCTGTCAAGTATCCACATTCAGCGTTGCCACGCGGGTCCTGCTTATGTTGCGGGAGTTTCGGACTAGCTCAGTTGTCCCCCAATGCCGTCCTCGCATCAGGGACCCTCGCATACTTCTCACACTCACCGGCCTTTTTTTGTGCGCGTCGGCCTCCGAGGACGCGTAGCACTATCTCCAAAAACTTGTACTGCCAAGCACCATGTGATGTGACATGGGTGTTGGTTGGCAGGCCTGTCTCCTGCAATCGAGTGTCCGTGTTCAGCTTAGCTCGCAGAGCAAACAGTTTCCAGTGGCATCACTTGGAGAAACGGACGTCGCCACCACAGGCTTCAGAATATACGGGTCTTTTAATTCATAGGTTTAAACAGAAGGTAGAAGCCTGGATACAGATATTAAAGCCACATGACAGCACTGTTGAAGGAAGAAAAGAAACGTAGTGTAGAACAAAACTCTTCGATCAAAAGGAAACCTAGATCTCCATTCTTATCAACATCGTCGAGCACACAGCATCAAATCTGCATTTGCACTTAGGATTCGTATCCCCAAGCGGATCATTTTAATCTTAGCCACTGAGAGGCGAAACCCCTTACAAGGAAACTGTTTGAACGGTACGCCGGAACGGCAAGAACGAGTGCTATAGGGAGAATCCCCGTCCTCCAAATAGTAACAGAACATGTTGTAGAGAAGTCAGTAACAAATGGAAGGTCATTTCTCTAGAGAGCCCAATACCCGCGTTCTCACACAGACCTGCCGAAGCTCCGTAGTCAATACCAGCGACAGCCGTGCTCGGCACTGGTTATAAAAGAAGGATCAAGCTGAACCTAGGCGGCTTGTTTACCCCCTCCCGCTGATCCGCCTTTGGCGTTCGGCTCCAGTCTGAGTCTGGCGGCGCTAGCCGTTCGTCCCTGGGATCGTCTCAGGCGGTTCCTTCCTTCCCCTCCCCCCTCCCCTCCTACTCGCATCTTCAGGATTGAGGTCGGATTACATCAAGCTATTGGTTTGAATAAACCTCTCTACATTTAAAGAGGAATCAAATCAAGATCACTTCATTTTACATTGATTTTTTATAGTATCAATCGATAATTTTTTAACCACCCAAAAACCATAAATACATACAAAGCAGCTATGAAACTGCCTAACAAAAACTAGAGTGTCAGATTAACGACAATCCTTACTTTGAATTCATTACCGACAAAGTAGAGATGCTGTAAAAACAAATAAATTATTTGTATACATCCATACGTAGTGAATAACTTCGAATTGTTTCCAAAGCGTACGTTTACTCTGAGGACTGCCAAAAATCTCAAAAGCCAAATTCTCAAAATCTCAAATAAAATTCGGACGAAGCTAACAACCTCATGAAAATTACTTTTCCTTTCTTCCTTGAATTTTCGAGTGTGACCTTTGCTAGGCACACTGTACCTCTGCCTTCCAACAGAGAGGATAGCCAATAATTTCTATAATCTTTTGATAATAGCATTCCTCATAATTCATAAATCAAGGCATTTGGCTACGCAACCAAAAGCAGCCTTTCCCTTAAAACAGCACGAATAGTAATTCGGAAACTAAGGAGAATTAATCCTAACGGACTGATGACCTACTGTAACATTTAACATTTACCTTTATACGTTCAGTGAATGCTCTCTTCGTATTGTCTGACAATTAGAAGATGGTTCTTATACTATTTGAACCATCCGTAAAATGAATAAATTAATTAACTAATTTGAAAGTGAAGGATTAACAGTAAGTTTGATCAATATCTGTCAAACATTTGCTGGATTTAAGAACACCACGCAATGTGACCTGATAAGGCTTAACGATATAAAATTAAATAGTATTTCACTACCTTCTCATTGTAACTGTAGATTTAGAATACTGCAACAATTAACAGCTTCAAGATAAAATAGCAAGGCTTATAAGTGAAAATCCTAAACGTGATGTAGACTACGACAAACAGTCATCTTTCAATCGAGCATAATCCAAGAACGTCATACTTCCTGTGTAGTAGGATGATGCATTGTAGTAGATATAATAACAAAACAAACTAAACCTTCTAAAATAACCACTACTCTGCACTACAAAAAAAACCTACCACCAATACAAAAGTTCAAATTTAGGACAACTATCTTGGCATCTCTATTGCTTTCAAATATCTTTTAATCCCCATACTCTGAAAGGTTACTTGTACTCCTTTCACCAAATTAGGGAAGATCCAAAAAAGGAGACAAAAGCTAACTTTTACTTATATTTGCGATTTAGTCGAAATGTCAAAAACCTATGAGCACTCTCCGGTGACTTAGCCGAAGATAAAGAAGAACCGTATAATAATAAAGAAAGCATAAAGCTGCTAGAAACGTGTCCGCGTGCAATCAGTCAAGTCTTAGGAGACGTCCTAAGGAAAGACAAAATGCGCCTTAATCATGGTAGAATTAAGCCCAAAGATGTTCACTTCATATCGCACCCCGCTGATGGGAAATATTAGTGGAAATATGTTAAATTTTCTTCAAGATTTCCCCATTCCCATATATAATAGCCCCTCTATTTTGCCACCACCGCATTGACTGCTCGATAATTGAAAAGTCGACTAAAGCACGGAAAATGCCACCGTCAATCATCAGCGAGCAGTTGTTCATCCCTACCCTTCACTGTAGAACTATAAATATAAAAGAAAGTGAGGTGATGAATGTTGTAGTTGCCATTAAATAAAAATTCAAATTAGATAACAAATAAAAACCAATACTAAAGGATGTGATGTCAGTCTATAAGCCACTGCCTCCATCAACTTCGGTTGTGGCACCTAGTCTCATGACAGGTACAGGAGCATTATATTGTGCTCCGCAGCGACATTTTCGCCATTATTCATGCTCATCCAATAATTTCAGTATAATGAGTTACAAGCAGTCGACAATGAGCCGCTTACACTGCTCATTGCAGCGCAGCACATCACGTTCACCGATGTCAGTGCACAACATCGAGAGACTGATGAAGACTGCATGTGCATGATGACAATGGAGCAGCACAACCAATACAAGCGGACTCGTCATGCTGCCCAAGGCCGCTACCACTTCCCATCACCGTCTGGAAGCTGTTATAAATTCCCTTCCCCTTTCCCTACCGTTATGCTTTGTTTAGTCCCTGGGACAGGGACACTCGAATAGGGTAGGATGTAGAGAAGTCAGTAACAAATGGAAGGTCATTTCTCTAGAGAGCCCAATACCCGCGTTCTCACACAGACCTGCCGAAGCTCCGTAGTCAATAACAGCGACAACCGTGCTCGGCACTGGTTATAAAAGAAGGATCAAGCTGAACCTAGGCGGCTTGTTTACCCCCTCCC
The DNA here is from genome assembly GCA_947359475.1 of Heligmosomoides polygyrus bakeri. Lineage (NCBI taxonomy): Eukaryota > Metazoa > Nematoda > Chromadorea > Rhabditida > Heligmosomidae > Heligmosomoides > Heligmosomoides polygyrus. The sequence goes on along the minus strand of OX375866.1, from coordinate 58,778,871 downwards.
GCTGATCCGCCTCTGGCGGTCGGCTCCCCTATGAAGCTGGCGGCGCTTTAGCCGTTCGTTCTTAGACCTGCCTTATGCGATTCCTTCCCCCCCCCCCCTCCTTACCATCCATCTGCCTTATCCTCTATTGTCTGATAAATAATGCTGATAAATTATTGTCGTCAAAGTGTTTCTTGAAGCGTTCAAACGGAGAAATATCCATTGTATAAGAACGATTTCTGCTGGTCGAATACGGGTCCGATGGAGTGCTTAAACGGAAATCATTACGACCGTCTTTAAAAGAAGCTTTTCCGTTACAATGTTTTGCTTTTGCCGAATCCTGAGGCAAACGAGTACGAGGGTGTAATGGTTAAGGATCCGCAGAGCGAGCTCTTCATGTTAAGGATCCGCAGAGCGAGCTCTTCATGGCAGCGCAAGATCCCGGTATCGTGGACTGGGTGGCGCAGTGGTAGAGGGCACGCCTCATGTTCGTGAGGGTTCGGTTCCCATGCTACGTAGCGTTTTTGCACTTTTACCATAGTATCGGATTTCCGTATTTGAACTTGTGTTTGGCTTCACAGTTCCTGCTCAGTGGTACTCCGCTGCAGCACAAGCCTGGAATCGCGATACAGTCCACTTCCCCTGCTCTCAAACTTGTATAGTATAAGAATTCTAGTATAGCCAAACCTTTTTCTCCGAAACGATCTGTCCTCCCAAAAACGTGCCTTCACTGGTTAGTGGTGTCGTGACTCCGGCACAATCCTCTTCTGGTTGAAACTCTTGGTCCTCTTCTTCCACTACCTCCAACTTCTTCACTTCGTCGATTTCCAGCTGTCGCAGTCCGAAATCCTGCAGGATACTTGCTATCCCTTTCGCCAGCTTCATTTCGTCTCTCGAAGGGACAGCATCCAGTGGAGATCAGCACTTCAGTGTCAGTAGCTGAATGACCACTCGAGGGTTAGCAGACATTGTAAAGACGGTGTTGGCGGCAGCAGCTAGTATGACCGCGCGACTTTGTAAGCATAACAGAGGCGACAATATTGATCGAGGTGGTCGGTCAAGATGAAGATCATGTGGTCCCCTCCTACACTGTGAGTACACTGGTGGCACTCACCTCACCGACACTGATAAATTGCATTTGAAGCATTTTTCTAGCTTTCTGCATTTCATGTTGTTCCTGTGTCAAAATTTCTTACGTTCGTTCGTTTCTTACAAATGAGAACAATTTATTGGAGTATACGTTTCATACAAAATCGCATTTGGCATATTTCGAACACTGTGGTAAAAGTGCGAAAACGCGACGTATCATGGGAACCGAACCCTCGACCTCACGAACATGAGACGTGCCCTATATCACTGCGCACCCAGTCCACACACCTGGATCTTGCGCTGCCGTGAAGAGCTCGCTCTGCGGACCCTTAACCATTACACCCTCGTAGTTGTGTTGGCTCAAGGATTTGGCAAAAACAAAACATGTTCTGTTACTATTTGGAGGACGGGGATTCTCCCTATAGTACTCGTTCTTGCCGTTCCGGCGTACCGTTCAGACAGCTCCCTTGTTAGTTAGACCATTGAAATATAAGGTTGGTGAAGAAGTCTTGCATCAAAAATTTTGAAAAATTTTTCAAGATTTGACAGGGACTTCTAAGGACTGTTTGGTGTCACGTAGTACAGCACAAACATTCTAGAGTATTTCGCATACGTGGCGATTTGCTTCTGCGGGCATATAAATACTACGACTGCAGTGAAGACTGACTGACTCCGTGACTCGGACAAGGCTTCGCGACTGACTATCGCTCAGTCTCTCCTTGTTTGCCTTCCTAATAAGGACTTTCTTGAAAACGTCGTCATAGAAGATGAATTCTGGGTCTTCCTCGTTAACCATACTCGGAAGGCCCAGTGGCTCACTCAAAAAGAACCACAACCTCAAGGCGGACATCCAAGACAATAAGTCAATGCTGTGCTTTTGGTGGAATTCTCGAGGAATGCGTTATCATCAGCTCCTTGACGACGGCACTGCAGTAACAGCGAACATCTACGCTACACAACTGCAGAAGCTGAGCGAGGCCATGTCGCGCAAACGGCGAGGGCGGAGGGATGTTTACCTTCATCTCAACAATGCTCGCCCCCCACATTGCAAGGTCGTTTCGCCAGAAGCTGCAGGAGCTTAGGCCCATGTTATACTCCCGCGGGAGCTTCCGCGGATGGGCGGAAATCGCATTGGGACCCCGCGCTGGGCCACTCGTCGCGGCCCGCCACGCCCGCCGTCCGCGGATCGCCGCCGACAGACGACGAGAGGGGTGTTATACTTCCCGCCCGCGGAAGGGCAGCCGTCCTCGGTGCAGTGCAAGGGCAGCCGTCCTCGGTGCAGTGCACCGCGGAAGGCTGTCGTCCCGCGGAGTTCGGCGCAGGAAACGCGCTCCGATGCGACGCTAGCCGCCCCGGGACGACGACGACCGTCCGCGGTGCACCGTCCGTCCGCGGACGTCCCGCGGAAGCTCCCGCGGGAGTATAACAGGGGCCTTAGGTGGGAGGTACTGCCCACCCAGGTCTTGCGCCATCGGACTACCACCTCTTTCGAGCTCTTAAGCAACACCCAAGGGATAGGTGCTTCAACGACCGCACCGAAATGGAATCCGAGGTGGAGCACTTCTTCGACTCACTGCTGACTTCATTTTCGAAGAAAGGATTTCATGATCTCCCCGTCAGATGAGAAGGTTGTAGGTGTAAATGGTAACTACCTTGTAGATTAAAGTTGCTCAGAAAAGAAACAATAAAATTTTGAAAAAAATTATGCTGTGGTGCAAGACTTTTTCACCAACCTAATATATCATCACCGTACACATGTGGTTGATTGTTAGGTGTACTAATTACACGGTCAACCATGACAAAATTCTCAATATCGTCCGCAAACATTCTGCAGTGAATCCCTATTCTGCTAACTAAACCGAGGGTTTTTTATTTCTTCACAGTTCTAGGCCTGGATTGATACCTCACTTCCACCCAACAGAGCAGGACAACATTGCGGAAGACGGAGAAACTATGGTGGATATGTTTCAATGCTTCTGTGCCACGCAGGTTTGATATGATGGAACGTTTACTTCGGCCTGACATTTCGACAATTTCGTCGTTTTCAAAGGCCTGAAAGAAATTCGAAGTCTAAGATCAGGCACTTATCTCGGCAAAGACTTAAGCTCAGATTGTACTCACCAGACAGTCACTGCTTTTTCTCCAGCGGTGCAGAAGAACCATCTCATGCCGAGATTCATTCGAAATAAGCAACTCAGGTCGATATGTAATCTCCCGGAAGACCATCCCAGGTTCCTTGCTATTTACCGCTCAATCTTGGGAGTCGCTATCAAACAAAAACAGTACATATTGTACTCGTCGCTGCTGAAGTGCACTGCGAAGGAGGAGTCATGTAGACGGCTTTTGGAAAGTGACATCTGGAGAAGGGTTGAGAGCGGATCGAAGCAGATCTGTGATACTCTTCGAGCAATGCGCTCGTTACCTCGAAAGCGTTGGACTTCTTGAATTTAGGGCCATCATTTTCACTATCGCAACAAGTGAATGGATCGACGTATCGTAAAGTTGTGGGCGGGTTAAAAAAGCTAAGAGACCAGCTTAGAGCGAAAGCTAGAAACAACCCTGAACCTCGTGCAAACGAGGGGTCCCTGCGAAATACGCTATCTCCCATTCCATTCCCACGGTCTTACTATAAGGAGTACGACCCTGTTCCAGAAGTTGATACCAGATTCAGGATCCTGTCAGCGGAGGTACTGCGCGTATTCCTCAGGCACAGCCGCGATAGAACCACGAATTTGACAAATGAGCAGTGGGAAGGACTTAGGGAAGTGCGTCACCTAATATTAGGTTGTAACGAAATAAATGGCACTGAACCACTGTAAATTTAAACAGTTAATATCTCGGCTTGTAGGCAAGTTTATTAATCGAAATAAAAACCTTCTGATTCTACACATCTTTGCCAACGTGACGCAAGCTTTTTTATCCCAGTAGCTTAAAAATCAGAAGTTCTGGAATCGACGAAATCTTCGAAGGCACTTTCGGCATCCTGTTGGTATTTGAATATTTTCCCTACCAAGAAGTCGCCATGATGCTTGAAGAAATGGTAGTCTGTTGGAGAGGTCAGGAGAAAACGGAGGATGTGGTAGAGTTCCAATGCTCAGCTCATTCAATTTCTGCAACGTCGTTCGTGCTACATGGGGGCGAGCATTGTCGTGCAGAAGGAGAACTCGCCTTCGGTTTACCAAGGCCGGCCGGATATCCTTCAACTTTTTCATCATTTCTTCAATTTCCATGCAGTACTTCTCTGCCGTGATGGATTCACCGGGAGGGAGGAAGCTGTGGTGAACAATTCCCAGCGAACACCACCATACTGTCACCATTACTTTCTTTTGGTGCAATTCCGGCTTCGCAAAAACCTTGGGGCTCTCATCGCTGTCCACCCACTGTGCCGATCGTCGCCTGTTGTCGTACATTATCCATTCCTCGTCACAGGTTACGATGCGATCAAGGAATGGGTCCGTTTCGTTCCGTAGAAGCAGTGCGGACGAGATCTCATATCGTCGGTTTCTTTGCTCCTCAGACAGCTCGTGAGGCACCCATCTTTCCAGCTTTTTGGTCTTTCCAATTTCCTTCAGATGTCGAGCAGCTGTGTTGTGACTGACGCCAAGAACCTTCGCTATCTCCCTGGTACCTTTGTGTGGATCCTCCTCTACCACATCTCTCAGCTTGTCCTCATCAACATCACTATGCCTCCCACGACCTTCATGTTCTTCCAAGCTCTCATCTCCATTCCGGAACTTCTGATACCAGCGATACGCCGTCCGAATTGTGGAACATCCTTGACCGAATGCGGCGTTGATCTTCTCGTCCGCCTCCTTAGCTGTAGTGCCCAGCTTGAATTCATACAAGTAAATGCCTCCGATTACCCTTTTGTCCATCTGCAAAAAAGTCAATAAAACTCTAAAGTTTTCCCACTTTTACATAGAAAATTTGGTACTCACCGGTAGAGCAAAGTTTGCGCTTCTAAATGATATGCCACATGTTACGGTTTGTTCTTGATCAAATGCGTAAAGACGCGCCAAAAAATGGCGCGAACCAGTGCCATTTAATTCGTTACAACCTAATAGCTCGCAACGAAATAGGACTCTCTGTAAGTGATAAAGGTGGAGAGTTCGTGATTTGTCCGAGGCTCCTTGATCGGCAGATATCCGAGCACCACCTCGCTGACCATACGGTGTATGCGGAATCTTCAGAGAGACAATTTCATATGCAACGCCACAGGCTAAACGCTGCATGGAAATCTGTTGGTGAATCGGCTGGCCTAGATAAGCGATTTATCCAAAGGCTGAAGCTGGATACGCCTACTTGCCCAGTTTTCTATCATCTGGTCAAAACGCATAAATTGCCTGAAGAAGAGAGAAACTATTTGAATGCAGACACATACAAAATTCGGCCCATCATAAGCTGCGTTGACGGACCGACCGACCGAATCTCCTGGTTCCTTAACAAAATTATCGGTCAGCTTCTCAGCTCCATACCATCACATCTGATAAACACGGGACAGTTTCTGGATCGCTTAAGATCTAGCACTCTTCAGCAAAATTGTGTGATTGAATCATTTGACGTCACTGAGTTGTGTACCAACGTAGATAACAACGCTGCTCTACAAACACTTTCAGAGATGCTAGTTGAGCATGAAGGACGAATTACTATGTTTGGTTTGAGCATATCACACATAATGATGCTGGTAGAAGAATGCTTGAAGTGCAATGTGTTCAAGTGATCCGGGAAATATTTCTCGCAGCGTAGAGGACTTGCAATGGGACAGCGTTTAGCTCCAACCCTGGCGATCTGCTTTATGAGCAGAATTGAACAACCAGTACTGGAGCGTCATCCCATAATGTACTGCCGATATATTGATGACTGTTGTATTATAACGACAACTCAGTCCGAAATGGATGAGTTGTTCAACATCCTCAATGCAAAATCTCAGTACATAAAGTTCTCCTGAGAAACTCCGCGTGACGGCTGGCTACCTTATCTGAACTCTCAGGATAGGGTATCAAACGGCGTTTTTAATGTGAAGTGGTATCGTAAAGGCAGCTCCAAAAACATCATAGTCCATGCAAAATCCGCTCACCCTTTTGCAGTCAAATATGCTGTACTCCGCAACATGTACAGAACGGCAGTGGGTGTGTGTACCGGACATGAGGAGCGAGAGGAGTCACGCATGCTGGCCTCCAATATTGCGCGTCTCAATGGGTACGAACCAAGACAACGAAATAGCCGGATGGGATACAGACCTGGTGAAAATGCGCGGGAAAACAAAGTATGTCTCCAACTGCCCTTCACTTCTGATGAAATCACGGCAGCTATACGTCTCTGCCTAGTGCGAGCAAACTTGAACGATGAAGTTGTGCTGGTTAATATACCAGGAAGCAATATAAAACGGCTCCTAGTTCGCAATAGGCTTTACGATCGCTCATGCATAATGAGAGGCTGCGTGGTTTGCCCGTATGGAAGGAGTGGAGACTGTGCGCAGAAGGGCGTTGTTTACCAACTTCAGTGTTTAACCTGTGGCGAGCTATACATAGGTGAAACAGGGAGGACACTAAGTGTTCGCATCAGGGAACATCTAGCTGGAAAGCAGAAGCGTAACCCCACTCAGTAAACATCGAGAGGAAGCCCACCGTGGAGACGATTTTAGTACAAAGTGCACTGTGTTAATATGTGAAAGTGAGATTGGAGCCAGAAAGACTCTAGAGGCTCTTTGGATTCGAGAACGGAACCCAACGATAAACAATCGAAACGAGTGCATTGCGATCACAAGTGAATTTTTGCCGTTCATTCCGTTGTGTGGGATATGAGACCAAGACTTGTTGTTCAGTTTTCTTCCATGGTTCTGTGTTACGCAATTTTTCTCCTTATTAGTCTCACATGTGCTTGTAACATGTAATAAATATCAATATCAATATCAAGACCAAGTACTTCTGTAGCTTAACATCACTGCAGATTTATACTTGGTAGGTCTCATTTGCTCTATTTTAGTCCAATAACTGCTTTCACTCAGTGCTGGTGGAACAACGATGGGTTCGGTTTGCCTCAGTAGGATTCACCTTGGCGCTCTTAGGAATCCGTTGAAACTGGCTGAGTTGGAAGCCTAAGTCTTTCCCGAGATGAGTGCCTGATCTTAGGCTTCGAATTTCTTTCAGGCCTTTGAAAACGACGAAATTGTCGAAACGTCAGGCCGAAGTAAACGTTCCATCATATCAAACCTGCGTGGCACAGAAGTATTGAAACAATTCAGACATGCCCAGGTTTCATGACAGTCGAACTTGGAGAATAATGCAATATGGTGGATATGTTTTTGTGCAGCTTGCATAGGTGACCAGTTTTTTTTCTTCAATTCCCTCTCGATGCAGAAAAACATAGACAGGAGTTGCAGAAATAAGCAAAAGCACTCAGCAAAACAAGTTAGGGAAAAGTAATCAGGCGCAGGACAAGAGAAACAATACCTGCAATTCACTAAGGTTCCATAGCTTAATGGCCCTGTCTCGTCCTCCGGACAAACAAAATCTAGAACCAGAACCGTGATGGGCGAATATGCGCAGAGCATCCACGGTCGCGATGTGTCCAACGGCAGTAACACTGCAACAGAAACGACTTGAGCAAACTGATTACCACTAAACCTGTGGCATCGCGGCTACCTTTTATTGCTCATCCACCTTCCCCAACGAATGGATTCCTCTTCGATAGCAACGAAACTACGAGCGGCGCTGAACTCTGCTTCATTCATTTCACATTCTGATAACCGTATGTGGTGGGTCATTTTCTGAAAATTTGTTTATGAGCTATATGTATGTTGAAACAAATAAACGAACAAACTTAGTGAGTTCGTTGAGCTCCAAAATTTGTGCAAATCCACACATTGGTACAAAAATGAAAAACTGTTAGAAACAATATTACAAGTTGGAAAACTGTCGAAGGCAATAAAATACCCACGTGGATCCGGCTCAGCCACCACTGCTGATTGGTTAGCAGGCGGTTGAACTTCTTGCACACCAAGCGCACATTCCCGACCAATTCCCTCCCGGGAACATGGCTGAAAATCAGCAGAAGCAGCTCGGAAGGGAGCTGCACAAGCATTCCTGGCTCTCCATCCCCTTCTGCTTTCATTCACTGCAATATAAGCGTGATCGGCACATCACATCACATATTAAATTATTGGTGGATTTGGAAGTAAGATGGAGAACAAAGGAAGTACGAGTTTACGAGTGAAGAAATTGCAGCTCTCGAAGGCCTTACACGCACAACATTTTTTGCCATCAATAAATCATGGACCGTGACACCTACGGGAACTCATGCATTCCTTGTCTGTCCGTGGACAAATTCGCTCCCTTTGGGTTCTGATAGAATGTCGCATCGTACACTAGCTATTGAATGACTTGCTAGGAAACTTCAGAAGAAGAAACAAGGATGAGAAACAATTCTCAGAGTTTATATGTGTACGGACCACAACCATGGGGCATTTGTCGGCATGAAATCAACCCTCGTGGCGGATGTTTCCGTCGTAATGATATGCTTGGAGTACCCAGAAGATGTCAGTCACCTGTAACGAGCGCCTACAAAAAACATCTGCTAAAATAAAACAAAAGCCGTTTGCACACAAGCATGGTGACTAAAAGCTGTAATAAACAGCAAGGTAGCAATCATGATGCTCACATCAACAGACTTAGGCCTTTGTCATACCATCGCTCACCCCGAGCGACGCCAAATGATATGCTCCCATATCGATCGGGCGGTGCGATGGAATCGATATGGGTGCATGTCATCAGGCCTCGCTCGGGGTGAGCGATGGTATGACAAAGGCCTTAAACTTCTCAGACACTCGTTGCGTCCTTTTCGTGGTGAGACCTTCTCTTGCGTCCCATCCTCGTCCCGCAAGAGAAGTTTTCGGAAGTTACCGTCTCATCCGCGCCCCGTCTGCGCGTCGGGTCTGGCTTCTTGTGAAATGAACTCACCTCTAGCGATTTCGGGTGTCCGACTTATCGATTTTTGAGGGGTTGGACATTTTTGGTTTTTCATTTTCGAATTTTTCGGAGATGAGCGGCTCGGAAGGGAGGGGGTTAGGGCCTGTTCATACTTCGCGACAAGAGCGATTCGTCACCCGTGCAAAACATGCATATCGATTAAAACCGAGCGCGCGCAGCCGAAAAGTGTTCATACTCGAGCGCCGGCGCCGTCGCTCCAGTCGCTCTTGTCGCTCTTGTCGCTCTTGTCGCCTGTTCATACTTCGCGCCGGCGCCGGGAGCGACTCAGACACTCGCAGCGGTGACGACGGGGGGACGATGACGAATTATGACGTTCCGGGTGACGACTGGGTGGCGTTTCAGGGCGGAGCCTCGCAAGCGGCAAGACGGCGGCTGCATGACGTCACTCAGCTGCTCCTCGCAACACGCTGCGCGAGCGGAATGTTGAATTAGGGCGCGCTAATTCGGGTTGCTCTAGGGTACAAGACTAAAGGGTCCACCCTGCATCTCTGAACTGGCAGCTTTGTACTACTTGTGGCAGTCCTGGGTGACGTTCTATAGTTGCAGGGTGCATGTAGCTGGGCAATACGTTCTCATTTCAATAGCTGACAAATAGCTTCAATAGACAAATATCTCTAATGCTATGAAGAGGGAGGAGGTCCGTCTCTCCGTTCCAGACTTGCTGTAATCTGGTGGTACCTTGTTTCGTATCGGTTTCTCTTTCTTCTTTCATGTTCCTTGATATCAATCACTACCTTATCTAGTTCCTCGGCGTTCTACAGACAAATATGTCTTCAGGTTGCCGTCCCTGACTTGGTTGAGTTTTTGGAACGAACGTTTTTACTTTCGTGGACTCTCACCAGTTCGTCACAAGTGAGTCGTTGATTTTTTTGTTTCGTTCTTTTTCTGCCGCGTGAGCGAAGCTTTACTATTTTATTTATGTGTCTATTCCCTACTTCTTTAGAAATCCGCCACCAGATTGAGGGTAAACTTGGAGTGAGGATATCAGGCAAAGCAGAATACATCCTCCCCATTCTCATTGGAACACGTTATAATTCCTCCTTTTCTCACGGTTGTCATCATATCTTGTGCTCAATTTTTTCCTTTAACGTTGTAGCATTAGTGTTCTACCCCTTCTCATTAATATTGCATTGCTCCTAAAATGGTTTCTTTTTGTGAGCACCACTTTAGAAGTGATTTTTGCAGATATGCATGTTGTTCATTGTCGATTTCTACAGTACCACTTCGCACATCACTGATGGCAAAGTCTTCTCGCGTTGAAGCCGCTGCTGCACTAGAAAACAATCTGATGGGAGAGTCACGCGCCATAAAAGGTATACAATCCGCCTTTTCTCGGCTTAGGGGTTCCGACTATTTAGCTTGTATAATTTACGTTATTGTCTTGCAGTCACCTGGTATGTCCACGCGATCACGGATGCCTTCTAGGCCGCTCGCAGTACTCAGGTGAGGATCTCATAACGACGCTTCTCAATAATACAGCGAGCTTGACCAGACCTTCACTGTGGGATTTTGTTTCAGAGTTTACGTGAGCTCGGTGAAGCTGCGAGTTACCTATTCTGCTTATTTCCATTGACAGAACGAGTCACGATGATCAACCACCACGCACTCAGGCACACGGCTTGGTTCGAGGAAGCAGTGCTGCAGTCTCCTTCACGGTAAGTCTATACCCTGCCTATGTCTCAAATTTCGTACAGTCCAAGTTTGAACTTATGTCGGACTATTACAGAACTATACCTGCGACACCACTATTCAGAACCATTTCTCTCCTGATAATGGCTGCAAATGTTATCTAGATAATGACAATCCCATTCTTTCTATTATATACACCATTGTAAGTGGTGAGTACGTCCTTTAAGTTAGAGCAAGTTTGAGAATAACAAGCATAGCATGATTTTTGATTTTTTAGAAGTGTCATTCAGCCGGATGGCTACGTCTACGGCGAATGAAGTTTCCAGTCAAACCGCCTACGATGCCGTTCTGCTGTATGAACAGAATTTTTTCGCGTGAATTACGAGTGATTGCCACGAACCTTCATATTCCCACTGTTTCTTAAATACTCTGCAGTATACAAAGGCTGTGATTTTGTTCCTGTTTTATCGTTATATTTTGCCTCGCAATTTTTGTATTAGAGATTCTGTTGTTTCCTCATGTAGTCTTACTTGCCGGATTTTTTGTGTCGGTGATTTCTCCGGTTGTGAAATGCTTCTTGTTCATTGTGGAGTCGAATACTGTATACGTTCACTATTACTAAATATTATGTAAGATATGTAATAAAAATAAATGACCTACATGTGTACAAACTACAATAAGCAAGCCTAAATGTAATGAACAAACGCTACATGAGCGAAGGAAGGGCAACTCCGGTCACCAACGGGGGAGCGTCCGGTCACCATCGGGGGACGGCGCGGTGACGACTGCGGCACGGCCGAGTCACCACTGATTTGTTCCGAGGGTGACCTCGACGTCCCGCAGTCGTCACCGCTGCGAGTGTCTGAGGACTGGAGCGACTGGGGCGACGAACGGAGTGTGGAGTACGTAATTACACCGCACTAATGCTGGAAGGCGCACTAGTGCTGGAAGGAGACGATTTCTGTTCGGACGTTCTTCACACAAAGGTAGAAGGGCATTTATGTCTATTTTGAGTGCCAGACTGACAATATTGGTAATGTGATTGTTCGCTTCTGTCTGTTTCAGTCTCTAACAACTTTTTTGACTGAAAATATGTCTGTTTGCTTGTGTTTGTCTCAGTTTCCGGAAACTTTTTACTAATATAACTGTTTGCCTGTGTCTGTTTCAGTTCCCAAAAACTGATGCAATTGAAGTTGAAGTTAGACGTGAAGACCTCTATTCACTTGATATTTTAGGCCACGAAGTAGACGTTATGGTGCAATTACGTACACCACACTACGCCCGACGCCCCAGTCGCTCTTGTCGCTCTTGTCGCTCTTGTCGCTCCAGTCGCTCTTGTCGCCTGTTCATACTTCCGCGCGCTGCGCACGCCACGCACGCTGCGCTCTTGTCGCTGCTGTCGCGAAGTATGAACAGGCCCTTACCTTGTACGGCAGGCCTATACGCTCTGTTTTGCACGAAATTAACGATTCTACACAGCACTGCTATGTTCTACCCTAGGGGTGAACTGAGGTTGGCCATTTCCAATGTAGTTTAGCAATCATGTGTCTTCCTACCAAGACTGATAACCACTCAGTACCTCGTATATCAGCCGGTAACCTCAGATGTCCTCGGTGTAATACACGTGAATTTTCAGGATATCTAGCACAATATAATTGAGTTAGAGCGCGTGTAGCGCAGTCGGAGGAGGCGCGAATGTCGCGTGCACCCGATACCGGGTTCCTGGTTCGGATTTCCCGCCCAGGCCAACCAAGCCTTCCATCCCTCCGGGGTCGGTGAATTGGTACCAGACGTGTCTGGGAAGGATAAAGCGCTGACTTGTTCATCGGCTGGCCACCGCAAGTCATTGTATGGCCAAATACGCATTCATGTCGCCCCCACGACATCCCGTAGAAGTAGAATGCGCTGGCGCATCCCAAAAGGGATTGAGTAACGCCGTCCTTTATCCTTATCATTGAGTTAGCCTTGGATGACGTTTGAGTGGTCAAACCTGCGTGAGATACGCCTCCGCGCGGACAAAATGTGCCTTTCAACATGGGATGCTGCCGTAGCAGAGGAAGCGCAGCCTTTCCCACACAGCGGCATTTGCGCGTGTTTCTGGGCGTCCTGACTCCGAATACATGTCATCAACGTCTCTCCTGGTCCACGCTAGGGGTTCCCCTCCATCCCTTTTGGGAGGACCAAAAGGGATGGAGGGGAACCCCTAGCGTGGACCAGGAGAGCTACTAGGAAGGAAAGGAACAACCTGGAGGAGGGACCAGGACGGGGAGTCCATCAAGAAGAGACCAGTAGTGGGTCAATAGTGGAAACAAGGAAGTGGGCCAGGAGCTGGGACCAGGAAGGTGGGGCAGGGAAGGGAAGACCAGTAAGGGCGGACCAACAATTAGATCCAGTAAGAAGAAACGAGTGAGGGGAAACCTGTGGCCGTATTCATGAACGTTCCAGGGAACGTTCAAGGCTTCCCGCGGGAAGCGACCGAGGCGGGAGGCAAAAGATCGTATTCACGAACATGCCGGGAAGCAACAGGAGCCTCCCGCGCCGATGGCGGGAGGCTCCCGGCCTACCCGCACTCAACCGGTCGGGAACGCCGGGAAGCCGTCAATGAGGTGGTGTGTGCAATTGCAAGAAATAGAATTTCGATGGCGATTTTGCCATCGAAAGTGGTCTTCACGTGGGGTTATCTTCGCAATATGTCTCGTAACGTGTTCCTGGGCCATCTTCTGAGGAGAGGGGGGGGGTACGGCTTCTGTCACTTACTTGATTTTAAAGAAATCACATAATTGATCTGAAACATTGACGATGAGTAGTTCTTTCGTCGGATGTGCCACGCACTCTATTTCTCGCAATACCACTTCTTATACATTCCTATTGCCAGTCGGTGGACATTTTACGAGCAGGTCCTGCGTGGAAAAGAAGAGATCGTCAGCGAAATAGGATTGAACTTCGTAATAAACTATAAAATAAAAATAAAACTGAAGGTATGTGTAAAATTAGAAATTATTTCCTCAATAGAAGAGTAGTTCCAAAATCTTCGAAAAAGTCTACAAACTGTTATCACAATCCTTCAGCAGTTATAAATTGCATCTAATTGTTTTAAATTGCTTGTTATAAATTATAAATTAAATTATAAATTAAATTGTTATAAATTATTTCATGTATCTCAGACAGTTTCGCGTTCGACTACCTCAGATATAGCGATACTGTCGAACAACAGTAGTGGTTCTCAAGCTGTGGAACTAGGCTGATTATGCAAACCTTATTCGGTCGATGGTTCTGCGCAACCTGCTTGTTCATAGCGTGGAAAAGGCAAGAAGAGTCAAACAAATTACTCACCTAATAATCATTTTTTAATTGAGCTTTGAAGAAGGAAAAATTAGTTGACTGATGAGTAAAACTCCCCATCCGCCAATGTGAAAACAGGCGACAGACGAATAAGTTACCGTCGGGTCGAAATAAATGTAGGTGAATAGGAATTGAATGAATCTCGCTATTGTATACCTGAAAGGGTGGCTTATCAGCATTTCGACTGCTTCCAAAAGGTCATTTAGGATGCTTTACGCGTCCATCGTCGCGTTTGGCCTCTTTAACTTCAAAAAAGGAATAGTTTTAAGTTGCAATTTGTGCTGTGAAACGATCTATAAACGAGTAGTTTCTTAAGCGCTCCTTGTTATCTCCAGCCACTGAATGTGGTTGTGACGAAACATCAGCCGAGTGGAGTGGCAAAAGATTGTATTACAAAATAGTCTTGGTTTCTCTATTGGGGATCGTGCCACTTTTCTCGCCGATAAGCTCGGTAACAGTTCCCTTTTTTCTTCAAAATACTTTTAAAATGGTGAGAGATGGCATGTAACTTGACAGTGCTTGAATATCTAATATTCTGCTGAGATTCGAGCAGTTTAAAGCCAGTTTTAATTCTTTTTGCCTGTTCGTTATCCGTGTTTCCGTTATCCGGCCATTTTTAGGCAAAATTGTCCCTAATCCGGGTCTCAAAATTTCGTTATCCGCTCATCCCTGGTTGAGACAGTGGTAATTTGAGAAATTGGTTTTTGAAATCTTGCAATTCCCGCCTCCGCTGCGAATCTAACTCGCGCGTTGCGGTTGCTCCCGCTTCCCGGCGGTTCATGAATACCGACCGGGTTGTATAAAGCCGGGAGCGGGATGCGGCGGGAGCGGGAGGGCATCGCCTGCCTTCCCGCTCCCGCCGCTTCATGAATACGGCTACTGGTGTCCGGATTCGGAAGGCGTGTCAACAAGCTGTCGGACATGCGAAGGAGCAACCTGAGGGCAGGAGTACTGCACAGCACAAGCCGATGGCGTTACTGGACAGTCCACAGACTGGACTAACGCACGGAAAACAGCTTTATGCCAATAAAGTACGCAGCAGAACCTGGATGTTAGCGAATTTTAAGTTGTACAAAAACTACGCAATCGCGAGCATTTGTTAATACTAAGGCAAGGTATCCATCTAGCCGGGAGTTAGTTTTCGCGTCGAAGTGATAGCGATATTTCAGATAGATTTTGATTTGAACACCGTGCATACTCTATGCACGAGGAAACCTCGATCGACGAGGTTCCCACGTGGGTCAACAACTGCCGGCTTGACGCGTGCTTTGACGTTTTCGTCGTCTCCGGTGGCTCCGGAATTCACCGTTAGAGCAACAGGACGTCGGTACCAGCTCCATTGAGTATTATTGTGCGACAACAGTTTAGTAGCACTTTTTTATAATGTTCTCTAGTGCTATACCACTAATGCTCTTAATACTATTAAACACTCTAGCAAATTCGTTGTTTTCCAGTGTCTAGTATACGTGTATATTTTCACTTCATAGTGGACATTTTTCGTTTTAAACCGGGCATTTTTCACGTTAAACTAGACACTCAGTTAATTTAAAATTGGACAAGTGTAGAATTAATTTGGATATTTTGCTAATGAGATGGGATGTCCATTATTTTACCTCAAGGAACTGTCTTTGATTGCTTCTAACGTGCCGGAAAACAAAAGATTTGCTGGAGTGTTTCATAGTATTAACAGTATTAGTGGTATAGCACTAGAGAACAACATAAGAAATTGCTATTAAACTGTTGTCGCACAATAATACCCACTGGAGCTGGTACCGACGTCATGTCGCTCTAACGGTGAATTCCGGAGCCACCGGAGGCGACAAAAACGTCGAAGTACGCGTGAAGCCGGCAGTTGTTGACCCACATACGAACCTCGTCCGACACAAGAGCACATGGCACAGTGGGACCAGGGGTGTGCATTAAATTTTTTTCGGTAAATTTTTAACGATCACTTTTTAACAAAAAATTTTTGCGTTAAAATCGGTAAATTCGGTAAACTCGTTAAATAAAATGTTTCTTAGCCGCAGTCAGTTTGGCTGTATTTTTGTATGTAAAAAGCCAGATCTTTTTCTTGATTGATTTTTTTAAATCCATCTGCATGACAATTATATGACAATGTCTTCATCTTAAAGCAACAACAGTCTATCATCAACAAAATAAGCGAGAAGAACCATTAAGATTCTGAAACCAAACTTACTAAGCCTGGTTACTTTAGCTGGTGGGAAGTCGTCCATCTTCTGGGAAGATCCAAAGTGCATTGTATTACGGCTCAACGTTTTTGAGCTTTTTTCTTTTTTCCCAAATTTTTACAAAACATGAGCTCGCTGAGTAGACTTTTGCAGCCGAATATTTTTCTATACTGCCATAATTGTTTTGGGAAACTACAGAATGTTTAATGGAGAATTCAATCAGGCAGCGACCACAGCGAATCCCTTGGTACAGTCCGTTTTTTTAGGATATTTACGAAGTGTTGTTATCTTTCCTAATTCTTCCAAGTAGAGTTCGCAACTGTCTGTCACTTATTTACGACTTCTCAGCAAATGACCACTCAGATCTTTTTCTTTAAGGACCTGGCTCCACACTGAACAGCACATCTGCTTGAGGTTCGAATGTGCTTTGAGCTTTCGATTTCTTCCCATTTTTGTAGAGCACATTTTGGATTAACGACCTGTTTTATAGTAAATTCGTAAATTAGACGAAAAAACCCATAGATACACATAAATAAACTACTTGCTAGAGCCGGACCTGCACCTTCAAAGATATACCTTTTCCGTAAATCTTTAAAAAAAATTTTATACTAACCTGTATAATAAATGACAGAGATTGTTCATCGACTTCATATCTTTTTATGTAATTCTAGTGCTTTTAGCTACATATTTCACTGTTTCTCGTGTATACTGGCTGTGCTTCTCCGAAAGGAAACTGCAAAGGAAGTCCTTGAAGAGGACGAAATAGTTAAGAAAAATCATTGACATGCACGGCGTAAAATTCAGTAAAAGCGAAACAAAAACAGTACCCGTAGCCACGCTCTATCAATTAGACGAGGCTCAAAATTGGCTTGATGTAGTTCTACAGTCACCGGCTGATGCTGCACGAAAAACTCCTCCAACTTTCCAATAAGCTTGCGGAGAAGAGGGAAGGAACCCATCTCTTCCCTTGTTTCGTTTCTTGTGCTTCTTTTTTTGCACTGTTTGTGTTTTGTAGCGTTTTCTTCGTGTTTTCTATGCCTTTTTAACCCACTTATGAAACAAATATCATAAAAAACTGTGGAAAACTGAATGATTGGTAATTATGAAGAACTAATATGTAGCAATCAAACGCAAGAAACGGACCAGCAAGTCGAAATGCACCGAACGTCAGGGTAGAAAAGTGGACGCCACTCAGATAAGTTGGTCAAGGAGCAAGGAAATGCCAACAATTCTTGAAACTCGAGGACAATATCGATTACCTACACTGATTCAAGTAAGCATAAGATTTCCTCGAACCACTGCGAAAGCTCATTCAAAAAAGTCCAAAATGCATTTAAATGGAGAAGCAAAATTTTAAAAATGGTTATAAAATGTCGTTAATCCAATTTAACGGATTTTTTCGTCGTTAAATTTCGTTAAAAAGTTTTAACGAAAAATGCCGGTAGATCCGGTAAATCGGTAAATCGTTAATCGTTAAACGCACACTCCCTGAGTGGGACGCAACGAAGAACGCGAGCTCATCCGCATTTTGCGTCTCAGCCGCGTGCGACTAGCGTCCCGCCCGCGTTCCACTAGCGGCCCGTCCACGTCCGACTAGCGTCCCGTCCGCGATGTAGGAAATTCACGAGACGGTAATGGGACGCGGCTCGGACGCAACAAGTGTCTGAGTTGGTAACCTCCAGTGAACTACGCGATTTCAGCAACTTTTTTATTTGCTTGCTCGCTTTTTATTCACTCAGCTAACTGCTTAGTATAATAATAAAATCATAAGAAGGTCCTAAATATGTGGAAATCGTGCACTCTCACAACTCGTCTGAGCTGGAGGTTTTCTTCAACTAGTCATTCTTATTCCAAGCGGGACAAACGCTGAGGAAGAAAAAAAAGGTCATTCTTATTCCTAGTTCCGCTGCGATTTGTATGATTGAACAACGTATTCAGTCATATAGAAAGCATCAAAGCAATGAACAACCTGAGTAGCGTTAGTATGTTGGTATCACATATTAAATGAACGACAGCACTGAACACTGAAGTGCCCTAAAATGTTGATGGCGAACATTGTCAATGCCTTACTCGCTCCACCTCATTTTCTATGAACACTCGATGAGATGTTACATTGCTTGGTATAAATGTGCAGATGCATACTACATTCTCGCATTCGAATTATTCACATTAACCATTGAGAGTCGAAATCTGTTATACGGATAGGGTCGCTCCAAGGAACCTCCACGGAATCTCCAAGTATGTTATCCTTGTGAATTAGGAAGCAAGACGAGGGTTTCTGGAAGTTTTCTAAAACTCCTGACCACAATCTAAAAAATGTTCCGCTCTACAGGCTTATTCGGTTTTTATGTCATCCAGTTGCGACTATAGTAGCGACAATGGCTGTCACTGAAAGAAGCATTGCTTCGCCTGAGTACGTAAGGCTACAACCTGACGCCTAGATGTTGACCAGCCAATAATGTTGCTCGAGTGTGGTTTGCATATAAAGAACCACGCTATAGCTGAGCTGCTTATAAAAAACCGATTCATTCTACTTTCTGTGTGCTATTTTAACACATTGCCGAACTTGCCTTCCAACAATGCATATGTTTCGACACCGCAAATTTTGTTAAAGGAATTGCTTTGTAGTACATATAGACTTCAGTGGTGACTACATAACCACACCATCTCATTGTGCTCTAGATTTCACAGCTTTTAAGTGTAAAATGAAGGCACGGCAAGGAAAAAGGACAAGTGGATTTCTAGTGTTTTGAACAGAAGTATTTAGAGCACTCTTTTAGCAATTCACCTTTCCGCATCGCTTGCGAGTGCATTTGATTTGTTTCTCCTTTCGTTATCTTCTTTTTTAGCAATTTGTTTGTGTTTTGTTTATTTTTCGCTTTTTTTGTTAGTACGGGATCTGGTTTTAGACTTAGTTAACGATGTGACCAAGGTTATGCGCACCTTTGAGTGCAGTAAATAAATAAATAAATAAATAAATCTAGAAGATGAAGTGGCGCTGAACATCTAAACAACCCTGTAAGGCCTACATGAAAAGAACAAAAACTAAGCATTGAACAGTCTGAAAATTATGAAGAAACTGTAAGCAGCGTGGTCTTAACCGGATGACGACAATGCATTTGTTCCCCCTGGCGTTGCATTCGCAATTCCTACTCGTAAACATCTTTTCGAATAAACTAAACCACGAAAACATATCATCTGTTAACTAGTCGATGTACAGTAACGGAAGTGAATGAATGAATGCATGTGTCCTAATATTGTACTGCCTGACCGACGTCTCCGTGTCCCGAGTTCTACACGGGATCGGACTACCACCTCCTTCGCGCGGCGTTCCCCTTTTCGCGGAGAGAAGACCGCGAAATTCAAAAGAGGAGCCAAGAACGCCATCAACAGGAGCCTTTATGCTTTTTTGCACGCCTTTGGGAAGACGCCGTCATCCGCAACATCGACGAGGAATACAACCATTTCGTGACCATCTCCGCGATAGTTCTAAGGGAGCAGAGTTTGAAGACCACCAAGAGACGTCTGCCTCCTGAAACTCTCGAGCTGGTACCCCAACGTGTTGCAGCACGAGCGTCAGGCAACTACCAACTGACGTCCGAGCTTGCGAAACTATGCAGAGGCGCGATAAAGAAGGATCTTAAGGAGAGAAGGGCGGAAGTGTTGGCTGAAGCAGCAAAGGCAGGTTTGAGCATCCGCAATGCCCGCCGGAACTTCGCCAACTTCAAGAACACGATGACCGCTCTCCGACGTCCTGACGGAACCGTCACCTCTTCCAGAAGGACGAAGAAGGTCATCCACGACTTCTACTCCGATCTCTTCGATAGCCACGTCCACCTGCCCCACGCCATCTTCCGCAGGATGGATACGTCGTCCCCTCTGTTCTCCCTTCCGAGATCCGACACGCCATCTCGTTGGTGAAGAAACGTACAGCACCCGGTCCTGACAGGATCAGGTCCGAACACCTGAAGAACAACCCGCCAGCGCTCATCAACACCCTGGCGCGGCTCTTCACACGCTACCTGTCGGAGCGCAAGGTCACATCTCAGTGGAAGACCAGCAGGACCGTCCAGCTGTACAAGGCTTACAAGCTGTTCCCTCGAGTCATCCTGAGTAGGCCCAACAGAACGCTGGACGAAGGACAACCAAACAAACAAGATTTCAGAGGGAATTCAACACGATCGACCACACACAAAGGCCGTGGTGAGGCTCATCGTATTCAGTATCACGAGAGTATTAGGTTGTCCGTAAAGTTCTCAGCGTTTTGTGTTACTATTTTTCATTCATCTATTATTAAGTACAAATTCAACTTGCATTGCACATTAATGCTACTTTCTATGCAGAATGTTTCGCTCTATCTGACTAAATAATGTTTCAACGTTGTTTTATATTTTTTCCTGAAGGGCTAATTGAAATCTGTCGAAGGAGCAATTCCGACAATATTTTATTTTGACTTCAAATTAGGACAATCCGCAATCAAGTGTGGGGGCCTACTAGTGATGGAGAAAGCACTGCGCGCCAGTGATTCAGTAAATTTCGGACCGGAGATTTCACCCTCGAAGATGACCCCTGTAGCGGTCGACCTAGAGCAATCCTGGACGACGAGTTGAAGGAATTTGCGGAAGCTGAACCATCCTAAACAGTTCGCGGAAGAGCCAGACGTCAGTAAAACTGCTGTTGCGGATGCTTTGAAACGCTTTGGGGAGGCGGAAAAGCTCGAAAAGTGGGTGTCCCACAAGTTGAGAGAGCAGCAAAAATTGTCACGTTTCGAGATTTGTTCTCCTCTACTTTTACGCAACAAGATTGACCCGTTTTTGGATCGAATCATCACTTGTGACGGAAAGTGGATTCTGTATGATAACAGGAAACGTTCCGGAGAGCGGCTGGACGCTGACCAACCGCCGAGGCATTTCCCAAAGGCGAACCTCCACCAAAAAAAGGTAATGGTTACTGTGTGGTGGTCGGCGGCTGGTGTGATCCATTACAACTTTTTGGCAACAAGCGATTACAGCAGAGTCCTACTGTAAGGAAATCGACGAAATGCACCGGAAATTGCGTCAACTTCAGCCAGCATTGGTCAACAGAGGAGGTCGGACTCATTTGCACGATAACGCTTTCAAATGCATCCGAATTACTTATCTACGTATTACCGAAGTGACTCACGACGAAAGGAGGGAACAAACAGAAACAGATAAGGACCCACGAAGAAAATACCATAAGGTTCGAAGGTAGACTTAACTGGTCGCGCAGATGGCAAGCGCAGAGAACAAACTGAAGTACATCGTAAAGTAAGCGCTTTATTACTCTGGTCGTAAAAAGGCTAACAAATCGTTATCAGCTGTCACTATCAGCAATTATAAGAGATAAGCATTGACATTGAGATGCTCGATGATAAACCGTCACATCACGCGTTACCCTTGTAGGGAATTATAAATGCCATACACATTTCGAAAATACAATTTATGTCAAGCGTAATGGTTGAGCTTCAGTGGGTCGAGCGTCGTTACATCGAAATGGGGTGTCCACCTGATTCTGGAAGAATCGACGACCCTTCTCCTCAGCATTGCTAGTGGAAATTTGAATGCAAGTTTCTGAAATGATATAAATTCTATAGAAAAAATACCACAAGCTTCTAGCGAACTCCCAATTAATAGATCGCTCACTCACCCAAGTCTTAATGAAGTAGTTTCCATCCTTCATTACCAACAGATTGTTGCGCATCAGCTCATTTACAATATCTGTTGGATGAATCCTCGTCTGCAGGCTCATGCTTTTTATCGAGATATTGTGCGCATCTTTATGTGACCTTAATTTCTTATGCTCACTAAAACTTTCAAAAAAGAAAGAAATGCGCAAGCTGAAATGTAGACGCAATACTAGCAGCGGCACCTTCTACGGCAATGATTTTTTTACTACTTTTTTAAGAACTAATTCTCAATATTCAGGAGAATCCAAGTGTGGGTTATACTGATGGTTACCAGGGGTGTGCGTAAACGAAATTCGAAATACCGTAAATCGTAATTACGAAAAAACCGTCGTAAATCGAAAATCGTAAACCGTACATCGTAAAAGCTACCTAAAGTAGTACAGTACAACTGAATTTTCATAGGTTTTTCTGCTAATGTTAACACAAATTAATGCAATATTTGTTTATTTCTCGTGTTATTTTCAGCCCAAGCTGGGAAGTCTTTTCGCCAGGCTTTTTCCCCTTTTTGTTCTTACTTTTCCTTTTGGTCAGACGAGGCATCTCAAATCAAACTTGACACGTTTGAAGACATTCGAAGAAGTTGATGATTCCAAAAAGTTACCTTAACCTATGCACGGAGTGACACAGCTTTCATGTTTTGAAGGAAAACTGAATTTTCAACCAATTAGCCCTTCTCCAGATTCATATAGATATACGATTTAGCAGAATCAATCGTAAAAAATTAATATCAGACCAAAAAAATTAAAAAATCATTTCACCGATCGCTGATCGGAGAAACCACTGAGTGCGCATGCAGTTCAGCGGACGTGTACTGAGCTAATGCATGGCGCAAATCTATACTATGTTGCACCAAAAGCTCTTGATTTTTCTACAAAGCTGCCGGAAGTCTTGCAACAAAATTTTCGATAATTCTTCAAGATCTATCAAAACCTGCTACGGTCTGGCTTAGTCCCACAAGCTTTACTGCCCAAACATACTGAAATAGAATGCCATACATTCTAGAATATTCTAGAGTATGATAGAGGCGGTCTCGACTTGAGTGGCCTACGATCTCCGTGACTCGGACCGGTCTTCGAAACAGAGCATCGCTCAGTCTCGCATTCTCGGCTCCCTGTTAAGAACGTTCTGGGAGAATGTAGCCACGCCACACGAGAGATGAGTCGGGGTCTTCTACGACAACCATGCCCGGTAGGCCCAGTGACTCCCTCAACGACAACCACCTCCAAAGCAGTCAAAGCCCGACCTCTATCAGAAGAAGGTAATGCTGTACTATTGGTGGGGCACCCAAGGAACGCTCTACCACGAGCCTCCTTGGAGCCAGCACCACAGTGACTGCGAACATCTACGCTGTCCAACTGCAAAAGCTGAGTGAAGTCAGGCAGTGGAAACGACCATGACGAAAGAATTTTTATTTTCTTCACGACAATACTCGGCCACACGTTGCAAAAATGTCTCGACAAAAGTTTTAGTAAAGTTAGGTTGAACTCGAAAAGAGTGCGAATGACACGGTCTGCGGCTAACTGACGCCCAGGCCGTGATGCAGTGATGCTGTCCGGGTTAGAAGGTATCATATATCGTGGTGCCACATTAGACATTAAAAACTACTAAAATAAAGCGAAAATGAGGTACTAGAGGAAGGAGAGCTGGCACTTTTCCTAATCAGGGCTGCATCACATCATTTGGACGTCGGTTGCGAGTAGATTGATAACAATTACGAAAAAATACGATTTACGACCCAAAATGTCGTAAATCGTAATTTTTTTCGACATTTTGGGCAGTAAATCATAAATCGTTAAAAAAAATTGCCAAAAATTGGCGCAAATCGTAAATTGTAATTGCGCACACCCCTGATGGTTACACAATAGTATTTATAGCAGAAACTTCCACACATAGGGAGCCCCCCCCCCCCCTTTTAACACGTGTGAGGCAAGATCGGTAATAACAATAAAATAAGCAAATACTGAATTTCCGTCGAAATTTGTGGATGTCTGCTGACAGCCTCATAATGAGAGTTGTATTTTTCTTAAAATTTCGTGCATTGCTTCAGCTGAATTTGGCATGAGAATGCTATCTCTTTATACGCTTTCCTTCTGACTGTGCACGTCTACTTCCTAAACCTCTTTCTTATCCTTTGTTATTATTTCTTTCCGCATTTACGTTTTTTTCTCTAATGCCGGTCTCTTTTGTTACCCATTTGCTATCTCGTGGTTGCACTGGCACGAATTAATGAAGTGAAATGAAAATCCCATGGAAAAAAGGGCGCACCTGAGGTAGCAGAGTATATTAGATCTCCAGTACTTTCTGTATGTGAGCAGTCCTAGATCGGACAATGGATGCTCCGGAGAGCCCACCTTTCTTTCGATGGCAGACAGCTTGTAACCTAGAAGATGTAGAATGAACCAAATAAGAAACGCGGCTAAAACACCAGCTTCCCAAAATGAATAACTGTAAAGAGAAACAATAAATAGCTTGATTATAGATTGACGGAAATGAGAAGAAGCACCTACTCATATCGATGAGGAGGTGACCGTAACCGTTCCGCTGGTCGCTCGGAATCGTAAGCAAACAGGAGAGGTTGTTGTTTCTGCTGGGGTTTTTCTCCTGAAAGGATGAAAGTTATATGACCAAACACGTCAATATTTTTGGATACCATTATAACACCTATGAATTAGAAACAAACCTTGGAAAAGTATCCAACAATTCGACAGCCATTTGCATCATTTTTCGTAAGTATGTAAAAGAGAAACGTGGCTACTTCGTTGTGCGACGTCTTCGATGATATGAAAAGCATCGCTAGCAGACACAGGTTGCGACAGTACGACTAAACACATGTTATTCAATGAAGTTCGCTTTACCATAAGCAAGCTAAGTATGCGCTTCTACCACTTGAAATGCAATTCCTCAAGATACGATCAGAATATTAGGTCCCTGAAAAAGCTAGACCTACCCGTTCTTCAGAGCCATCCACCTCAAAGAATGACAGACGTGAACTGGAATCGCGGTAGATCTCACGACCGGGAGGAGCGATGCGAGGACAACAGTCCTGTAGGAAGAAAGATACGATAAACGCATGCACAACTCTGAAGAAACCAACCTGATGAACAAAGAAGGAACTCTTATTACTGAACGGCTTCAAGCAGTAAGCGCAGATGAAGAACAACGGCATGCCTTTTATATCCTCCGGATATGGGCTCTCATAAAGCACCTGGATGATAATATATCAAACTTTGAAAAATAACTATGAAGATGAAGAGCGACGTGGTTAGCAACAAAAATGCGATACCCTGAAAGTCGTCTCATTTATAACTCATGCACTCATAATAGTTGGACCACTATATTCTAACTCCACGGAAGGAGAAGTATATCATGAGCAACTATGAGATGTTTAATGTGCATACCTCTGCGCCTTCATTAATCTTCAAAAGCCAAATATCTAGAAAACAGTCATACTGACGTTGCAAGCTTTCTCTTTCGAAAATTAGGCCTGCAGTTATGTTTTCCAATATAAGAACATTTGAGGTGCCGAAAGCTGCTGCTATGAAAGCATGTTCACTAAGATCTATACGTAGTAACGAAGTTTCCATTAAAAAATATATTAATCCGCCTTTTTTACAGGTAAAAACTCTCTCATTCCGACATAACGATACACCGTAAACCTGGTTGAGTAACAAGTGAGCAGATGCAGAAAGCCCTTGATGCGCTCTTAAATTGGTCCAAAACCTAGGAATTTCCCATCTCTCAAACCAAGACCAAGCTACTGCACATGGGACTGTCTCCTGACCGGTCAGCTTACTATCTCGATGGATATGACCTATCTGTTGTTACTGAGGTAACTGATTTGGGATTCTCCTACAACATTAAGCTTGAGTTTGATAGTCACTGTAACAAAATTGTGAACAACGCCTACGCGCAACTGTACAGGCTCTTTTGCTGCTTATACACCAAAAATCCCAAGAACCTGCTCAAAGCGTACACATCGTATATTAGACCTATCCTGGAATATGGTACCACCATATTTAATCCAAAGAAAAAGAGGCTGATTAATCAGTTGGAAGGAGTACAATTTAGTTTCACAAGGAAAACCCTATTAAGAACTGGTAATTTTGACTATAGAGGCATACCCGGTGACACCCAACGTAATGTGGTCCTAGGGCTAACAACTCTGGAATGTAGAAGAAGAATCATTGATGTAGCCATGGTACGAAAATTGTGACTGATCGAGTTCATCTCAGTGGTTCCTACTTCATATTCCGCATTTCCTCTATCAAAGGCGACATCCAAAAGATCTTTCTACCCCTGGCCAATGATTTCAGTGAGAACGGCTTTCTTCATTCACAGGGCGGGAGCACAATACCAAAAGCTCTGCAACCGGATTCTCCACGCATTTAGCCCATCCATGAGATTCCGCATATTAAGCGCTTATTCTCATCCTCCACGGATCTCCCTCGATAGAGAGCCTTCGGGCTCTCTTGTTAAGAGGGATCTCGGGCCGCTTGTCGCAGGGCCACGTGGCGCGTCCCCGGGTGGTGGATAGGGGAATTAAACGCGAACCAAATGCGACCGTGTACTGCCCAGAGACGCAGGTGGGATGCAGGGGATGGACTCCTTGCTCCTGCTGTGTCGGGTCGATGCGTTCCTTGTGCGTGGGAGCGGCATGTTCGTGCACTGTGTGCGTGGATGTGTCCGTGACTGTGCGGATTGTAACTGTGTCGGCTCGGCCAAAAGCTTGCACTCGGTAGACTGGGAGTACATGTAAGGCGATTCGAGGCCGCCTTAAGTCTCGCCCCGTCCCTTCGGGCAGTCTGGCTGGCTGCCCGGAGTACCCCGCCCGCACGACAGAGCCTGACTAGCTACCCGTGTTGTATGGAAGTCAAACACAGCAGCACTAAAGGGCCTCATTCCCCTGACCCCGAAAGAGCCCCCATTTCTGCAGCGATGGGAAGGACGAGTACGGAGAGGCTGCTAAAATCTCAGGGCCTAACCAGGCTGCGCAAACTGAGAAGGACTAGGATGACGATTTGTACTTACAACGCCCGCACGCTTGCGTCGGAAGCATCCGTCGAGGACCTGATGATGCAAGCCAGGAAGATCAAGTACGACGTCATCGGACTGACCGAGACGAGAAGACACCACCCCCTACACGCCGCCTACGACTCCGGAGAAGAACTGTTCCTCGGAACATGCGACAGCAGGGGAGTAGGCGGCGTTGGTGTCCTCGTCAACACGCACTTGGCCATGAACATCGATTCGTACGAGTCTCTGACAAGCCGAATCGGACGTCTGCGACTGAAGCGATGTGGCTCCGTGCCAGCCTTGACTGTGTTCGTCGCGTATGCCCCAACATCCGACTACGACGACGAAGACCTCGAGGCCTTCTACGTGGAGCTGGAGAAGTTCTATAAGGAAGATCACACCTTCTACAAGGTGAT
The DNA here is from genome assembly GCA_947359475.1 of Heligmosomoides polygyrus bakeri. Classification (NCBI taxonomy): domain Eukaryota; kingdom Metazoa; phylum Nematoda; class Chromadorea; order Rhabditida; family Heligmosomidae; genus Heligmosomoides; species Heligmosomoides polygyrus. Next base: position 58,751,519 of record OX375866.1, on the reverse strand, counting down.
CGTCGGCGACTTCAACGCCAAGATCGGGCCACGAAGGTCGCCGGAAGAACTTCACATCGGAACCCACGGTTTGGAGTGGAACGAGCAAGGTGAAAGGCTGTCTGAGTTTATTATGTCGACCAAGACCATCCATGGAAACTCGCAGTTCCAAAAGCCTCCCTCCCTACGATGGACCTGGGAATCCCCCGGTGGCCAGTTCCACAACGAGATCGACCACATCATCTTCAATCGTAAGTTTTGCCTGACCGATGTCTCCGTTGTCCCCAAGTTCTACACGGGATCGGACCACCGCCTCCTTCGCGCGAGGTTCCGCTTTTCGCGTCAAGGAGAGAAGGCCGCGAAGTTCAAGAAGAGGAGTCCCAGAACGACCATCAACTGGGACCTTTACACCTCTCTTGCCGGCCTTTGGGAAGATGCCGTCATGGACAACGTCGACGAGGAATACGATCGCTTCGTGCACCATCTCCACGATAGTGCTAAGGGAGCCGAGAGCTTGAAGACCACCAAGAGACGCCTGTCTCCGGAAACTCTCGAGCTGATACGCCAGCGTGGAGCAGCACGAGCGTCAGGCAACTATCAACTGACGTCCGAGCTTGCAAAGCTATGCAGAGCGGCGATAAAGGAAGATCTGAAGGAGAGAAGGGCGGAAGTGTTGGCTGAAGCAGCAGAGGCAGGGCTGAGCATCCGCAATGCCCGCCGGAACTTCGCCAACTTCAAGACCAAGATGACCGCTCTCCGACGTCCTGACGGAACCGTCACCTCTTCCAGAAGGACCATGGAGAAAGTCATCCACGACTTCTACTCCGATCTCTTCGATAGCCACGTCCACCTGCCCCTACGCCATCTTCCGCAGGATGGATACGTCATCCCCTCTGTTCTCCCTTCCGAGATCCGACACGCCATCTCGTCGGTGAAGAAACGTACAGCACCCGGTTCTGACAGGATCAGAGCTGAACACCTGAAGAACCTCCCGCCAGCGCTCATCAACACCTTGGCGCGGCTCTTCACACGCTACCTGTCCGAATGCAAGGTTCCATCTCAGTGGAAGACCAGCAAGACCGTCTTGCTGTACAAGAAGGGAGACGTGCACGACATTGGCAACTATCGCCCGATCTGCCTGTTGTCCGTAGTCTACAAGCTGTTCACTCGAGTCATCCTGAATAGGATTAGTAGAACGCTGGACGAAGGACAGCCATGCGAACAAGCAGGATTTCGGAGAGGATTCAGCACGATCGACCACATACACACCATTACGAAGCTCATCGAAGTGTCGCGAGAGTACAAGCTGCCGCTGTGCCTTACGTTCATCGACCTGAAGAAGGCATTCGACTCCGTCGAGACTGAAGCGGTCATGGAAGCCCTGCTCACCCAGGGCGTTCCTACTCAGTACATCAGAGTCCTTCGAGAGCTGTACAGTGGATTCACGACCAAGATCTCACCATTCTACAACGACGTCGTCATTGACGTGAAGAGAGGGGTTCGACAAGGGGATACCATATCCCCGAAGCTCTTCAGCGCCACCCTCGAAAACGTCATGCGCGAACTAGAATGGGATGACATGGGAGTGAAGGTCGACGGCCGGCAACTGCACCATCTTCGCTTCGCTGACGACATCGTTCTCATAACACCGAGCATCAGTCAGGCGGAGCGAATGCTGGCCGACTTCGATCGTGTATGTGGAAGCGTTGGACTGCAGCTGAATCTTACGAAGACGATGTTCATGAAGAACGGATGGGTTTCTGATGCCCCATTCTCGCTCAACGGAACGAACATCTCCGAATGCTCCAGCTATGTGTATCTGGGTCGCAAGTCAACATGGCCAACGACCTAGCACCAGAGCTGAGCAGGAGGAAACGAGCGGCTTGGGGAGCTTTCAAGAGCGTCGAAGAAGTCGCGAAGAAGACGAAGAACGTCCGACTCCGTGCCCACCTATTCGACTCCACTGTTCTTCCTGCCCTAACATACGCCTCAGAGACCTGGGCTATACGAAAGCAGGATGAACACGCGATCAGCGTCGCACAGCGTGGAATCGAGAGGACGATGCTCGGAGTGACACGACTCACGCAAGTGAGAGAAGGCCTCCGGAGTTCCGAGCTTCGCCGACGTTCGAAGATCAGAGACGCTGTCGCATGGGCCAAGTCGTCGAAAATTAGGTGGGCCGGCCACGTAATGCGATTCGCAGACACCCGCTGGACGAGAGCCGTCACAGACTGGATTCCGCGGGATGTCAAAAGAACACCAGGACGCCCACCAACGCGTTGGTCGGACTTCTTCGTGAAAGCCCTGAACGACCGATATGACGCTCTTCGTGTCCCTCGAGCGAGGAGGATCCATTGGACCACTCTGGCACGCGACAGGGACGAATGGAGACGCTGCTGGCACCCGCTCGAGCAAGTCGATGATCAACGGGACGACAGGTGATACAGGTGATTCTCATCCTACCAATGTTTTATATTAATTGTAGTGTGATAGTAAATGCTGGTTTAAATTTCTATCATGGTTCTGTGTTACACAATTTTTTCTCTCTCTCTCTCCTTCTCTCTCTCTCTCTCTCTCTCTCTCTCTCTCTCTCTATATATATATATATATATATATATATATATATATATATATATATATATATATATATATATATAAGGTTGTCCCATAAGTCTTCACTGTTTTTTTCAACGATTCACTGCAGATTTCGCCGGCGGTCTCTTGCATAGCACTGCATAGCTTTCGAAAGAGAATGATTTGCTCTGTCAGAACTTGTATTGCATTTCTTTCTTCATCATGAATTTTTTTCAATTTTTAGGTCGTTGAAGTGAAAAGTGAAAAGTGAAAAGTAGCCATTTGCGCACTTGTTCTCTCCGCTTAGGTTTGTAATTTTTTGCGCAGTTTTTTCGAGCATTTGGAAGATAATGTTCTGTACTACAAGAATATGTGTTAGCTCTATTTGCTCATTTGTCCATTATTAATTTTTAGGTCATCAAATTGGGACGTCCGAAGGAGGATGGTTATTTTTGCCGACAGCTCCTGCTCTGTGTTTGGACTTTTTGGGTTGGTGTTATATGCCATTCGAAAGAGAATGTCTTGCTCTATAAGAATGTGTGTCGCGTTTATTGATTTCTTTTGAATATCAACAAAATGCCAAAAAGAGAAAAATCGTCTTCACCAACAACTCCTTCTCCTTCTTCAGTTGTTGATATTCGACAGAAATCAGCGTGAGCCAATAAACGCGACACAAATTGGCGCAACACGTGGACGAAGGGGGCAGTCCTTGGTTTCGACCACCTGGAGCGTAGCAGTCGGGTTTGGTGGCGTGGATTCCCCCATTGTACGCGTACGTACGTGTCATGCAAGTTGCACCGAGAGGGGCCTTTAAAACGGGTAAAACCCGTAACTTTTTCGAGTACTGATGGACTGCCTCCCCCCCTCGTTCACTACTAGCGCCCACAAATTCTTACTGAGCAAGACATCCTCTTCCAAACGACATATGACACCAAGCAAAAAAGTCCAACCGCAGAACCGGAGTTTTGGTAAAAATTCGGACGGAAAAGTCGGAATTCCCAATTTGATGGACTAAAAATCAATAAAGGGCAAGTGAGAAAATAGGACCAACACATATTCTTGTAGTACAGAACATTGTCTTCCAAGTGCTATAAAAAAAAACTGCGCAAAAAATTACAAACCTAAGCGGAGAACAAACTGCGCAAATGGCTACTCTCCACTTTTTTCACTTTTCACTTCTTTCACTTTTCATTTCATCGACCTAAAAATTGACAAATTTCATGATGAAAAAAGAAATGCAATACATGCTCTGATAGAGCAAATCATTCTCTTTCGAAAGCTATGCAGTG
>OX375866.1:58690594-58747477 GCA_947359475.1 Heligmosomoides polygyrus bakeri | reverse complement strand
CATTAGAAACAGCTCGGAATGCTGATTACGAATATGGCTGTCAAAATTGCAAAATGAAATTCCTGAGAGAGTTATGGCCTGCCGAAATCGGGGGCTCACAACAGGCAGGCCGTGCGATGCACCTGGCGCGAGAATGGTGAGTCATCGGGGCCCCGTAAGAGGGGGCCACCAGCTGCGGCGGTGGCGTAGAGTAGTGCTCCTCCATCAGGTGTGACGTCTTTGGTTCGGTCCCCATTGCTGCCGGCTTTTTTGCACGCCATAATTTATCTTCGAAATGACCTTTTGTTCTGAATTATGATACGTATTTAATTAAATAGCGAGGAAAACTACCTACACGCTTGTAAAAATGCTTGAAGGGCAAGAAACTGGTATGGTCAAATTTTTATTAACTATTTTGCGCAAGTAGAGTCCAAATCATATATTGAACAACTAGAAGTGTTTCTAATAACCTTGGCATTCGTGGAACAAAGCAAAAAAATGTGTGAAGCAGACATGTTGCTCACACACTGCACTTCTTATACATGCAGCCTCTCTACAACCAGCAGCAAAACAGTCAATTGTAGCAAGATCAAACAAATATTCACCAGGAGTGACAAACACACCTGGGTGATTATCGATGTACGCTGCCTTATGCTACGAGTATTCTAAAAAGTTTGAGAACCTAGGGGCACAAAACATACGGTAAATCTGCGATAGAAAAGAAAGAAAAAAAAAACGTCTAGAGGTTGAATCAGCGACCAGTTTCTTGCCTTCAAGCATTTTTACAAGCGTGTATGGTAGTTTTCCCTCGCTATTTAATCAAATACGTGTCATAATTCAGAACAAATGATCATTTCGAAGATAAATTATGGCGTGCAAAAAAGCTGGCAGCAATGGGGACCGAACCAAGGACGTCGCACCTGGCGAGGAGGAGCATACCCCTATGGCACCACCGCAGCTGGCGGTCCCCTTTTACGGGGCCCCGATGACTCACCATTCTCGCGCCAGGTGCATCGCACGGCCTGCTTGTGGTGAGGCCAGTCGCATTCGGCAGGCCATAACTCGCTCAGGAATTTCATTTTGCAATTTTAACACCCAAATTCGTAATCAGCATTCCGAGCTCTTTCTAATGATCCTGGTCCCATCTTGAAGTTCCATGGGAGGTCGAAACCCTTCCCTAGTAAGCTAGAAGTAGAGGCTCGGATGAGAGCGTTATGCTCTCGGCTAGGATGCCAGTCGGTAGAGGCACTTGAGAACGAAGTGGCCGCGATCAGTGAAACGTGGATGGCCAAATAAAATCTGATTTCAGAATTGCAGAAAGAGCTTCATCATAAGCAATTGCAGATGTCCGAGCTGGCAGACAGAATCAAGCAAATGGGCACCGACGTTCAGGCGCACGGCAACTTTAATGGAGGTGAGGACAGAAATCATACTCCATCTAAACACGCACAGCGTTGGCAAAAATTTGAAGCAATCGCAGCCAAAACAGGTTCATTGTTGCAGTCGACCTCTCACGACTCGAGGAATGGGACGGACACCTGTTGCTTGCCGTCGCACACGCAAAACTGCGAGCCGAGAAGGGAGCCAGCGCCTCATATGTGGGGCATCGGTGAGTACCCTATTTCACGTGAGAGTGATAGCGAGAGAGCAACAAACTAATAACGCCCTTCATTGAGTACATGGAGGCGAGTAGTCTTCCTGAGCTACAACCGTTCAGAGCGAGAGAAAAGGAGAGCTTTAAGAGGTTCATTAACTCGTTTTTGGTTAAGTACCCCTAAACGGTTATGGGACGATAAAAGCCTGATCCAAATTGTTGGAAGGCATGTTGCGGAAGGATGCCTTAACCATTTTTTGGGACATTACCGCATAACGTCAAGGCTGGTACATTCGATGACGTTGTCAGAGCTATGGAAGACCGTCTAAAAGTGGATGACAACAACGCCTGTGTAAAGGCAATGACCAAGCTGCGGAAGTTAGCTATACGAGACAGGCAATCAGTGAGCGAGTTCTGCTTGGTATCAGGAAAATGGCCAACAAAGCATTCCCAGACTCTACGCCAGAATGCACGTCGCTCCAGAAGGCGAAAATCTCTTTAATCAACTTGCACATTGGGAAGGCAGTTATGTCCTGTCCGAAGCATTAGAGAGAGCGACAGGAAGGAAGCACACGAAAAGGTAAAGGAAGTGGCCCTAAGGTTGGAAAGAACTAGAAAGAGGGCTAGTGAGATGAACCAGGGCGCAGTGTTGCAAGAAGCGAGAGGCACAGAATGCGCGAAAATATGTTACCCCATAAAGAAAGTGGTGACGTAAGGCGTACTGAGGCCCCGCGCAGGGAGCATGTAATAGCCTAGGAGAAAGAAACAGACTGCAGAGGGGCGATATGGGTAAAAACGGAGCGGGCAACTCGGAAAACGGCGTAAAATGCTACAGGTGTGGCAGAAAAGGCCACGTAGCAAGGTGGTGCACATCAGCAGGAAGTACACCAGTGGAGCTCCCAGAAGAGCTGCAGCTGTTGAGGTTGAGGCTCACAGGTCGTTCTCAGCCCTGCTTGACCAATATTGTGCAAAAAAAAAGTTATTCTAAATTTTCCTCGAACAAAAATTTTTTCTAACCATTTTTATTGAGTCTGTAGTTCAAAGGTTTTTGCAATTCGGAAAGTTCTCTTTGATTTAAAAAGTCTTAGGCGAGCTTAGAAGAGTGTCTAATTTGACGTGAAAAGTGTCCAATTTGATGAGAAAAGTGTCCCAATTTGATTTGAAAAATGTCCAATTCGACTTGAAAAGTGTCTAATTTGATTTGAAAAGTGTCCAATTCGACCTGAAAATGGTATATATATATATATTATATATATATATATATATATATATATATATATTAGGTCATCCAATAAGTGATGTCGTTTTTTTGTGCACTACGGTTTTAGCTCATTATTTGTCGGCAGATTCATGTATTTCGAAGGTGCACCAAAGTGATTCTAAGGAAAATGAGCCTTGCTCTTTTAGAATCTACCATTCTTTCAATTGCTAGCTTGCAAGTTCAGGTGAAATGGCCTGACAAATCTCAGAGGAGTATATTCGGCATTGCATGCTGTTCGAATTTCGGAAGGGAAGTAACGCGACGGTTGCTACCAAAAATATCTGCGATGTAGATCCAGATACAATCCAGACGTTCGTAATGCCGGCGTGGTTTTTCAAGTTCAAATCCGGTAATTTTGACCTCACCGACTCCTCTCGATCAGAAAGGCCGCTAACATTTGACAACGACATGCTGATGGCAGAACTGGAGGCGAATCGTTGTCAAACAGTGGAGGAACCTTCGAGTACTCTCAACGAGACTAAATCAACCATCATCTTCATCTACGCCAAGTTGGCAAGGTATGCAGAGCAGGTGTTTGGGCACCGCGCGATTTAACCGCCAAGAACCGTGCCAACCGATCGACGCTTTGCAACGCACTGCTTCAGCGACCCCGAACAGACCCGTTTTTTGATCGATTATCACAGTAGACTAAAAATGGTTCTTGTACGATAGTCCGAAACGCAAAAAGCAGTGGCTTACCAAAAATGAACAACCAAGGAGTACTGCGAGATCAAATATTCATCTCAGAAAGGCACTCCTTTGTGTTTGGTGGAATATCCGTGGAATTGGTCCACTTTGAAGTGCTTAAACCTAGACAGACCATTGACGCAGACTTTTACAGTGAGTAATTTGATCGAGCGAACGAAGCTTTACTGGAAAAGTATCCGGCGATCGTCAACAGAAAGGGCGTAATTCTCCATCACGACAATGCAAGACAGCACTGTGCAAAACGGAAACTGGAAAAAATCAACGAATTAGGATGGGAGGTTCTGCCTCATCCACCGCATTCTCCCGATCCCGCACCCTCGGACTACCGCTTATTCCGGTCTCTACAGCATTTCCTAGTGGAAAGACATTTAAAAGTTTGGAGGATATTCAAAATGCTATGTCCACATATATTGTTGGCTGAATGGAGTTTTGTTGAAAATTTGTTCAATTGAAGTCAAGGATGAAATAACGACATTACTTGTTGAATTACCTAATATATCAGCATAAACATCAACATCAACAAAGCATGTTATGCAGGCGCCAATATTCCCTAACGGTAAACGAGTTTGCCTTGACGGTGCTGCTAGCAATACGCAATTTTAGTCTCTAATAGCCATCTGCCTTATAATCAATGTTGACCTTCTGAAGGAAGAATAAAATTTTAAAAAGAAGCCAACTTTACGATTAGTTCGAAGAGTAATCTATGAATATTTGCTGAGAAATGAGAAACGCTACATGTATCTATATATATATATATTATATATATATATATATATATATATAATATATATATATATATATATATATATATATATATATATATATATATATATATGGAATCGCTTGCTATTCGTAGGAAGCGAAACGATCTAATTATGATTTTCAAGATGATGACTGGAAAAGTTGCACTTCCACTTACTGAGCTTTACACAGTCCATCATTCTACCACTAGGGGTTGTAGATCTAAAATTCATTTTTCTACGGCCAAAAGTTGTTTTCTTGAATTCTCTGTTACTCAAACGGCCGGTTCTGAATTATTGATGTTTAACAAAAAACATACTTTGCCATCTTCGTTCAACCAATATAAAAACTCGTTGATAATTATCTTAAGACTCGCTAATTCGCCGTTTCTTGTATTTTTGTATTTATTACCAATGTGTTTTCCGTTCACTTTCAATGTGTTGTCTTGGTGGTGTTTGGTTCGTCGCGTGTTGTCATACACGTATAAATAAATAAATATACCTCAGCTACTTACAAACCTTTATGTCTGCCTCGCCACCGAGATTCACCCACTGCGTACTATCTTTTGCCGAGTGCAATTTTCTATCCAGCTCCATTTTGCAATGTTTTTTAGAGCCATATCAAACCTGAAAAGGTTAGCATTATTTCGAAAATATACAACAACACCACTCGCAAAAGGAGATAGAGAGGCATAAACTAACAGTTGTGCTCCTTTCAAGGAAGAAATAGACTCCGGTATCTCTATTGGAACAGGTTTTCTCTGAGGGCTTCTCTGAGAACTTGCTGTGGATTCCTTTTGGTTTCTCTTCGGAGAAGAACGTTCTTCTAAGATATCTTCCGTTTCCTTCATATCCATGTGATCACTGTTTTCGGTGGCTCCCAAGACAGACGAGACATCTTGTGATCTGAAATTTGCAACTCTCGTCTCCTCATCAAGAACTGTCATTTATAAAGCTTTTCGCATATTTGCATTACACAAAGACATCACAACGAAATAGCCTACATGAGGACAGTGTTTTGTAACGTGCTCTCTGAGAGACCTATTTATGTTCTATTTCATTTCAAGCAGCGGCTCCCCTCTCGACCAAGTGGGAACTAAGAAACAGTCTAGCCTCCCATCTTTACGGCACCAGTGAACTGGAACTAGATTTCGTCCAGGAAGCACGGAGTTCTGATTTGCACAGTGGCCGACTACCGCATTGTAAGTCAAATACGTCCACAAACTCTCCCCATGATGCATCGCCAAATTAGATTGCATTGCGCATAACGCAGAGATATTATGACGCGGACTGTTATCTTCCGTCACTGCTTCCAGTGAATATGAATTACTTAACAACTTTATTTACAGGGTGCACCAAACGTAGACAAGATTTTCTGTCATAATTATAAAACAACCAGCAATTCGAAAAACGACGACTAATTTACAACAACACAAACATTAAGGTACACCATCTTGAAGTGGTTTCGAAGTGACCTCCCTTGGAGCGATGCAAGGGGCCAAACGTTTCGCAAAGTTTGGGGGCGATGGGCCGCAGGTCGTGTATGGGAACAGATTCTGTTCACAGATGCGAAGCTGTTCACCGTGGAGCAGGCGCACAATCGCCAAATGATAAGATCTGGTCTATAGAGGCTCCAAGCAGCTCTGCTATCATCGAACACCGCCAGAACTCAAAATCGCCCATGATTTGGGGCGGAATCATACCACTGGCAGGACCCCTCTGGTCTTCGTGGATGAAGGAGTGAAAATCGAAAAAGATGTGCACCAGCGAGACATTCTCGAGTCCGTAGTTCTTCAGTGGGTTCAGTAGCACTTCGGTGATGTCCATTGGACGTTTCAACTGGACCCTGCACCCGAACATAGGGCGAAGACTACGCAGGCGTGGTGCAAGGCCAATTTCCCCGATTCGATCACGCCTTCGGAATGGCCGCCGCATTCTCCGGATTTGAATCCGGTGGACTATAGTGTGTGGGCATTTTCAAGATTACGTCGTCGTCAAGCGCCACCGCAGTCTCCAGTCCCTGAAGGAATCCTAACGCCAGGACTGGGAACGATTGTTTCCTGATGACCTGCGGTCCATCGCCCCAAACCTCGCGAAGCGTTTGGCCCTGTGCATCCACTCCAAGGGAGACCACTACGAAACCACTTGAACTTGATCTACCTTAATGTTTGTATTATTGTAATTTAGTTGTTGTTTTCTCGAATTGTTGGCTGCTTTATAATCATGACAGAAAATCTTGTCTACGTTTGGTACACCCTGTAAATAAAGTTGTTAATTAATTCATATTCACTGGAAGCAGTGGCGGAAGATGACAGTCCGCGTCATAATATCTCTTCGTTATGGAATGTCCCAACTTCAGTTCACAAATCACAACTCCAGTTGTGACGAACAGACGGACGGAAACACGCACGCATGCGCGCGCACACACACTACTCTTTCATACATAGTAGGATATGCTAGAATGCCTGACATTATGTTCTGAATGACTGGGTTATGAGCCTGTAGAACTAAGCCAGACCGTCACAGGTTTTGTTAAATCTTGAAAAATGGTTGAAAATTTTGTTGCATGACTTTCCGACAGCCTAATAGAAAATCTAAGACCTTTTAGTGCGTCACAGGATAAAGTTGCGCCACGCATTAGCTCAGTACATCATGTTTGTTGAACCGCGGCGAAGACAATTATAATCGGCGGATATCAGGACCGGCTCACCGTAACCGCAGTGCGGGTCGCGCCGAGACTTTTGCCGTCTGCACCCTCCTGGCTCAGAGGTCGCGCGTCGGCGTCCACGCTGCGACGTCCGATCGATGTCTTGTGCGCTCGCGATGGCACCGTATGCAAGTGGGTCGTGGTGAGGTAGGTAGAGGGTTTACCTCGTGCGAGGGATGTCGGGGGTTCGGTTCCCGGGCGGCGCGGCGTTCTTGCACTTCAGCTGAATATTTGAGATCTGGGAGGTTTCGACGTCTACACGACGTTGCGCGTTTCTTGCGCATTGTTCCAGCCGTATGCGCTTCGCCGCTCGAAGAGCGTAGAACCCAGCCGCGGACTCCCCTGAGCGACGAAAGCAGTTTCCCTACGAGCAGCTTGTATGTCACATACCCTGGAGCCCCTTCCCTAGCCTGGCTCTGCGTTCGAAGAGCGCAGAACCCAGCCGCGAACTCCCCCTGAGCGAAGAAAGCAGTCTCCATACGAGCAGCTTGTATGCCACACCATGAAGTCCCTTTCCTAGCCTTGTTCTCCGATTGCACAATGGACGTCTCCCCCGACGCCTAAGGTTACGGTGAGCCGGTCCTGATATCGGTCGTTTATAATCTTGTCCGCGGCGCATTTACTGGTTTCTCCGATTAATAAGCGGTGAAATGATTTTTCAAATTTTCTTGCTCTGATAGCGAATTCTTACGAGTGCGGTAACATGTACTCAATTTTGGCCGCGACGCCGTCGCTCACGGCAAGCCCGCGATGGCGCGACGAAAACGCATATGACTTGCAGGCTCCGTGCGCGTAGGTCCCGCTCCGATTAGCCATCGCTGGCAAATTACCAACCGTCGTCAAGCCCTTGCTGTTTGTTGTTGAACCATGTTTCAGTCTACATATACAATGTTCACGTCGTTTTTCACGCCAAATTGGACACTCTTCTGAACAGGCCTAACGCTTATGAAATTATGCTGAACATCTTCCAAATCAAAAGGAGCTCCTTCCCCGTTAAACTGGAGACCCTCTAAAAGGGTTGGAATAATTTTTTGTGCGACAATTTTTAGAGTGACTCCCTTGAAGATATAATTTATTTATTAAATAAGTGAAGAGATTGTTTGAAATTTTATAGCAATCTAATTTTTTTGAGGAAAAATAATGGTTCAAAGACAGTTTCAAAGATCAGAAAGGCGGCCATTTTTTTGTGCCGTAAAAGAGATTACGCCATGTCCTCGTCTAAGGCCCGCTTATACTTCCTATGCCGAGCGATGCAACGGCACGGTGGCCAAATTGATCGATTGCGTCACTCAATTAATGTGGCTACCATATGTGGCGTCGCGTCGCTCGAAGGCCTATAGGCCCATGCACACTTCTGCGACACCGCGGCGCGGCAAGAGCAGCGACGGTCAGCTCCACGAAATCCGGCGGTCGCGTTAGAGCATGGTTATAGGCAACGGGACCGACGTCCCAGTGCATGTCGCGCCGCTAGAAATGATTTGAACATTCCACCCTGCGGCACTCAGCGCGGCATCGCCGGCGATAGCCGCAAAAGTGTGCATGCCCCTCTCTCCGGCCCGTGTCGTTATGTCGCGTCGCGCCCGTCGCGGCTCTATCCTTCATCATGGCCGTGCCGCGCTGTCGCAGAAGTGCAATAAGGCCCATGCACACTTCTGCGACAGCGCGGCACGGCCATGATGAAGCATAGGGCCGCGACGGCCGCGGCACGACACTGCGACACGTGCCGCAGGGAGGGGGCATGCACACTCTTGCGGCTGTCGCGGCGGCTATCGCAGGCGACGCCGCGTTGAGTGCCGCAGACTGGAATGGTTCAAACCATTCCTGGCGGCGCGACATCTACGGGGACGTCGGTCCCGTTGCCTAAAACGGTGCTCTAACGCGACCGCCGGATTTCGCGGAGGTAGCCGTCGCCCCACTTGCCGCGCCGCGGTGTCGCAAGTGTGCATGGGCCTATAATGATTCACATCATTATTGCCATCGCCGCTGATTTCGCGCCGTTTCGGCGAAGCAGAGACCGTCTGGGCTCAGCCTTTCGCGGCAGGGAGCGGAGTGATTCGTCGTTTTCGCCGCCCGCCGCAAGTGTGTGGGAGCCTTAAGACGTCACGATGTTTGGTTGCATGCAGTGTCATACCGCAAACGACAAAAAAACAATTATAAAGAGTACACATATCTTCACTCTGACGCTTCATGTGAGCTTTATTCAGACCATCAATCAAATAAAAACGCAATCGAATATCGGTAATTGAATGCATGGCGCGATCCATTTTCAACACACTAAGTGATTGTAGGGCTTCAAAACAAAATTAAAAAATTCAAAATTAAAACAAAAAATTATTACATTCGCGCATGTCAACTAAAACGTTTCAAAAAAATTATATTGAAATCTGCTTCAACAAAAAGCTATTCCACTCTTCTTGGAGGTCCTCTAGTTTGACCGAAAGACGGTCGTTTTGATTTGGAAGACGTTTAATATGATTTCAAAGCAACAAGTTAGTTTAGAATATCAAATTATAGATAACGTCTAATTCGACGTGAGAAATGTCAAATTTGACGTGAAAAGTGTTCAATCTGACGTGCAAATGGAATAAATAAGATTTCTACTATTGACCTTAGTCTAACAGATATATTATTATCACTAATTTTCTGTTAATAGTAAGGAACCGTTAGTCAACAGCAAAAATTCCCAGTAGCCAGTTCGCGCTCGCAAGTTTAAGCAATACCAGGCAGCGAGACGCCCTCTGATGGAATTTGTCGTCCGGACCGCCAGCGAATAGCTGGCGACGTCGCACAGGCAGCGTGTGCGCGACGAATTGAGTAGACGTTCCGCCTCCCAAGTTTTACTACCGCTTCTGCTAAATCCTAGATTTATACGCATCTAAAGATCTGCTAGGAGATTGGGAATTTAAATAATTTAACCCGCTGACGCGGAGGAGAGCACAGAAACCGCGTTTGAGTGTTCCACGACCACGGTCTTATAATCGAGCGGGCACCAGCCCGCTTCGTACTGTCATTTTGAACGCAGAGTTCCTCTCACAAAGGAAGGGTCTGAAGCGTATCTCCGAATGGGGAGGAGAGTGAGTTATATAGGAAGAATTTCCACCCCTCACATAGTGTAAAAATGTGTGTCTTTTTTGCCCAGTCGTTAAAACCAAGGGGTAGGGGTCCCTGAAGTTACAATGGAATCGGCGCCTCGCGAGTTCTGGGGGATGGCCGTTGTACCTTGGCGGTTGGCTGTCGTTCGAGTCGGCTATTGGCGCGAAAATTTCGTGTTGGCGCTGGAGCACAAAACCGATGCTTTGTCAGTGCGATCTGATTGTTTGACGGTTACAGAGTTGACGACGACCATGACTCATGTTTTCGTCTAATCGTCGAACCATCAGGCCCTCCTGACTATGGATTCACCTTGCATTGTCCCCTACTTCTCTTCTCGCTCGTCCTAGAGTCCAGACAGCGGAACACGACACTGCAGCACCTCTACTGCGACCGGTGCTGGGTCGGCCGGCGAATGCGTTCCATTAACACATTTTTCAAAGGAGGAAGGAATCATTTACAACCAATTTTTATTTCACAAAGCGCGTATAGAAGGCATGTGTTAGTTCCGGATAGTGAGCTGTGGAAGGCGATTTTTGATGAGATGAAAGGGCGATGATTTTAAAAATCTCGTCCAATAATGGTATTAAGTGGAACTGTTGGAGAAGCTGGTTTGTCAACAACATCTATTAAATGGCAATTCATCATCTGACTCGTGTGAGAAATATCGCTTCGAGCGCAGAACAAGGCCGGGAAGGAAATCCAGGGTGTGTGCCATCCAAGCTGCCGGTGTGGAAACTCCTTTCGACGCTAACGGGGAGTCCGCGGCAGGGTTCTGCGCTCGAAGAGCGGCGAAGCGCAGCCAGCTTGAAAAATGCGCAAAAAATGTCCCCAAAATTACGTACGCGTCGAAGCCCTCAGATTCCAAGAAGTAAGCAGAATTGCAAGCATGCCACACCGAGGACAACCGAACCCCCACCTCCCTCGCATGAAGCGGTCGCACTTCCACCGCACCACGATCCGCTTGACCACTGTGCCTGCGCGGGCGTACAAGACATTAGTCGAATGTCAACGTGGACGCTGACGCGCGATCTCTAAGCTAAGAGGGCGCAGACAGCAGAAGATTACGTGAGCGACAGCGCGCGTTTGACTTTCGCGCTAATGGCCGATTCAAACGGCAGCCAACCGTCATGGTTCAACTTCCACCATTCTGGGGTCTTTTGTACGCCAGCGGTACCGGTGCGGCAAGCGAATCGGGGCGCAGTGGATAGCGACGTTGCATCATGCGATGGCGATTCTCCTGCGTTGGCGTGTTTTTGCATTTCAACTGACTGGTTGAGATTTGAGGCGTTGGGATGTCTACACGATTTTCATCCACTGTTCGTTAACCTTCATGAAAATCGGGGAAAACCTGCTCTAGATTCTGATGGCACGTAAAAACACCCCCTCCCGTGCAATCGATTGGGTCAGGCTTTCGCGATGGGGCGCGCGCGCACCATGCAGTGGAGCCGACGACACGTCATCCGCCGGCTTAGTAGCTTCGAGGGGAACAGGAACTTAGATTACGGAAAACAGTGCCAACTTGGCGTAATTCGAAGTTGGGCGTGGGGCCATTTTGCAGTCACGACACGGCATATTTCACGGTAAACGCTAAAGAGAAGCACATTGCAACAGCTATTACGAAACTGGAGCACAGTGAATTCTAAGCATATGCACTTTGGAAGTGCTCTTACGATTCGTGGTTGTGAAATTCAGTTGGTTACTGAATGTATATATCACACAGTCTGTTTTGCTCATACAGCCCTCTTAGGATGCACATTTTTTAAAAGGATCGCATCCATTTCGACGTTGCTATTCTATCAGTTTGGTCCAAAACGTCGGATTTAAGATTTACCTCCGCTCAGAGTTAATCTTAATGAAAGCTAAAAGAATCTACATGCTTTTGGTGATAATGTCTAAGTTAAGAGTTTCACGATTATGAAATGAAAGACTTCTAGGGATGAGACATGGCAGTTTGAGTTGCTCATTGTTGTAATAAAATCCCAAATCCTTCATCTTAACCACTGCATTCAACATTTGTCCTCACAACGAGTACCAAGCAGAGCACTCCGACCCTTCTAACCTCATACGTACACTTTTCTCAGGGGCAAGAGGTAACTTCCAAATAGTTGACCACTCATAAATCCTTTCCAATCTCTCTCCACTCTCTACTCTCACCACATCGGTACCTGATTCAATTTTCCCATTGATTGCATAGCGAACAGAACTGCGGAAAGGACCCCTCTCTGGGGAACTTCGCTCTTCACCAACCTACAGACTCAAAAAGTACCTCCTATCCTGGCCTGAAAACTACGCTCTGAACGATTTCGTATTCAATTACACACTAGGGGATGGAACTTCAGATCCTCAGGTTTTTGCATTACCTCCTATCCTGACCTGAAAACTACGTTCTGAACAATTTTGTATTCATTTACACACTAAGGGATGGAACTTCAGATGTTCAGGTTTGTGCATAAGTCTAGAATGGTCTACCCTATCGAATGCTTTAGAAAAATGAAAGTAAATTACATCACATGTATCAGTGTATCAGTGTACATTATCATCAGTGTACATGTACATGTACATTATCAAAGTATATTACATCACATGCTACATGCTATACGATGCCTTATCCGTTGCCCTCACGTCGTTACTTGATACCCTGAGTCGAGTGCTCATGATTACATGTGAACTGGTCCCCGAAAAATTCCGTCACGCGCGAGCGGCGAGAGTCGGATGAGCAGAGTGAGTCTCCAGACTGGGCTAGGGAAGGGACTCCGGGGTGTGGCGAACAGGGAGGCGTGGAGTGCACGAGACGGCACGACGAAAAACCGCGCGCCGCTTCGGCACTATGCCAAGCGGACCAATTCTCCGGCAACGGTTTTTACGTGCCATCCTAGATTCTAAAGAGACCAGGATGCAACGTCGTACAACTACCTTAAAACCAGGCAAAAGCAACCAGCTTTTCAATGTGAGGATGGCAAGAAAACGGTATATACGTCAGAATCCCTCAAATCTCAACCACTGAAATGCAAAAATGCAGCAGCGAGCGCAGAAGAATCAAACCCCCGACCTCCTTCGCATGAAGCAACGGCACTATCCACTGCGCTCCGAGCCGCTTATCGCCATCGCAGATGTACAAGACCCCCGAACTCATGAGGCTCCGATTCCATTGCAACTTCAAGGACTCTCTACTCCTTGGGTTTAACGACTTGGCAAAAAAGACACATTTTTATATTAATTGATGGGTGGGAATGCTCGTATGACCCGTTATACCCATCCAGACATACGCTTTAGACCCTTCTCTTGTCAGGACCGTATAACGGTAGTAGCGTTGTATCCGACGCGTCTGAGTTGGTTTGTATTCACATAAATTAAACTGACCGGTTCCCGAGAAAATCTACGTTATATCGAGAGTCGTGTATTACCCGGAGGCGCTATAATGTGAGGGGACTCTATCAGAATTTTGTGAACATATGCATTATTGGGCTCATAAATAAACGGGAAGAAATAACATGACAGCAGATATATAAATAATGCAAAATGAAAAAGTAAAGAAAATTGAGGCAACGGGTCCAAGCACATTTTAACAACTCTCACCTTAGATTGGCCACTGTTCCATTTCTACGTGACTTTGGGGAGGCTCGCGAAAGCTTGCACGTAGATATGTGCTGCGAAACCACGAGACAGACTGAACAACTCTGACTCTAGTGTGCTAGCGCTGCACAAGGGGAAACTACTTATTCCACCCAATGCAGTAACGGCTCCGTGTGGTCTCCACAAGCTTTTGGCAACATGTATTATGGCTCCACCAACGAACAGCAAGTTCGCAGAGACAGCGGATAGCTTGATCTAATAGTAGGGATTGATAGCGCACCTCTCTTGTGATTGGCTTTTCTGTTTTTAGATTCAAACGCATGAATGCATCATTTACGCTGTCCCTACAATGTGCAACACAATGTGTAGAACGAGCCATCTTGCGACATAACATAGCAGCAAATTCATTGCTTTCCAGCATTTTAGGACAATCCTAAAAATATTGTTTGAAGTCGAATGATGAGAATTTTGCGTTTATTCGAACAGTGTAGCCATTTTTCCCTAAGACATTCCATGAAGACAAATTTTTAGAAAAAACTTTCTTTGAAAAATACAAGTTTAACTTCACTACACTGTGTCTATTTAAACCTTAGACACTAACACTCAGTGCTTTAAACCGACTTTAGACAGGACTTGCCAGCAGAATGTCCATCTTATCTATAAATGTATTGTTACTAAATAGTGTTCAGTTTAAAATTAACAGTGTCCGGGTTGGTGAAAATGGTAGATGTATGTAGTAGAATGTCCCGTTCTTTAAAAGTGTTTCAAATAAACGAGAATTAGAGCACAACCGTCAAAATGTGTCACTTGCTCTGCTAAGAAACTATGTCTTTGTGAAAAGGGGTGCAGTACAACTTTTAACTATGTTGTGCACAAAATACTGAAAATATAGAAAAGGTGAATAAAATGGTTGAAATACATACGTGGAAGTGCATGGCAGTGGAACATCGGTGACAGCAACATGTCCCAAGTTCTTGATGACCTTAGGAGGTCTTCCTCGCCTCCGTGGAGTGCCACCAGCGCTGTCTATCACATTTGAAGATCCCGATGGACTCGCAGGAGAGGAAGCATTATGCAGTAGTGTTTTAGAACGCCTTCGTGATTTCTGAATGGAATTCCTGAAAGGCACCTGTCATCGACCTACTCCACAGAAGCAAGTCAGTGCTTTAAACCGACTTTATTACAAAATTAGGAGATTGAAACGAACTACCTCTTCGCGTTGCAGTGCGGGCTGAAAGCGGTCGAACATCTGTCACAGTACCACTGCCGATCACGTTCAACGCTGTTTGCTGGTTTGCAAGCGCCATGCCACGCTTGAAGGCAGTTAGCGCACTCAACGTTTGTCGGGTCGTCAATCATCAACTCACAGGCTGAACAACGAATACACTGAAAAGGTTGAAGCAGTTACATACAAGCAGCACGGACTCTCCTGCAGAACGGACCTTGGGGCAAAGCCAGTTAGTATCCTTCGCACGTGCAGCCATTGACGGTGGAAACAGAATGCACTTTGACAGATGGTCTAAAAACAATATAAAGTGAGACCGTTGATTAGTAGAAATGAGAAAAGCCACAAAATGCCGCTTCCAACCAGGTTGGTCTTCAAAGTATAAAAACAGGGAATACATAACGGAATGAAATAAAATAGACTCCCAACTGACATTGCTTCTGACAACGAGTGCACGGCGTTAGTTCTCCCTTTGAAGTCTTGCAGATGGTACATCTCGAAATGCTCAGCTGTTTTCTGAAAAGAAAGTGGTAGGATAAGATAAACTGGCTACGGAGGAATTTCACTATTCAACGCAGCTAGTCCTATAGAACGTGTAGAAGATCTAAAGAACGACAGATAATCCCGAACTCGCCAAGAATTGCATCGCAGAAATAATTCCGTTTTGCCTGCGACCACTAGGGCTAACGCTAAGGCTGATGTTCATAAAAACAATCAGCATCAAGTGCGCCAACACAAGTCATAGTTAGTCAACATGTTCATTGGTGACTTCTGCACAAGCATGATACAGAGCAAAAACGACGAGGCACCTACGATTTGTGGAGTCTCCGAGTCTTGATGGGTGACGCTTTGCCTGCTTGAGGGCTTCCGGTGAGGAACATATGCGTCACGTCAGTCGATGTGCCAGGCTTGCGAGCCCTCATGTGTCCTCTTCCCTTTTGGACTCTCGACATCCGGATCCCAACAAATCGCTTTGATAGCTTATTGCCCTGTGAAAAGAAAACTATGTCAGAAGGCTGACACAAGAGCTAGCTGTTCCAAACAACCATGAAGTTATAATCAATCGAGAAAACACTGAAGCAGTGATGCCTCAGCTAGTCCCCTACTGTCTGGTCGTGTAACGAAACTAGTTTTACAGAGATGTGCCAAGACAAGGAGACACTAAGGTGAGTGCAGTGAGAGGATCGGCCGTTCCCGACGATGAATCAACATTTATTCCAGCGGGCGCTAAAGGAAGGATCTTAAGAACAACATTCGAAAGATGATGGAGAGAGCATAAGATACTACTTTCATAGCATGCCTTGGGTAGAGCTTCATGAACAGCATGCTTAACTGCAGTAGTTATACTTTCTCTTCTTCAGCGTTTGTCATGCTTCAGCACGGAGTCGGCCCTTTGATGTCATGACACCATCCTTCTCGAACTAAATCAGGGTGAACACCAGCTGCTTTGAAGTCCATGTGTAACGTGAGTCTTAGGTCTCATTATTTGCAGGCAAGACCTACATCTGCTTTAATCTACAATTTTAGATGAAGAAGTGATGTATAGTGAAAGACAAGCGCATGGCTCACAGATGTCCTACCTCGCAGATGTTGTGTAGCACAGAACTAGAAATTTTACAGCACTAGTGCGCTCCAACAGGTGGTGGACAGAGCTAGGCCACTTCTGACGAAATCAGGCCTTTATAAGTCTTCCTACCAGCGAACGTCGAAAACAGGCGAGAAATGGCCTGCTTCGAAAGGTGGGTGTTCGACGGGTAACTCGCTGCCAATCAATATTATCGATTCTTCGATCGGCCTTATCGGTTTTCGCCCTGATTCTACGATCGAAGTGGGAGTCACTCGAATGTGACGGCAGACTAATAGACCCATAGTAGGTGGAAGTACACGATCGGGCGACTAGTAACGGGCCCACATTATCAATCTTTCGATCGGCGTTATCAGATTTCGCCCAGATCTGATCGATCGCACTTTATAGCAGGTGAAAAATAACACCGGAGACAAGTATCGGCCGATATTATCGATTTTTCGTCAGGCGCCGCCACGTTGTATTAAACTAACTGTTATGGGAAAGAGTGCACCCCTCCTCTCGCATAGCCTCTTTACCCAAACAGCTACAACGCTTGTTAAATATGCGGCAGAAACTACTGCTGAATAGATCATTCGAGGGCTTCCCCAAAGGTGACGTTATTCGGGTTATCCCTGTTTGTGCTTGTATGCCTAGATAACGGCCGCTAGTGATAAGATGCTGAGCGGCGCATCCCATCGCCGTGAAACTGAGGACCTACCACCGTTGTCCGACGTGGAGCGCCGACAGACCGTCCAACTTTGCGCGTCTTCGTCGCTGTCTTCTTCGCCCGAGGGACCTTCCCTCGGTCCGGTCGAGTTGTGGTGGCATCACTCGTTCTCGAGCGAGTGTGCCGCAGTCTGGCCATTCCTGAAAGCATCTCGTCCGGATCACGTACACCCAACGAAGACGAATATGTACGTCACCGATGGCACGTAAAAACACCGCCCCCCGTGCAATCGATTGGGTCAGCCTTTAGCGATGGGGCGCGCAAGCGCACCGTGCACTGGAGCCGAGGACGCGTCTGCTGGCTTAGCAGCTTCGAGGGGAACAGGAGCTCAGATTACGGGAAACAGTGCCGACATAGCGTAATCAGAAATTAGGCGTGCGGCTGTTTTGCATTCACGTGTAAGGAAATTGTAAGGGGATGAAATCATGTAGGGAGATGGGACGTAGGGTACGGTAGAAGAGAAGGATAGCCAATGGCGGAGAGTCGTTTGATACACCGCTCTCAGAAAGGGGCGGGGCGAAGGGCGCGCCGAGGACAAGATGTCCGAGTCTCTGCCTTCACATGGAGGCATTGCATTTGAGGCGAAAATTGAAAGAATCTAGAGAGAAGAGTGACGTTCTCCTTTCCTCAACTGCCTCCATAGCCGAACCGACTGGAAAATGATTTCAGAGTCCCCCGAGATGCGTTTACCAATCGTCTCCTATCAGCTGTTAGGTTTCTGTACGACGTCACGCCAGTTAACGACGGTCTCGCGCGCAGCAAACTTGTCCAAATAAGGCGGGGCGGGCTGGGCGGGAAGTGGGCGGCGGGCAGCACGGTGTACCGAACGACTGCCCCCATAGCCAATCCACGGGAGATTGATTAGGTCACCCAGTAACGACTAGCCTTGTCTTACCCGACGCCATTGGGCCCCATTAAAACTATCCGTGCGGGAGTTTGCCCACTGGCTATCGGGATCCCCGTTAAGCCACCACTTAGAGCCCCCGCAACCCAGGGAGTACAGAGAACGCCCTCTCGGGAAGACAGTGGTGTCTGACTCGGTGGTGCTCGGCCGTCAGGCTGACACCTGCCCTCTTTATTTTTGATGTCGTTGCATATAATATTTATGTCTGAACATATAATAAACTAATGCGAGGACTGAGCGTTTTGTTCGTAAACTTATGCTGCATTAAATAAAATGGAATAACAAGTAATAACACCGGGCGTTCAACCGCTACACTGTTGAACACAGTGGGCGCTCGGAGTTATTATATGGAGGTCCCGGCTCGCATTAGTTTATTTTACCCATTTTTTGATCGGTTTACTCGTCCTTTCTTACACCACTCTATTTGTATTCTCTCTAATTAAAAAAAGATGTTAGTGCTGCATGAGTTTTTTACACTTCCATTTAGTGTCACTGCGTATGTGCCCGGCACAATTTAACCAAAAATAGGTCATAAGAATATTTTCTTATAATTTTTTCATACTGTTACTTAGTGAAGTAGTAGTATCAAAAAAAGGCGTTCACTTTTCAAGATAAGAAGTTCACAGCAAGTTGTCTGAACCTCATAAATTTCTGCTTATGCTCAAAATGCTCTCACGTCCCCTGATTTGAATACTATGCCGCCACGTTTTTCCATTTTTGCGATCTATTGTTCCTTTTCTCTTACAGAAAAGAGAGCGCCAATGTCACACCGCTGCTCCACCTCTATTCCGCGAGGCAAAAAGTTTATATATTCCGTTCATTTGTGTGACAGGGAGAAAAATCCCTCTAATCCGGTATTTGAGCAGTGTTACGATGAGTCCTGGCCAGGCTACGCCACCCTCGCGGTAAAGTACTACTAATAAATGTACTGTGGTCGTATTTTGTTAATAAAGCGCACAACAAAATTCATTTTGAAGTAAGGCGATGAAAATATACAGTTTAAAAATAAATAAAAACGAGCAAGCAAAGCTCGATTAACACTAGTTGTCTCTCTCTCCACCGTTCTCTCATTTCATATTCTACTATACACATTCTATATACCGGAATTGTCTCACGTTTCGTTTCGTCTTCAATAAATTTTAGAGGTGCAATAGTACCAATTCCAACGACAACTTACTGTGACAGCTTCCCATCTACTCAACCAGCATCAGCTCAATATTAAGGATAAGGACGAAAGAAACGTGATCTTTAGACTTAAAATTTTTTTCATCTTCTCAAATTTTTGTTGCCATCTTATTTTTTCTTTATTTCTTCTCCCTTTTGGTAAGAAAGGAATTGTCGACTAACACGTCAAGTCGAAAAAAAAATCAAAAAAAAAAACTTGTATAAGCTAAAAACTAGGATAAATTCTTTCCACCAAACTTTGTATACCATCTGCTGAGTTACATACAGCGTAAAACACTAAATTTTTCCATTACAACGGGTAGCCATTTCTCACAGGAACTCTAAAAAGCTTCCCACGCGTACCGGACTTCGCTCAGCTGGTAATAAAACTAGCTGCGAAGCTCCAATAAAAACACAGGTTTCGATAATGACCGCTAGCGTGTTAGATCCCGCCCAGCTGTACACATCCTGCCGACTTCTGGATAACCGTGTTGGAAAATTGTCAGGCAACGACGACATAACCTTTGAAGAATTCCTAGAGGACTATGTAGAGCTTGTCACTAATCTTCATATACCTCACGAACACGCCAAAGCGCTGTTGCCTCTCTACCTAACCAGCGGTGCGAAACTTAAGTACCAAAGTCTTTCCAAAGACCAGAAAAAGGACTAGGAGACACTAACCACAGCGTGAGCTCAGAAATTCAAGTCCCAAGCTTCATGAGCAATATCCGTGATGAACTTCACAACATGCGCCAAGGAAAAGAGCCAGTGGCGGAATTCGCAAGAAAAGTCGTAGCCAAGACCAAAATGGCATTCCAAGGGAGGACAAAAAGATTCCTGATAGGCTGGCCATAGATGTTTTTATAAAAGGCCTGCGACCAGAAATCCGCCGCGCAATAAGAAGACTTCCAGAATCGGACAACTTTGACGTTATTAGCATACGCCGAGAAGGAAGACAGAATCCAAAAGCAGGAGCGGGCGGAGGACCACGAACTCCTTGAAAGTTTAAATGCGCTCGCCGTCAATACTAAAATCGAACAGCTGGAAGCCAAAATAAATCACCTTAGTGCGCCCGATAATAGTAGAAACGTCCGCAAACCTCGCTACAACAACCCTCAGCAACCTCCACGACGCACATGGAGAAATCCGCAAATGAACTTCCCAAACTTTCCCACTTCCCATTTCGTAGCAATGGGCCGCAATACATAAACCCGCACTCTTTTGCGGAATTCGAAACCTAATTTTGTCTTTCTTCTCTATTTCTTTAACGACTTTCTGCAAATTTTCTGCGCTACAAAATCATGCCGTCCCTGCTCACGTAACGCGATTTCACGCAATTAAGCACAGCTCTAAAATACTCAAGTAATCACCCACAGGCTAACGACATTTAAACTTGTAGTTGGAAGCGATCGATAAACATAGGAGCGCAAAACGCTCTTATAACGGTACAACACGGACATAATGTCACCTACGTTCCAGTTCACACTACCTTCATGGAACAGCTTCACAAATTACATAATAAGTTATCAGTTAAGTATCTATTCGAGCACAAAACCAAGGCGACAAACTGTCAGTCTTTACATTTAGTAAGAGAACTCGTGTCCATGTTTCATATACAAAAACAAGGCTTTACGTTTGCAACAAATCCAAAACTCACTACTTCTATACAACTAGAAGAGGAAAGCAGCTCTACGTCAACCAGGAGTTGTTTCAACTATAACAACAAGTAACCCAGCTCCTGTTCCATGATCCCAACACCAGTGGAAGAACAACTCACCACCTGGTTGGCTGTTTTGTGATCCGGAAAGTTGCATATGCATATCGAGTAGTGTTTTGGATTTCTTCTCGTAGCCTTCATCACTTCCAGCTATACGGACCACGAGTGCTTTTACTTCGAAGCACCATGTTTTGGCCTCCATCTGCTACTTAACTCTACCTTTTGTGTAATATAACTGAAACTAGTTCCATAAATTTTCTTCACATGCGATGATAAGGACACCGTGTCTAACAAATGTACGTGTTTTGACAACTATCATTTTTTAAACGAGTTATTGTCCTTAATCTCGGGCTACATTGATTTTGATCTGAGTGCATTATTTACGTCTCTAATGCGCGCACAGTGACGCCATGATAAATCTCACTACTCGGTCTCGTACTAATACTGTGTGAGATTCCTCTATCTTTATCTTTATTGGAACATGTGATACTATGCACATGCAACTGTGACAAACAAGGGTAATGGCAGTCGAGACCCCGAGACAACAATATTATTTGAAACAAAAACTAGTCTACGCGAAACTAATTATCCCGTATATCTTTTATCAATACTTCAAGATCTTCATTCCGTTTCTTATTCACCGTATCACACATAACATCGCTGTTGTGAGTTTTTTAGTTTGTGTATTTTGTTCCTTGTAACAGCTCTCAACTATACTTACAGCCACTCAGGACGACTCAACACCTTTTTCACCTTCACCACAACTGCGATGACCTTCTACACATCGGAACAACACTGATCTCTCTCTCATTCGATTAGCCCTATCAACCGCTCATCCCATCCCGTATAAACTAGGACCCGGCGACCGGGTCTCTTTCGCCGCCGTGGATGTAAGGAAATTGTAAGGGGATGAAATCATGTAGGGAGATGGGACGTAGGCTACGGTAGAAGAGAAGGATAGCCAATCCGCGGGAGATTGATTAGGTCACCCAGTAACGCCTAGCCTTGTCTTACCCGACGCCATTGGGCCCCATTAAAACTATCCGTGCGGGAGTTTGCCCACTGGCTATCGGGATCCCCATTAAGCCACCACTTAGAGCCC
This sequence comes from Heligmosomoides polygyrus bakeri, assembly GCA_947359475.1. NCBI lineage: Eukaryota > Metazoa > Nematoda > Chromadorea > Rhabditida > Heligmosomidae > Heligmosomoides > Heligmosomoides polygyrus. The sequence continues at coordinate 58,725,416 of OX375866.1, read as the reverse complement.
CCGCAACCCAGGGAGTACATAGAACGCCCTCTCGGGAAGACAGTGGTGTCTGACCCGGTGGTGCTCGGCCGTCAGGCTGACACCTGCCCTCTTTATTTTTGATGTCGTTGCACATAATATTTATGTCTGAACATATAATAAACTAATGCGAGGACTGAGCGTTTTGTTCGTAAACTTATGCTGCATAAAATAAAATGGAATAACAAGTAATAACACCGGGCGTTCAACCGCTACACTGTTGAACACAGTGGGCGCTCGGACTTATTATACACGACACGCCGTTTTCACGGTAAACGCTAAGGAAGAGCATTTTGCAACAGCTGTTACGAAACTGGAGCACGGTAAATGCTAAGGAAATGCACTTTGGAACGGCCCTTGTGATTCATGGTTGTGTCACAAAGTCAATCCTGCTCATACAGCCGTCTTAGAATCCACATTTTTTCAAGAAATGCATTCATTTCGACGTTGCTATTCTATGAGCTTGGTCCAAAACGTCGGATTTAAGATTTACCTTCGCTCAGAGTTAATCTTAGTGAAAGCTAAAAGCACCTACATGTTCTTGGTGATAATGTCTAAGGTTAGAGTTTATCAAGTTAAAGGTTAATTACTCCTTACTTGAGAACTGGGAGTTCCCTTCTTGTGTACTAACATACAACTGGGGTATATCTTTATTATAGAACAGGGTTAACGGGCTGACGAGGCCGGGCCGAGCCGCCGAGGGCGAGCCGAGGTCGAGACTGACGAAGCCAGGCGTGGCTTCGTCTTCGTAGACGAGGTGCGGGTGTAACGCGACAGCTGGGTGTACCGACAGCTGTCTGTGACCCGACATCTCCATTCCTTGGTAAAGCTCGTCCTCGAGCTTGGGATCTTCGCCATCGAGTTGACAATCGTTTTATGTCCTAGAGAAAGCACAGTCGGACATACAGAAAAAGGAAAATATGAACTACAAAGTAGTTATGTTATCGGCTTCTACTGTATGAATACCGAGGATAGAATGTGTCAAGATGTGATATCGATGATAAGATGAGGAACCAGAGAAGCAGACGGATCTGCACATTCATTGAGAATAAGCTCGTCCTCGAGCTTGGAGATAAAGGGTGGAATGAGACGATGCTCAAGTATTTCGTCTTGGAAAACGGGTACGTGAGTTGTGAGAATAATGGTGAAAAAATGTAGACGAGTTCTATGTCTCTCGTGGATAATGGTTACGCTGATGGGGAAATTATGGGATAAAACTTTACATTACAGTGCAGAAGGGAAGTTTACGGTACTAGAGTCAACATGCTGATTAACAGAAATTTACTAGTCATGTTATGCATTATGACAAATATTCTAGAGAAAGAATGGCTTGACAGACCAAATGTTGAAGAATGGAATTTTAATGATACAAAAATATGGGCAATGACATGTACAAATTGCCTTAATACAAAATTGAACATTTGTGAAATTTTCATGAAGACTTAAAAAAACATGACGTCATTGGCATTTTTATATATCATATAGAGAACGGGAGAATTTCAAGTGTGAACCTGAATTTTTTAAGCAAAGTCATTGTGCGGGGTTGACACAGGGGCGGAGTTAGAAAAAGAGGTGTGTTATTTTTTGATGACGCTTTCTAGAAATCTTTGAATCGCCCGTTCAAAGAACATTTCGTATGACTTTGCGCTGACGCGGCGGTGAGGTTAAACTCAAACATACTTAAGAAAATTCATGCAACTTGATTGAGTTGTTGAAAATTCTTCATTGTCCATAGAACGTCGTGCTAAAGAATATTTTTCTTTCAATCGGCGAGATCGCCGTAAGGATGGTTCTGAACTGTCCGATGCTTCGTCGTGATATTTGGTCGGTCAACTACTTCGAACATGAAAGGACCTTTCCACTGGCTAGTAAGTTTTGGACGCATAGTATCGTCACGTAGGAGTACTAAATCTCCGGTGGAAAGTTCCGTAGGGAATACCTCATGCAGTTGGTCGTATCTTGATTTGTAGAGCTCCGCCTTCGCTGTAATTCCGCCTCTCGCTGAGACCAACAGTGAATTGATCGGCAAATGCGTACACAGCAGATCGAGTGTGGACGACAAATTGTGGACGCTTTCACCGATGTGATCTTCTTCCATGTAATACGGAAAATGGGCTATATCCTGTATAACAGTATAGAGGCATAAAATCTTCTATATTTGCTAATGTTACTTCCGAGTTTTTGATGGTTTACGCAACTTTCTCTGAAAAAACTGCTTTAAACAAGCTCACTCAGAGTAGCATTAACTTTCTCGGATTCTATCGAAAGCAGCCTAATAGAATTATAACAAACCTATAAACTCTGCAACGACAAATCGATTTCGATGGTTTATTTTTAAAAATTTAAACAAAATAAATTTTAGAAGATTTTTTTGAATAAAAATATTGAAATTTAAAGTTACTGGAAAGGTAAATTTAACTTTTCGGTGTCTATAGTGTGTTATAGTCTTATTACTAACTTCTATAAGAATCCAATGGTTAGATCAGTATTTATGACAATTTGGAAGAAATCCTGCTATTAAAAGTGTAGTCGAATGCGCGCAAAAATAATGTCATGGAAAGGTACCGAGCTTTTGTTATGTGTGGTCTTTAGAATTTTTTTGAAACGAATGAGTTCATGATCACTTTTACTAAAGATAAAAATGTTGCAATTTGAACGTTTTTTATCCCAGCTGTCGCGTTACACCCGCGCTACGTCTACGAAGACGAAGCCACGCCTGGCTTCGTCAGTCTCGACCTCTGCTCGCCCTCGGCGGCTCGGCCCGGCCTCGTCAGTCCACTACTCGCCTTCCCTCCGCTACCGTATCCACTCTGTTCTATAATAAAGATATAGCCCAGTTGGATGTTAGTACACAAGAAGGGAACTCCCTGCTCTCAAGATAGGCCCCTAGAACCTATAACTTGATATGGAGGTCCGGGGAGATTCTTGTGATACCTAATGAATTTAAAGTTTTTATTTAAAATAAATTTATTTCTTTAAAATAGTCAAAAAAAAAATTTCCTTACTAACTACCTGTTAGCTAGTAATTATTACCCCTCCCATCCGGACCATACTTCGGAAGATCTGACGACTGCCGACCCGGAAAACTGCCAGACACCTTACAGGTTAGCGACTTCCGTTGTCGATCGACCATTTCTATTGCCCCGCGCGGTGTAGATCGCATTTGAAAATATATTTATTATGTATAATAAATTCAAAGCTAAAGCGCGCGTAGCACCATACAAATCCATTTCTTAAGCTGTGAGCAATAGTTTTCGCGAAGGCCTCGTGGAGACTTTGCTTCAAGATCAGTGTGCGCTGGCGTAAATAATATCTTGACCGTACACTGTGGGCTATCCACTCCCGTTTCAGAGGCGGCTAGGGGTATTCCCGTACAGGAAGGGGTTAGATACGTTTGTCCCACAAATGGTACTATTGTACTAAAGATCTGTACAGAGGGAAATACCTAAGGGCAAAAGTATGCATAGTAATCCCTCCCATTTCTTACATATTCCTGGCGACGAGATCCCACATTTCAACGGCTCCCTTTATATCTAGGTTGGTACTTCGCATAATTCATTGTTATTTTTATTTTGGTAAATCTTCTTTATTTGGAAACTAGGTGAGAACTGATTGTCTTAACGAGGCTGGCCTGGCAATTGCGGCAAAGGTCGCTTTCCACCCAGACAGCCCGACTCCTGACATGAAGCTCACGTTAAAGGTCTGGGCGTCTCTGTTCAAGAGGACGACCAGACCACATGGCTTGCACGGGCAGGTGTAGGTTTCACTTTTCGGCCACATCAGGTTACGTCCTGATGTGGCCGAAAAGTAAAACCCTTTTATGCAATTCACGGGATTATTTTTGATGGTTTTTGCTTAGCCGTGCCGAGATCCGAGATCCGAGAAGCCGGAAGACATCTTCCCCGCCCCCCCCCCCCCCCCCGAATGTACTCTAGGGAGATAAACGGATCAGCTTATCCAAAGAAGGTTCGCTCCTGAGAGGGATGACAGCGTCATCTCCAGAGTTTTCTTCACCAACCGGACTGAGACTAAGGCTTCTACGCCTGCAATTCAGTCCTTCCCATAATATTAGTCTTTCACTCATTTTTAGCTTCATGGATCGCGCCTACGTTATTTGCTGCATTGCATTACACACATTTCCGCCGACTGTGAATTAAGGACTCGTTCGCCATATAGTCATGACTCTAAATAAATAAATAAATAAAAATACGCCGTGTACAAGGTGGAAAAAAGGGTATCGAACTCCAATCCAGTAAGTCTTTCCTGCAATCGAAGCTTATTCCGAGGAGTTCATAAAGTTATCCAGCTTTCAATAGCGCAAGGTTCCGACGCAGCTGGTTAGCAGAACCCGTCTAGCGGATTAATCTGGCCACACAAGATGACAACATGTCAATCCCGATAGTGGAGTTTTACACTTCGTACTACTCGGCACCCACCACATTAATTTGCAGCCTAGCCAACTTACAATGTGCCGCAGCATTCCTGGTAGTAGCCACTCTGGGAAATATGAAAAACATTACAACAGAGACACCACTGTGTACTTCTTGACCTCAGAAGTCTCCTACATAATCCGCTTATAGCGCTGGCGACATGGCACCACCGTTGCCCGCCGTTCATCGTGTACGCAGACACCTCGCGGCATATCCTATTGCCCCAAGAAAATATCCTGATAACACAGTCCAGGGACCAATATGTTTATTTATTAAATACTAAAGTACATTACAACTGTTTAGTGCTTGCTGTAGAAGCATAGACTGAAATACAGTCTTTGGGGGTAAAGAGGTATATGAAAAAAGGTTTTCAAAATACTTTCAAAATTTTTAAGATTTCAACTCTCCAAAAAAAGGAATTCAGAAAATGAGACATCAGGCTGCCATCTTGCAGGAGAACCACGTGGTGATCACACGTAGGCACTACCATCGATCAGCCAACATATTCCATGATTTGCGCGGTGGCGGAATAACTCGCAAGCGCATTTATCCCATGGCGCCTTACTCCACTTCGCTGTGGTGCTTAGAAATGTCTTAAAATCAAAAATCGATTTTTTCTCATACCTACAGTGCATATTTCGAACAGCCTTCCAGCTATAGAAAATACCTCTTGCATTTTGTTTGAACTAGAAATAGGTTTTGATATCAGACTTTAAATTAAAAAAATCACATTTATTCCACACTCATCACTATTTCAAAATCTTTCTTAAAAACTTATTAACTCTTTTAACAAACGTAAGTTAGAAAAAAGTACGACATAGCATGGAGACATGAAATAAAGTTCGTTTCCTACCTGATGCACATGTTTTGCGACTACGCCCACTACAATATTTGAGACTCAGCTTGCATCATGTGCAATCCTCGAATAAATTGAAGAAGAGTCGGCGTTCATAAAGAGCAAATAACGCCATAAACTAGCAAGAGTTAAATGCATGAAATTTAAATCTGCGGTTTCAGAAAAAAAATATTTACGTCCTTGACAAACTTGGCCAAATAGCACGCATAAGACCTAGATAAAATAAATGCTGAATAGAATTGGTATATGAACAGAGTTCACTTTAGAAATCGCATTGAGCTTAAATAGCCTAACAGCAGATTATAGCCCACCAACGTTTAAAATCTACATGAGTGATGGAAATAACTATCACAAACTTCTCAAACTTAGAAAATTGCTATTACTTTAAGTGACTACAATTAAGTAATTTCAAAATCACATGTAAAAATCCTCAAATTTAAATGAATTTCTAACGAGTAGATGCCGAATAAAAAACGTTCAAATTGCAACATTTTTATCTCTAGTAAAAGGGATCATGAATTCATTCGTTTCAAAAAAAAATCCTAAAGACCACACATAACAAAAGCTCGGTACCTCTTTTTAAACTAGTGAGAAAGTGAACGTATCTTACAGAGACTATTTCATGTCTCCATGTCGTGCTTTTTTCTAACTTACGTTTGTTAAAAGAATTAGTAAGTTTTTAAGAAAGATTTTGAAATAGTGAAGTGTGTGGAACAAGTGTGATTTTTTAAAATTTAAAGTCTGATATCAAAACCTATTTCTAGTTCAAACAAAATGCAAGAGGTATTTTCTATAGCTGGAAGGCTGTTCGAAATATGCACTGTAGGTATGAGAAAAAATCGAGTTTTGATTTTAAGACGTTTCTAGGCAACATAGCGAAGTGGAGTAAGATAAATGCGCTTGTGAGTTATTCCGCATCCGGGCAAATCATGGAATATGTTGGCTGATCGATGGTAGTACCTACGTGTGATCATCACATGGTTCTGCTGCAAGATGCCAGCCTGATGTCTTGTTTTCTAATTTCCTTTTTTTTAGAGAGTTGAAATCTTAAAAATTTTGAAAGTATTTTGAAAACCTTTTTTTCATATACCTCTTTACCTCCAAAGACTGTATTTCAGTCTATGTTTCATACAGCAAACACTAAACAGTTGTAATGTTCTTTAGTATTTAATAAATAAACATATTGGTCCCTGGACTGCGTTATCAGGATATTTTCCTGGGGCAAGAGGATATGCCGCGAGGTGTCTGCGTACATGATGAACGGCGGGCAACGGTGGTGCCATGTCGCCAGCGCGGATTATGTAGGAGACTTCTGAGGTCAAGAAGTACATAGTGGTGTCTCTGTTGTAATGTTTTTCATATTTCCCAGAGTGGCTACTACCAGGAATGCTGCGGCACATTGTAAGTTGGCTAGGCTGCAAATTAATGTGGTGAGTGCTGAGTAGTACGAAGTGTAAAACTCCACTATCGGGATTGACATGTTGTCATCTTGTGTGGCCAGATCAATCTGCCATCTTCTTGGTCAAAGACAGTGGCTAATAATTTATTATCTGACCGGAGCGGCCAGTTGGAGAGCCAGTTGGTCGGTCAGGTGGTCGGACACTTGGTCGGACAGTTGGTTGGACAGTTGGTTGGACAGTTGGTTGGACAGTTGGTCGGTCAGTTGGTCGGACAGTTGGTCGGTACAGTTGGTCGTCGCCTCTGCACGCCGTAATCTATGTGACGAGGAAATTTATGGGGCGAGCTATAGTAGTACGACTGGCAGGACCACTCATAGTACGACTGCTAGGACCACCGACAGGCACACCATGTCGTCTTAGAAGAACAATCCCTGATTCCACCTGGCCTTGCAACATGCGTAATTAGGCGGGGACGGGGTGGCAAGTCGCCAGCGCACTCTAATTGAACAGCAGACGTCTGGTGGGTATAGGGTCCGCTAGACGGGTTCTGCTAACCAGCTGCGTCGGAACCTTGCGCTATTGAAAGCTGGATAACTTTATGAACTCCTCGGAATAAGCTTCGATTGCAGGAAAGACTTACTGGATTGGAGTTCGATACCCTTTTTTCCACCTTGTACACGGCGTATTTTTATTTATTTATTTGTTTAGAGTCATGACTATATGGCGAACGAGTCCTTAATTCACAGTCGGCGGAAATATGTGTAATGCAATGAAGCAAATAACGTAGGCGCGATCCATGAAGCTAAAAATGAGTGAAAGACTAATATTATGGGAAGGACTGATATTGCAGGCGGAGAAGCCTTAGTCTCAGTTCGGTTGGTGAAGAAAAACTCCGGAGATGACGCTGTCATCCCTCTCAGGAGCGAACCTCCTTTGGATAAGCTGATCCGTTTATCTCCCTAGTACCTTCGTGGGGGGGAAGATCTCTTCCGGCTTCTCGGGTCTCGGATCTCGGCACGGCTAAGCAAAGCCATCAAAAATACAAACAAAAATAAATACAAACATTTGTGAGACAAACGTATCTAACCCCTTCCTGTATGGGAATACCCCTAACCGCCTCTGAAACGGGAGTGCGTAGCCCACAGTGTACGGTCAAACTATTATTTACGCCAGCCCACGCTGATCCTAGAGCAGGGTCTCTGCACTGAGACTATATTGCTCTCAGCTTAAGAAATGGATTTGTATGATGTTACGGGCGCTTTAGCTTTGAATTTAATATACATATTAAATATATTTTCAAATACGATCTACACCGCGCGGGGCAATACAAAGAGTCGATCGACAACGGAAGTCGCTCACCTGTAAGGGTCTGGCAGTCATCCGGGTCGGCAGTCGTCAGGTCGTCCGAAGTGGGGTCAAGGTTGGGAAAGGTGTTAAGTTACTGGCTAACTAAGTTGTTAGCAAGTAAGAAGAAAAAACTTTTTGACTATTCTTACAAAGGAAATTTAATTTAAATAAAAAGCTTTAAATTAATTATGTATCACAAGAATCTCCCCGGGACCTCCATATCAAGTTAAAGGTTAATTACTCCTTACTTGAGAACTGGGAGTTCCCTTCTTGTGTACTAGCATACAGCTGGGTTATATCTTTATTATAGAACAGGGTGGATACGATAACAGAAACGGAGACGGGCTGACGAGGCCGGGCCGAGCCGCCGAGGGCGAGCCGAGGTCGAGACTGACGAAGCCAGGCGTCGCTTCGTCTTCGTAGACGAGGTGCGGGTGTAACGGGACAGCTGGGTGTACCACAGCTGTCTGTGACCCGACAAGTTTCACGATTTTGAAATGGAAGGCTTTTAGGATGAGACATGGGAGTTTGAGTCGGCTTCATCATTTTGGCCTTAGGGAAGGGGAAGGGTTCCATCACATAGTCAAGACTCATATTCCATCTTTTTTACTCATCAGGCAAGTGCCTCTACCGAGTTATAGGTAATTTTCATGGAGCTACTTCTAGTTTTTTAATTTCTTTGCACCTTTTCCAACATGAGGATATATTTCTTTCTATAAGGGCAAAGAACTGAGGTTTCGCTTTCCACTATTGGTCTTACATGTTTTATGTGCGCGCACTAAAACTTGTTTATCGTCTATTGAAAGACATCTAAAAATAAGGTGCGTAGGGTGCAACGCTTTTCTGTGTGAAGTAGCCTCCACGGTACTTATGAATCAGAGAACCCGTGCGCGAAAAAAGAAGGCTCTTGGTTGGGTCCGTGTTCTCCTCCGCGGACAACAAGAAGGACACAGACTGGGCAAGGGAAGGAACTGGCCAAATAAACACAGGTGTGGTAGGTGGACCACATCCTACGGTATTTTGTATGGGTACGGGCCCTCTGCTTCATAAGTACCACTTCCACATTATTACAACTCATAAAACATTTCCAATGCTCGACGTACTCTCTCCACATCAGTATATGATTCTCTGTAAACTGCTTATAAACAACACCGCTACATGCTATAGGATGCCTGAACCGTCGCCCGTACGTCGCTTGCATCGTCTCCAGTATTACTGAGTCGTGTGCTCATAAGTACTGCACCAAGAAATGTTGTTCACCACGTGTTAGGGAATGTTTAGAGCCCTTTCGCGGTGAGACGTGACGGAGCTCCCGTTCGATTACTCGCGACATCGGAGCTCGACAAGGCACCCGACCACGACTCATGTTTTCGTCGATTCGTCGCGCCATTGGTGCCCTCCTGACCCGAGATTCTCCTCGCACGGCCCCTACGTCTCTGCTCGCCCGTGCTGTAGTCGAGACAGCGGAACACCCCGACGCTAGGGGACCCCTTGGGACCGGGCCTGGCCAGTGCACAACTTCATTAGCACTCATTTATAGAAGGATAGGTGTCTGAAGGAGAAGCCGGTCTATCACCCACATCGATGAGATGAGATTTCCATCATTTCTGGCACAAGTTGGGTGGAAATCGCGTAATCGCGTGAAGGCAATGTCATGTCAGTCAACAACGGTTGCCATTACGTTTGCGTTGCGCTGGGATAGGGAGCCGGCATGCGGGTAGAACACAGCAGTAGTAGAGTGGTTGTTTATGGTTACGAGCGACGTTTCGTGAAACCGGAAAGTTTGTTATATCGCTTACTTTACGTGCACGATTGAGATCTTATGCTCTTTTTTCCCACAACTCGTGGCTTTGTGCTTCACGCTCCAAAGATCAACTAACCAAAGCACGCCTTCGGTGACAATTTTTGACCGGAACGTGAGCAACTGCGTTCACGGTGGGTGGTCGTATCAGGTTAAAGGTGATCAGTCCTTACCTAATGAATCCTACGGGATAGATGTTCCTCTGCCTAGTATAGGCTCTGTATGTATCTTTATTATAAGAATACATACAGCATATGGATTGTAGAGAAGGGGTAGGGTGAGAAGGCAGGCGGCTCCCTTTCAGGCAGCTGGCGGCAGACGACCTCACGGCCTGGACAACGTAGACGTTACTCCCGTGCCAGGGCGTCGCCATCGAGGGGTGCGGATCCGAACGTTAGGTACCCCTTAGATACCTCGACTGGGCGCGCCTCCCTTATAGCCTCGTCCACGCGGACGAGTTGTCATGCGTCGGCCCTGCGGCGGATTAACCAGCCACCAACTGTTATGATCGATGGGATTGATGGGAACTCATTCTGCGCTATATTCCTTCTGACTCTCCCATTTTCATCGTTGGCTTTGTAGTCACTTGCCATTTCATGGAAGTTTTCTTGATAAGCAAGATGGTACAATGCCTTCGAATGGGTATTCAGTTAAAAGGTGAGTGATTAAATTAGAGATAGACTAAGGCTTTAACTTGCATGTAAGTTGGTCTATTTGTTTTTCTTGCCGTTTAGAATTTATCTTCTTCGGGGTATATACCGTAGCGCACCCGTGCGGCCGCCACCAGGGGTGGGCGGAATTTCTGTTTTCTGTTTTCTGTTTTCTGATTTTCTGGCCATTTTGGGCAAATTTTTTCTGTTTTCTGTTTTCTGGGAAATGGCCAAAAATTGGCCAGAAAACAGAAAATAGAGCTGCGAACAAAATTATATAATAGAAATCCAATAAAGAGAATCCAAAAAGTATCATAGATTCATGAGTTTCGGCTCAAAATAATGTTTCTAGTGTATTTTAAATTGCAAACATGTAAGTTTCTAGATCTGCTCGTGTAGAAATTGCGCCATACACTTAAAACTATGCCGCTTTGTTTGTTTGATTGTGACATGACGTGCTGCTGACATGTCCCTTCACAGGGCATTTCTCCACTTTCATAATTTCGCTTTGTATTCTCTTAAATTTCTGCAGTAGTTTAGACTATCTACGATTACTTAGAACTTTATGCAAAGGCTAGAAAGTGTAGAAAGTGAAAGTGTTCTGAGGGGCATTTCATTATAATATATGTTAACTAACCATGTGCCGTAGAGTAATTGTAGGTAGGATTATTCTCCACCTCCGGTTATTGAAAATTGTTGGCTGGTCTTTCCCAATGAACGTAAAGCAGAGCCTTTGACGGAACTGCTTTTCTAACTCTTGTTCAGCTTTTGGTTGTCAAACATTAGTGAGAGACTGAAACGTTTTAGTTACCTTTGACTTCACTGGTGTAGTGATAGAATAGTGATACATAAAAATTTTAATTCATCACATCTATCATCTGTCGTCCCGGTGATCATCGAGTTATTCGAACGGGCACCAGCAACGTCTCCATTTGTCCTTGTCGCTTGACAGAGTGCTCCAATGGATCCTCCTCGCCGGACGGACACGAAGAGCGTCATATTGTTCGTTCAGGGCTTCCACGAAGAAGTCCGACCAGCGCGTTGGTGGGCATCGTGGTATTCTCTTGACATCTCGCGGAATCCAGTCAGTGACGGCTCTCGTCCAGCAGGTGTTTGCGAATCGCATTACGTGGCCGGCCCACCTAATTTTCGACGACTTGGTCCATGCACAGCGTCCCTGATCTTCGAACGTCGGCGAAGTCGTGTTACTCCAAGCATCGCGCTCTCCATTCCACGCTGCGCGTCGCTGATCACGTGTTCATCCCGCTTCCGTATAGCGCAGGTCTGAGGAGTATGTTAGGGCAGGAAGAGCAGTGGACTCGAATAGGCTAGCACGTAGTCGGACGTTCTTCGTCTTCTTCGCGACTTCTTCGACGCTCTTGAAAAGCTCCCCAAACAGCTCGTTTCCTCATACCCAGCTCCGGTGCTAGGCCGTTGCTCATGTTGACTTCGCGAACCAGATACACGTAGCTGGAGCACTCGGAGATGTTCGTTCCGTTGAGCGAGAATGCGTCCGTTTCTCATGAACGTCGTCTTCGTAAGATTCCGCTGCAGTCCAGAGTTCCCACATACACGATCGAAGTGGGCTAGCGTTCGCTCGGCCTGGCCATGCGGTGTTATGATTTCATCAGCAAACCTAAGATGGTGCAGCTGCTGGCCGTCGACCTTCACTCCCATGTCTTCCCATTCTAGTTCGCGCATGACGTTTTCGAGGGTGGCGCTGAAGAGCTTTGGGGATATGGTATCTCCTTGCTGAACCCCTCTCTTCACGCCGATGATGACGTCGTTGTGGAGTGCTGAGATCTTGGTCGCGAATCCACTTTGACTCTGATGTACTGAGTAGGAACCAGGGGTGTGCGTTAAATTTTTTTCGGTAAATTTTTAACGACCGCCTTTTAACAAAAAATTTTTGCGTGAAAAACGGTAAATTCGGTAAATTCGTTAAATAAAATATCTCTTAGCTGCATTCGGTTTGGCTGCATTTTAGCATGTAAAAAGCCAGACCTTTTTTCCTTATTGAATAATTTTCGACTCCATCTGCATGATAATTATATAACTATGCCTTCATCTTTGCAGCAAATAACAAAGGTCCATCTATCCTAAACAAACTTGCTGAGAGAGAGAAATCAAGAAAATTTTGAAAACAAATAGTAAGAAGACTTCTAAAATAGGAAATTTCTTACTACGCCTAGTTCCTTTAGCTGGTAGAAAGTCGTCCAGCTTCTGGGAAGATCCAAGCTGCATCGTATCGCGGGTCAACGTTTTTCAGCTTTTCTTTTTCTTCTTGAAATTTTTTTTACAAAGCCTGGGCCCACTAAGCAGACTTTTGCGGCCCAACTGATGAACGCTATGAAAGTAAATTCGCATATTAGGCGAAAAAATCCACACACATGAAGGAAATTTCTTGCTAGAGCCGGATCTGCACTTTTAAAGATATACCTCTTTCGTAAACCTTCGAAAACTCTTTATGCGATAGACAGCTTGTAAAGTACCAGTTATTATACTAACTTACATATACAGTACCGCGCATAGGCTTTGGTCAGTTGCCGATAAGAACGCTGTTGAGCGGGCTCAACAACCTGTGGAGCGAGCGACAGCTTGTAGAGTGAGCGTTTGGGGAGTTTTAACGGAAATTCTTAGCCGTCCCACTCAGGAATTGTTCTAAGACTGTCCAGCTTGCCTTTGGAGTGCGCCGTGAACAATGCATATGGAATCGAACATTTCAATCGAGGGGGGGGGGGACAACTTGTAGAGTGAGCGTTTGTAGAGTTTTATCAGGAATACCTAGTCCTACTCGCATAGCTTGTGTTTCGTAGCGTTTTCATTGCGTTCTCTCTGATTTTCAACCCCACTTACGATGCAACTATCACAAAAACTGTGAAAAACTGAATGGTTGGTAATTATGAACAATTAATATGTAGGAATCTAACGCAAGAAACTGACCAGGAAGTCGGAAAGCACGGAACGACTGTGGCGGAGAAAAGTGGGGTCGCACGCAAATAAATTGGTTAGGGAGCAAAGAAAATGCCAACAAAAGGAAAATACTTCGAAACTCGAGAACACACCCTTAGTTCAAGTAGAAGGTTTCCTTGGTATACTGCGACAGCTCATACAAAAAATCGTTCAAAATGGATTTACACCGAGAGGAAGCAAAATTTTCAAAATGGTCACAAAAAGTCGTTAATGCAATTTAACGGATTTTTTCGTCGTTAAATTTCGTTAGAAAGTTTTAACGAAAAATGCCGGTAAATCCGGTAAATCGGTAAATCGTTAATCGTTAAACGCACATCCCTGGTAGGAACATCCTGAGCGAGCAGAGCTTCGATGACTGCCTCCGTTTCGACGGCGTCGAATCCTTCTTCAGGTCGATGAACGTAAGGCACAGCTGCACGATGAGCTTCGTAATGGTGTCTATGTGGTCGATCGTGCTGGATCCTCTCCGAAATCCTGCTTCGCATGGCCGTCCTTCGTCCAGCGTTCTGCTAACCCTATTCAGGAGGACTTGAGTTAACAGCTTGTAGACTACGGGCAACAGGCAAATCGGGCGATAATTGCCAATGTCGGGCATGTTTCCCAACCCTAGCAAATCGAGATGTAATATGATATGAATGTATGATGAATAATAATAATATGATGATGAAAAGGGTATATGTTTGATCCTTATTAGATAATGTCTACGTATTTAAAGAAACACTTTCACCCAAAAGTTTTTGCGCCGACAGCCTCTTCAGTCGCACTCTCGTGTTGTTCTGTGAAATATCAAGCCAGTACCCAAAACATCTTTGGTCCGTGTTTGGTGCTCTATAGGGCCAGTCTCTTACTAGCGGGACCCCTAATCTAGCGAATCGTCTGTTTTGAGATTACACCTATATTTGGACTGTGAGCCTTAAACCGCTGTATTTTAATATGAATGCAATAGGAAAAATTCATCATTTATAAGCCATTCCTATAAACGCTTGCAACTTGAAACACTGGTCCACGACCACATTTCTAGTCGTGCAAAAAGCATTTGCTGCTGGACAAATACATCTTCGGATTGAATAATTAGGTAGTATGATAACTGCGAAATTTTCTGTTTTCTGTTTTCTGATTTTTCTGTTTTCTGGCGTTTTTGGCTTTCCTGTTTTCTGACGAAGGCGATTTTCTGTTTTTTGTTTTCTGGGAAAAATTTCAAAATTTCCGCCCATCCCTGGCCGCCAACCTCCTTTGCCGCGTAAACTCGTCCGACCTGATCAGCTGGCCGCGCCCTCTCGATAGGTCGGGGTATCTAACGCAGCGCACCCGAGGGGTGCGGATTGGGTGCAACATCTCCATTCCTCCAGTAGGCTCGTTCTTGAGCTTGAGAACGCCATGTTCGTCTTGAGAGTCGATAGGTATCCGAGAGAAAAAAAATGCAGGTTATCCTACTATATATAAAGCAGCAAGCGTGTGTGTGTGTGGGGTGCGCCGGCGACCGTGCATGGCGAGCTGTAGACGTGCCGAACACGTCGGCAACCATGTCTGGGCATTTAGATAATCATCGACGGGAGGGGTTTTGGAGGCAATCGATATCGATAAATATTATCGATTTTTTGAGGAAGGCGCTCAAGTGGTGCGAAACCTCAGCCCTGGGAGTAGTCGAGGTCGCTGAACACGAATCTGAATTCGACCAATCGATCCATCTCGATTAGCATAAAGGTCAGAAGGCCTAGGGAAGAATGGGAAACTCGTAGCGGCCATGACGTCCTATTCTCGGGGTTTGGGGGCGAAGCCCCCAACTTGTCGTAGGCGGCCGCTAGGCCGCCGAACGACTGGTAGGAACTATATAATAGCTACGCTATAGCTTTAAGCTATACGGTAAATTATCACTGTAGGAGGAACATGTGAGGATGTGATCAACGGTTAACTTACAGGACGGCTCTCGAGGAGGAAGTAGAAGAGGGATCCGCACAATCATTGAGTACAAGCTCGTCCTCGAGCTTACGTAGGAGGTTGTGGATGAAGTGGATTACATCTCAGAGACGAAGTTCAAAATTTTTGTTACCAAGAAATGGGCATATGGGTATGTGGTAGAAGTGTTACGTGAAGATGAAGAAGTTTGTGATCCAGAAATGAGGTTGATGAAAAAATTATTAAATCAGCATCTTATTCGGTGCAGCATTCAATTCAATATGTCAAGCCTACACTGTTACGGTGATAAAACTTATTTACATGCAAGCGTAATTCTGCTATGAGTGTATACAATACCGCCCGCGTCGCGCGGTCAAAAAGACGGTTTGCGACGGAAAAATCCGTCGCAAACCGTAGCATGCTCATAACTCCTTTAATTTTAAGTGGTTTCTGAAACAGTTGGTATCATTCGATTCGTCTCCTCAAGATCTACAAAACCATGTATAAAACTTTACCAGGCCACCGCGTTTTCGCTGGGGGTGGTCTAGAAAAATAACTGCAGCAGGCTTTTGCGATTGGAGCACCTTATTTTCCAGGACGTGCATGTGACATACAGTGTTTTCAGAGTATCTCAAGCATGGCGTACGTTGTCAGTGCTCTGTCATGCCTGAAATGTTCTGAGAGTGCGCCGTGCACAATGCATATAGGATCGAACCCATCAATCGAATGGGCGGAAGCATGCCCACTGGGTTTCTATCTTCACTTAACGGGAAATGTAAAGCGTTTAAGACTATCTCGCACCGTTTGGAGAATTTTATATGAAATTCCCGGCCGTCCTACTTAGGATTTGCTCCAGTCACTCTGACGGGCCTTTGAAGTGTGCCGTACACAATGCATGTAGGATCGAACCTATCAATCGAGTGAGCGGAAGCGGTTCAAATGTCGTGCTAAGCAGCAACGCTCACCCTCCTTAGGTGCTTAAGTGCACACACTGACAGCAGCTTATACAAATGAAGAGGTTTTAAGAAGCGAGAAGAGAGAGTGCGCCGTGCAAAATGGATATACGATAGGACCGTTTGAAATTAGATTAGATTAGAAATTTCCGCTCGCCCTACTAACCAATTGCTGTATTCCGTCCCGACGAGACCTTAGAGTACGTTGTGAACAATGCATATAGAATAGAACCTATCAATGCAGTGGGGCGACCGCTCGCAAATGCACGCGCGGGCGAGTTCGTAGCGCAATAGCTCGATCAAGATCAAGTCGTTTCGGTTGCAACTCGAAGACTTTGTAGGAAGTACAAGGTTCTTGCCGAGTTTCAAAGCAGAAGAGTGTAGCTCATGATTGGGCAAAGTTACAGCGCTCCGAAAATGCAGGTGAGGCTTGTGCGACCCAATTTTTTCCGATTTCGGTCGACCACTGCGCGAAGACGCGGCGAGTCAAGGGCATGCAAATGCGTAGGCGAGCAGAACACCTAAGGTGCTTTAGGACGATATGCTCGCAACTCCCCAGCTGCCTAAACTGCCTAAGCCCCTTCTACCATTTTAGGGCAGCGGACTTTGCGATTGAAGTTTGCTGCCCTCTTACTCGCCCACATTTGGGTTTCCGACGCTACCAATAACACCATTTTGTTCACCATGAAAAGCTCTATCGAATGGTGTTACTCTCGACCAATTTCAAAGAAATCGATTTTTTGACAATTTCCCATCGAGGACGTGGGCGCCACTGGCCAAGCCGGCGCGGACGATGACGTCATCGATAGCCGATATTTTCAAAATTGGCCAAATTTCCTCGTGCAAACTTCGTCCAAAACCATCTAGGCGGTTATTTGGGGAGCTGATTATGAATTACCATCCGACGTCCGTTTTTGAAAATTCCGACGATTTCAATAGGTTACTTCCCATTTGAGGGTGATCGTGTCAGGACTACCGATCACCCTCAGTTATCGGTATAGGCGGTATCCTGCCGTAATCGTCCGAATGAACTTCGGCATCGTGTTCGGCACCCCGAATAAGTCCCCGCCCCTATAGGAAGTTTGAGCGAAATCGGTGATCCTGACCCGACCACCTCCAATTTTCCTTAAGATTATCCAAAACCTACCGAAATCCGCGAAATTTTCAAAAACGGACGTCGGATTCAAAATCAGCGCCCCAATAACCTCTAGATGATTTTGGACGAGAAAATTTGGCCAATTTCAAAAATATCGATTTTCGATGACGTCATCGTCCGCGCACTCTCGGCCTAGAGAGCTCCCGCCCTTGATGGGAAAAATTGACAAAAAATCGATGTTTCCAAAATCGGTCGAAATTGGTACCATTTTATAGCGCTTTCCATGTTGAACAGAACGGTGAAACTGCTAGTGTCGAACACTCAAACCTGGGCAAATAATGGCGCAGGAAACTTCAACACTACAATTTCGCCGCCCTAAAAGGGCAGCGGGTGCTAAGGCAGTTTAATCAGCTAAGGAGTTTTGAGCATGTCATCGTAAAGAACCTTAAGCATTCTGCTTGCCTGTGCATTTGTAGGCCATTAGCTCTCTGCGTCTTCCCGCAGGGGTCGACTGAAATTAGAAAAAATCGTGTCACACAAGGCTAACCTGCATTTTCGCACTGCTGCAAATTTGTCCAATCATAAGCTGCATCGCTGTGTTTTAGCGCTCTTCTAGAACATTTTGCTGCCTACAAAACACACAAGCTGCAACCGGAAAGGTTTACACATTACAGAGTTATTATGCTCAGAACACGCCCGCGTGTGCAATTTAGCACAACAACGGTAGATGTTCTCCTCGCTCTTACTCTCTCAGAATACAGTTTTCTCTACTCTCAATAACATCGTTCAATTTAGCATGAAAAGCTCTATCGAACGGTACCAAGCATGGCACATTTCGAAAACATCGGTTTTCAATGACGTCATCGTTCTTCTGCCGCGGCCTCGAGCAGCCTCGCCCTCAATGCGAAACTGTGAAAAAATCGATGTTTCCAGAATCGGTCGAAATTGGCACCGTTCGATAACGCTTTTCATGCTGAACAGAACGGTTCCATTGTTCCTGTCGAACACTCACATCTGGACGAGTAAGAGCGCAAGAAACTCTAACCGCTTTCTTCCGCCGCTTTAAACTGGCAGCTGCCAGGCTAAGACAGTTTAGGAAGCTGAGGAGTTCTGAGCACGTCATAGTGAAGCACCTTAAGTTTTCTGTTTGTCTGCGAATTTCAATGCCGTTTGCTCGCCGGATCTTTCCGCAGTGGTCCACCGAAGTCTGAAAAAATGCGTCACACAAGCCTCACCTGCATTTTCGCACCCCTGTAACGCTGCCTCTACCTAAGCTACACCGTTGTACTTTAGTTTGCTACCACCCACAACGTTTTACTGCCTACAAGACCCATGAGTTGCAGCCGAAACGATTTTAACTCGGAAGAGTTATTGCGTTCCGAACACGCCCGCGCGTGCAATTTGCAAGCGGTTCCCTTCCGTTGATTGAAAGATTCGATTCTATATGCATTGTTCACGGCGCACTCTAAAGGCTAGCTGGACAGCCTTAGAGCAATTCCTTAGTAGGGAAATTTATGACAGAATCCTCCAAACGCTCACTCTACCAGTTGTCGAACCCACTCGATTGATAGGTTCATTTCTATACGCACTGCACACGGTGCACTCATAAATCTCGCCGTGATAGATTGAGGCAATTCCCGAGGCGTGGGGCGTCTAGAAATTTCTAATAAATTTCTCTAAACGTTTCGAAATATTCTTGAAGGCTTTACATTTTCCAGTAAGGGAAGATAGAAGCGGAGTGAACATGCTTTCTCATACTCGATTGATAGGTTCGATCCTACATGCATTGTGCACAGCGCACCCTCGGAACATTCCAGGCATGACAGAGCACTGACAACGCACGTCATGCTTGAGATACTCCGAAAACACTGCGTCACATGCACGTCCTGGGAAATAAAGTGCTCCAATCGCAAAAGCAGTTATTTTTTTAGGCCACCCACAGCGAAAACGGGAGGCCTGGTAAAGTTATATATATATGGTTTTGTAGATTTTGAGGAGACGAATCGAATGGTATCAACTGTTTCTGAAACCACTTAAAATTGAAGGAGTTATGAGCATGCGACGGTTTGCGACGGATTTTTCCGTCGCAAACCGTTTTTTGACCGACGCGGGCGGTATTCTACAAAACAAGGAACAGGACTGGTACAAAATGTTGGACGTTGAGACGTATATTCTATAAAATAAGGTGTTATAGTTACAGAATTGGGAAAAGAAATATCAAGATAGTTTCTATTACTACAATATCTCAGTGGCATTTTTCAACATACCAAAGAGTGAGCGTTTTATAAGAATTACAGTATACACATTGGCATGTTATAAGCGTATGCAGCGATTTGTCAGGTATCAGCCTGAATTTATAAAACTCGTTTTTTCGGTTGATACAGAGGCGAATTTTGAAAGGGGAGAA
This sequence comes from Heligmosomoides polygyrus bakeri, assembly GCA_947359475.1. Taxonomy (NCBI): domain Eukaryota; kingdom Metazoa; phylum Nematoda; class Chromadorea; order Rhabditida; family Heligmosomidae; genus Heligmosomoides; species Heligmosomoides polygyrus. Next base: position 58,705,589 of record OX375866.1, on the reverse strand, counting down.
GTGTAATTTAATTTTGATAATTATCGCAATTTTGAAGTTCTTTGAAGTGCCCATTCAAAAAACTTGGTGCATAGTTTGCGCGATGTAGCGCAAATCAGTTAAAATTAAACTTGCACAACAATGATCTAACACCTGTCACTGTGCATAGTCCATACGTGGTCGAGCTAAAGTACGTTTGTTTTGCAACAGTAGTGATCGCCGCAAAGGTTGTTTCGTGGTGTCCGATACTTCTTTAAAGCTCTCCAAAATGGATGCTTTTGCCGGAGCAGAAGTATTGGCAACCTCGGAACGTGGAGAGTATAGCCTCAAACGGTTCATATGGACTGTTTGTCGCTTTTGGGGATTAACAAGTTCATGAATCGTTGCATTTGGTCGATCGACTACTTCGACCATGAATGGACCTTTCCACTGGTTTGTAAGTTTTGGACGCATGGTTTCGGCATGCAGAAGTACTAAATCACCAGCGGAAAGTTCCGTAGGAAATACCTTATGCAGATTGTCATATCCGCACTTGTACTGCTCCGTCTTTGTGGCGATTTGTTGACCCACTGCAATTATTCGTTGCTCCAAACCGGCAGAGAATTGGTCTGTAAATGTGTCTGTTCCAAAAATGAGTGTTGTTGGTAAGTGGTGAACTGTCAATCCATGTGATCGGGCTTCTTCATGTATGATGAAGAACGGGCTGTTTCCTGTAGTAGAGTTTTTACTGCAGTTATTAGCGAACACAACTGGTTGAAGGAAATCAGACCAAAGATCTCTGGCGTCGGAGCAATATGCGGTTAAAGAACCTTACGCTACGCTCTACTTGACCATTTGCCTTTTGATTATAACTCGTTGTAAATTTGTTCAATATACCAAGGTTGCTGTGGATCTTAGAAAAAATTTCGCTTGTATAATTTGAACATCGGTCTGATAATAATTCATTGGGAATACCGTGTTTAGATATAACATCGTTTATCATCGCTTTAACAACCAGTCCTGTCGTTTGGTTGACGAGAGGAAGACTGACTACAAACTTGCTGAAAGCGCATACCGAGATGGAAGTGAACCTATTTCCATCTATACATTGTGGCAAAGGTTGGATAATGTCTGTATGTATCCGTTCAAAGGTCATTGAGGAACTGGAAAGATTCCCAGTTCTTCTCGGATAATGTTTCCGGAAGGTGTTTTAACCTCTTGACATGGTGGACAAGTACTCACATAAGTTACGACATCTATGTACAAAGTTGGCCAATAGTATTTAGCTTTTACCGTTGCGTAAGTTTTTTGGATTCCTAGATGAGATCCAATTAGTGGATTGTCGGTGGAATGTGGAATTAGTGGATAACCTTCGGCTTTTTCTTGATAAGCGAAGATCATTCCACTGCACCACCTAAGCGTCTTTAACGCCTTACGGCATAAATTGCTTGAGAAAATGAATTTATCTGCTGTCTTCAGTGGTTAATCGGATTGCTTTTAAGGTGAGGATAGAAAATTCATTTAGTTTAGATTTGACCTCGAAAACAGAAATCGAAATGATGACTACAATTAATGTGGAAAGAAAAGAATTTAACTATCTAAAAATAATTATTCTAGACAAAACTAATTTAATTTTTTTTGAAGCGCAAAAACGTTTTAGTCGCAGAAATAAGCAAAGAAACTTTTTGTAAAGCGAAAAAATTGTAAAAAGGCGCGGTAGTGAGATTTTTTCTATTACCGCACTTTATTCAGTGCGCTGGTGGCGCAGTGGGGTAATGCGCCGTGGTGCGTGAGGGGCTACGGGTTCGAATCCGCATCTAGGCAAAATCTTTTTAATGCGTTTGATAAATACTACGTCCTTCACTCGTAATTAGGATGTCACATGCTTACTTGCTAGCTAGACTTGGTTTGAAATGTAATTATTTATTTAATTAAGGATGTTTGCTGATGGAGAAAATGCAGGCTCAGGAAATAATCGAAAATTTTCATCGCAGTCCACTTGAACTTTATTTGTCTATGCCTTCACGAGGATCAGTTATGAACACCTCGTGAATCGTAAGTGCTTGTAGAATGGCATCATTGTTTATCCTCAGATGCATATTACTTGAGTTTTTTGGTCCGTGTCTGTTTAGGACAATGGGGCATTTCCTAGTCGTCCCCTCGTCGCATGTGAATAGAGGTTGCTACCGCAGTGTTCTGTTATCTCTCCGGTGTCTTTCTTGTATGTGTGTTAATCCGGCTTCTTGTGGTGGTCACGTTTATGCAGTGGGTGGCTAGCGCGGTACTGTGTGACCCGAGTCGTCAGCGAATCGGGTCCTCTTTTACGACATCTTGTCAGCGCGGGTCAGATCTACTGTGTGCCAGTTAGGTGTGCCAGCCGATTGTGGTGCAACTAGGGCGTCGTTATCTGTAGCAGCGCAGCCCACGGGATGCTACATCGCGGGTGCGGCGAAGGAAGTCATGATGGCGGCGGGTCAACGAGGCGAGTCGGCAGGCATGGCCGTGAACTTTGCTGCGTTTTGGCATAGGACGACGCAATTAGCTATGGCTTTCACAAGTTCAGACCCTTACCCTTACGCGATAACATGAATATGCCCTGGGGTGCTTATGCTATCTAAAAGTAAAAGCACTTATATTTTTTGTTTGCCTTGGCCTGGCATTTTTTAAATTTTGAGGTCGACTATACGGCGATAGAGTCCCATTTCACAAAAAATAAAAACTAATTTAATGGATATTCCAAAAAGCTTATGAGCGTAACTGTTAGCTTAGAGTTGCATGAAAAAATTAAAGAAGTTAGAAATAATGTAAAGTTATCACAGTGTTCACGGTTTCGTGGTGACTACGTTTCACGGCGTTTCACGGCGTTTGCGCTCAGAAAAATTCAAATAAAAGAAATTAACGTTATCACGGCGTTTTACGGCGTTTCAGGGCGTTCACGTTTAAAGAAAATTAAATTAAAGAAAATAAAAGAATTTAACATTGTCACGGCGTTTCACGGCGTATCACGGCATATCACAGCGTTTGCGCTTAGTAAAAAAATTAAAATAAAAGAAATTAGCGCTATCACGGCGTTCACGTTTAGCAGATTAAATTTTAAAATTGTTTAAAAAATGATTTTATCGCGGCTTTAAACGTTTTGCGGCGTTTCACGGCGTTTGCATTTCACGACAGCATTCATGGAATTATGAATGCTACATTGTTGCATCCGAAATCCTCACGATATGCATATATATATATGAATATCTATGTATTTTTATTGTTATTATGATTATTATGATTATTATTATTGAAACAGTGAAATGAGGGATCTCGTCGCCAGGAATAATAGTATTGCTAATACGTGAAAGGTTCAATGAATAAATATATTTAATATATGTGATATGTATGCACAATATTTCCATGCGTGCGCACACAATAGAAAGAGTCGGCGGACTACGCTAAACTACTCACCCATCCGGTTGTATGACGTGTCAGCAGGGGTGGGTAGTAATTAGTTATAAATCAGTTATTAAAAAAATGTTCTCATCAGTAATCTCCCCTAAAGAATTAAGAAAAGTTTTATTTTCACATAAATCTAGAAAATAAGAACCTCCCCGGGACCTCCATATCAGGTTAAAGGTAATCAGTCCTTACATAATGAATCCGGGATAGATGTTCCTCTGTCCAGTATAGGCTCAGTATATATCTTTATTATAAGAATACATACAGCATACGGATAGTAGAGAAGGGGTAGGGTGAAAACGCAGACGGCTCCCTTTCAGGCAGCTGGCGGAAGACGACCTCAGAGCCGGAACAACGTAGACGTGACTCCCGTAGCAGGGCGTCTCTGTCAGTATCAGGGCGTCGCCGTCGAGGGGTACGGATTGGGTGCAACCCGACAGTCGTGCTTCAGCCGCTTCCGTGTCAAGTGAGTTCCTTTCATCACTTCATGTGGGAAGGATTTCACCCCGACCCACCCTGGCTGGCTATACTTGAGACTAGAGAAAATGGGAGGTTATAAATACACTAAAGTGTGCCTCCCTAACACACCTCCAGGAATGTATATAAGCAGTAATGCTTTGCTGAAGGAAGACGGATAATAAAGGTCTGAAGATGGACCGCTTGTACACCCTCAATACTCGGAATCATCATATCTATTCCTGTAGATTCGGCACACCTTGGTTGTGACTTACAGGAAGTCCTACTCTTTTGGAACATTCCTTTCTTTCTGAAATTCAGTTCCCTTCACTCCAAAGTGTCCGCATTGGCCGGCGAACACTGGAGATGCAGGCCACGAGCGTACTCTCTCACCCGAGCGCTGAGTCAGCTCGTTCAGTCAGAGCGCAGCAGGAGTGTGTCTTTCTCTGCGCTCTCGCCAATCCGCTGCTTCGGTTGACCTTTTTCCGTAGATACCCAAATCCGCCGCGGAGTCCGCGCGCTGCAAGCAGCCGCTGCCGCGCGGCCGCTGACCGGTGTAGGGCGCGACGACTGCTCCATTGGGCTCTGCTCGCGGCGCTTAAGCCTCGTGCACACTTTGCAGCGGGCAGCAGGCAGTGGAATGTGGGCGGATCTGGTCTCGCACACTGCGGCACTGTTGGGCTGCGCCGCGGCCGCACGCAGCGACAGTATAAACAGGCCCAAGGGCAGTGCAGCACCCGTGAGCACCCTTTGTTGCGGTAGCTGGGGCCTTTATGCCGCCTGCTGCAGGAAAGAGTGAAGAATGTCTAGGTCATTCCTAGCTGCCACTGCCGCTGCGGCCGCTGCCGGCAGCACTGCGGCTGCGGAAATGTGCACACCCCCTCACTGCGCTGCCGCAGTGTGACTCCGCCCCTCCGCGCTAAGCTTCAGCGTGGCTGCCGCACTGCCACAGCGGAGTGTGCACGCACTACTATTTGTCCGAACCCGGGTTCCTTGGATATAGAAGAGCACAGGCCAGCTGTCGAGAAGCAGAACGGCTAGGTTAACTGCTCATGGCAAGGAAATAGGGAGCAACGCTGAAGGTTCGAGCATACTCTGCTGTGGCAGCAAACTGCAGCGCGCACGTTTTAAACACACGTGTTCTTGCCTGCAGCCGGCGGCAAAAAGGCCCCAGCTGCCAGCAAAGAGTGCTCATGGGTGCTGCGCTGCCCTTTGGCCTGTTCATACTTCGCGACAAAAGCGCCTCATCGCAGGTGCAAAACATGCATATCGATTAAAACCGAGCGTATGCCGCCGAAAAGTGTTCATATTCGAACGCCGGCGCTGCCGCTCCGGTCGCTCTTGTCGCTCTAGTCGCTTCAATGGCTGCTGTCACCTGTCCATATTTTCGCGCGCCGCGCACGCCACGCGCAATGCGCTCTCGTCGCTCTTGTCGCTACTGTCGCGAAGTATGAACAGGCTCTTTGCTGCGCAGCAAAAGAGGCAGCAGATCGATACTATACCATCCGATCGATCCTATCCGTAACCATTGCTGCAGCAGCAGAAGCAGTGAAGTATGCCCCTTAACGGCGGGATCTAGCGAATACTAGGCACGAATGCTGTCGCGACCTTCGCAACCCCGTCTCTTCGCATGCCTTGTTGATTTCCTTGCAAGCTTGCCTCCTCTGATAAGAGGGCGGCAGAACGCTAAAGTGATCGAATAAGGGTTTACATCAATTCAATTCAATTCAATTTATTACGACCATAAAAGACAGTCGTGAGAAATCCAACGTAGCATCAAACAAACTTAAACATTATTGTGAAACATAACGATAAAGGATGAAACGTGTCACTGTAACTCAGTAATTTGAAACGGCAATCTCACTAATACTGTAGGAGAGCATGTTTTGCTACTCGTTTGAAAGATCCAAAAGACTCAGGAGTAGGGCTGATGTTGCTCTTCAGTGCGAGATACGTTGATCCGGCCCTTACTGTGAATGAATGCTTCCTGGTCTCAAGCCTTGGTTTTGGATACCATATCTTATAGGGTGTTCGTCTAGTCTTTGAGGGAATCAATTTGTAAAATGCCGATGAGTTTATACGAATTTGTCCAGAGAGTATTTTGAAAACAGAGCAAGCATCAATCCATTTCCTTCGGGAGGACAGCGAGTGGACTCCAAAAAATTTGTTCCGAATAGCTGCTTTTGGAACCCCAGAATAGAAGAACCCGTTATACCTTATAACAAGCTTCCTTGTGAAATTATTTTGAACATTTTCTATCAGGAGAATGTCTTTTTTCTTATGTGGCGAAAATACTGCTGTCCCACTTTCAACTAAGGGTCGGACATAAGTCTTATATGCTTGTATCAGGACTATTTTATTTTTAGTGGATAGTCCTTTAAAGACTTGATAAGTTCTGTGTTGTGCTTTTATGCATATGGATTTATAGTGATCCGAAAAGTCTAGCTTGTTGTCATAATGAAATCCTAAATCCGTTACTCTATCTACCGAAGTGATTGGGGTGTCACTTCAAAAATCAGTTCTCGTGACAAAGAAGTATCCACTGAACTACCCACAGTTAGACATTTTGGTGCATCGACCGAATAATTTTTTCTTTAATTTCTCATAAACTGTTCATCCCGAGCGGTACCGAAGCCAGATTCCGAGCGATCTGCATACCAGTTAACCTTGCATGGTCAGTGCAGTCATCCCTAGCGCTAACTAGACCTGATCCCGAGCGATCTGTTGGACATTCCAAGAAGCTACCTTACACCAGTGCTTACAAGCTAAAAACCTACTAATTTCCCAGTAAAAGTGGATGTAATCCTACTCTATATAAAAGAGTAAGCGGTTGTGCCTGTCCGTCCGTCTGTCCATCCGTCCTTCCGTCGGTCCATCTGGCCTTTCATAGACGTCGAGTGACAGGCGTCCGGGTTGAAACGAGGTGTGACCCACATCGTGTAGCGTGCGTCAGAAGACGTGTCGCCGATGTCGCGCAAAGGACGATCGGTTTGAGAAGACGTGTTACTGACGTCGTTCTACAGGCGTCGGGGTTCAGGAGTTGCGTCACCCATGTCGCGCAGTCGGTGTCTAGGTTCAGAAGAGGTGTCGCCGATGTCGCCCAAATGGTGTCCGGATTCAGACGACGTGTCACCGATGTCGCGAAAAGGACGAACAGTTTGAAAAGACGTGTTACCGACGTCGCTCGACAGACGTCCAGGTTCAGGAGTTGCGTCAATCATGTCGCGCATCGGTGTCTAAGTTCAGAAGAGGTGTCACCGATGTCGCGGAGTGGATGCTTGGGTTAAGAAAGGGTCTCATCGATATCGTGCAAGGGGTGTCCCGGTTCATACGACATGTCACCGATGGGTGAAGGGGGATCAGCAATGGGGGACCAGCAAAGGAGGGTCGAGGGCCAATGAAGAGGGGACCAGTAAAGGGGACCACTGCAGGGGAGGGTCCAGTAATGGTGGGATGGAAAGAAGGAGGACCAGTGAAGAAGAGACCACTAAGAGGGATCACTGTAGGGGAGGGTCCGGTGAGGGGGGACCGGTAACGGAGGGCGGAGGGAGGAGGGACCAGTGAAGAGGGGATCAGTAAAAGGGTCCAGAAAAGGGGAAACCAGCAAAGGTGGAACCAGGAACAGGGGGGGGGAGTGATGAAGGAGGCCCAATGAAGAGGGGACCAGTATAAGGGGTATAAGGGGGGGGGAGAGACGGTAAAGGGGACCAGTGAAGATGAGACCACTGAAGGAGGGGGTCCAGTAAAGGGGACCAGTAAGAGCGGAACATGATTTTTTATAGTATCGTCCAACGGGTATCAGGCTTCAGAAGACGTGGTGCTCACGTCGTTACACGTGCGTTGGGGCTCAGCATATGTATCACAGACGATATCAACATGCGTCCGGATTCAGAACACGTGACCCAGACGTCGCACAACGTGCGTCCAGATCCAGAAGTCGTTCCACGGATCATACTTTGCACAGCATTCGTTAGAAGACTTTACAGGCTTTGTTCAACAAGTGTGCGCGTACTTGACTCTCACTACGCCTTTTTTCACTCCGGCACAAGTGTAAGGGGTATTGGCAGTTTTGAGAGTGAGGGCAAGGAGAATGGTTAAAGTTATCGGAGGAACATGATTGCTGTCGGACAGTTAACGGTATAGAGCAATCTAACGACACCCATTGGTTTCATTTATGTTTCCGCAGATTAAGCACCTTGGATTGAGACTCTCACAGTCTGTTCCTCAGGACTTAGTAGAACACGTACTTTGGAGAATGAAATGAAAGTAAGAGGGTCTAAAGAAGAAAAGAACAGGGTCGGGGTGTTTTATACTCGGGGTTTGGGGGCGAAGCCCCCAACCAGACGTTTGGCGGCCGCGAGGCCGCTGAACGTCTGGTCTTATATAAAAACCTATCGCAATTGGCGTTAACACGCTTAACGCACTAGCAGAAAATGTTAAGTGCTACACGTTAGCAAAGAAGTAGTCAAGTGACATAGAAATACAATATGAAGAAGTCCAAGCCGCAATCGACTTAATGAGCGGAAGAATTCGACGGATAAGCCGAGCAAGAAAAGAGCTAAACTGTCAAATTTCGCAACTTAGGAAAGACTATAGCGCAGCCACGTCTAAAGAGAAGAAGAATGCTACCACTGAGGACATCGAAAAGGAAACAACCTTAACAATGTGGTAGGCATAACAGATGAAATGCAATACATGCTGGAATCACGCCTCACAGAAGCCAATAATACAAGAAATAAGCTTGCAAGGAGGTTATCAATAGAAAAAGGGGCAGATAGTTCTAGAAGTGACGCAAAAATAGATTCGATAGTAATAAACTAACTAGCAACAAAAGCTGCAATGATGAATTCGATATTAGCCCTGGCTACGAGAAGACAACTCAACGGATTCTCTTGAGAAACAGAACCGCACAAACAGTATGCGGGTCAATAAAGACTCAGCACTAAACCTACCAAAATTCTACGGGCTAGAGGAGGGCTTTCCAGAATTTTGAGCTATCTCCGAGACTCTCATCCATAACAACCAAACTTTACATTTTTAAAGCCTGCAAGTAGTCAAGCGGAAAGCTGTGCGCGCACTTTTGACAAGGTCAGTATGCTCATCAACCAGATAATATCTACAGGTATACGAAGTGAAAAGGACGCAATGTGGACAGAAACTAGCCTCCAAAATCGCGCATTAAGTATCAGCAGTTAAAACACGCCAAACCGCCAATGGAGGCAGCACAAAAATGTGTGTTTTGCGAAAATTCGGGATATTATTCATCACAATGTCATGCCAATATCGTTATGCTGCAAAAAAGAAATCTTTAGTAGAAAAAGGCTGTGTTGGAAATGCTTTACGAGTTCTCATTCAAGCAACCAATGCGAGAAATCCAACTGTCCAGGTATGAACTTAAACATCATTTAACCGTTTGCTACGAAAAGACAGTGTAACGTTAATACGCAACTTATCGTCAAGGAAGTCGGTCGTTCCGACTGCCAGGTCGTTACGCGTAGTCAATATGATGGCGGCCTCCATTTCACGGCCTTGGACGGAATCGACTGTGGCGAGTTCTACGTTCTGCTCGAGGGCAAAGGCTTCCAAACGACGAAGTTGTTTCTTGTAGAAGGTTATAATCGCCATCTGATCTGGAAGCAGATATTTTTGCCGTAAAGCGTGCACCAACCAGATGCAGACCTCTGCCTCGACTTCGTTATGGTGCGACCTGCTGGCGGCCCTAACCGAGCTGCCGGCCACGTCGACAGCAGCCAGAGGTAGATCTGCATTCGGGAAGCGCAGCATACGAAGGAGCAGACTGCAGCTCTGTGGGCGCGCACCAGTCTGTTGCGGTAGTAGACCGTTTCGGTAGATCGTTCAGCGCCAGATGTGCGCGAAAGCTGGTAATCAGCGATGCTGCTGGAACAGATGAAGATTCCTGCAAAATTCTCGTCGTGCTTTGTGTCCCGAACATTGGGTTTGCCTCACAGTGGCACTTAACGTGAGGGAACATTTGGTGGATGTCCTCCAGATACAGCTGGCAGGAGTTTGGAAACAACGACGCCAATGTTGCGAGCACGGGCTCCGGCACCTGAGAGACCTCATCCACGGTGAGTGTCTTGCGGTCCTTCAGCTTGCTTTTGAAGACTCCGTTAGCCGAATTGGTGTTGATCAAGGAGGCGGTAGTGATGAGCAGGATGTGCTGGGTCGAGGGATAATGACGCGGCGTGTTTCAACCCGTGGTCCTTCAGGATTTCATTGATGCCGACTGTAATGGATGGTGCTTTATCTAAATAGGCTGATTCCGAGATAAGGCGGAGCAGGTTGAGCTTGTTGAAGTCGTTAAGGACCAGAAGGGTGATGGCGAAGTGGGCCACTGCGTGATTGGTGGAAGCCGTGACTATCGCTGGGCCTTTTATCGCGTGCCACAAGAAAACAGCGACCAGGGCTCCAATGATGGCCTTGCCCGTGCCGAATGCTGCTTGAGTTGCTGCGAGAGCAGCTCCCTTTAGCCTAAGTGCGAGTGCAGCATGCTGGTCTGCTGTCAGCAATACTGTTTGTCCCTTGTGCGCGAAGGTCGTCGGATACGTCGAATGCGGGCGCTGCGGATCGGCTTCCTTGCTGGGAGACTGGTCCGCGGGCTTTTGACCGTAAACGATATCAAGGATCTGTGAGCAGGTAGTGTTAGGCGCAATGGAGTTAAGGAGTGGGGCATGTGCAAAATGGCGTCGTTGAACTGGCTCCCGATTTGCGTGGCTTTTGCTGAGACTACGTATCCGTCTACAACATATTGTCCGCCTTCTTCGCGTCCGTTCTGATCAACCAAGGCGCGAAGCCGCCTGTGATTCCAAGAAAGGGCAGCCAACCGCACCGAGAGTTGCTTCCTTTCGGTTATGTAGAGTACTTCGTCTACACGAAGCCGAACTGTGTGAGGAGCGCCTGAAACTCAAAAGTTCGCCTGGCGTTCCAGTTTCCAGCCGAGGTCGGTAGGCATATCCCTGAGTGTGACGTCTAATCGAAGAGGGCATGCTGTGCGACTAGGCACCGAGGCTGTGACCAGTCCAGTGCACCGTCTTGTCGTCATGTAATGTGGAAATGGAGGCAAGTGCAGAGCAGCAGACGTTGAACAACTTACCCATTTTCCTCCTCGAGGGATCCTTGACACAATTGGTGAAGTCCATGGCGCAATCTTAGAGCCATTCTCTGTCCTTGGTACGGAGATTGAGAACCTTGAGCGGCATAATCCTTTCGTTCACGTATACAGGAACAAACTGTTGAGCGAACTCATACAGTTGCAGGCGCGCATCCTTAGGCCCCTGTTATACTCCCGCGGGAGCATCCGCGGATGGGCGGGAATCGCGCCGGGGTCCTTCACCTGGCCAATCGCCGCGCCCCGCCACGCCCGCCGTTCGCGGTGCACCTTCAGTCCGCGGACATCCCGCGGATGCTCTCGCGGGAGTATAACAGAGGCCTTAGATACCACCGGTTCTGAAAACCAGATGGCTGACGACGTATTCGTATGTGAACGGGCTCTAAGGAACGAACGGAAAAGCGCATGCGCATGACATCCTCGAACTTTCTGAACCACAGGGAAACTGCTCATCGCCGCCTCCTGAAAATGTTTTAGGTTGGGAAGCGTTCCCTCCGGAACACAGGGCATCACTGAAGGTGGTGTCGGCTGCGGCGGCTGTGCTCGAGGACCCATGGCTGCAAACGAGAGATTGAGTTCGTTGAGCAAGTGGGTGGTGTAATCGTTGATCTGCTGTGCCACTGATGCCGTGGAGAACCGAGAGTCTTGCCAGGCTTCGGTTACTGCTGAAGCGGTTGCATCACGTAATTCTTTGGCACTCTTACCGAGCACTGCGGTGTTGTCGTCCACGTCGATCAAGGTGTTGCGTATGTCGTCCACGAATTTCGGCGTCGGAGGAGGTGCCATGGCAGAAGACGGATCAGTCGATGATCCTTCGTCAGCCTTGCGAGACTGGGACCTTGTCACCGGAGGTCGCATGCACAACGAGGTTCCAAGGGGGACGAGAGCGTTAATATAGGGAGTAAGTCGCGTGATGTTATGGGATGGATATTGTGGGTGTAGACGTGATACCAGGGGTGTAATATCGGGAAAGAAAGGAATGTTGTGAGATTGTGAGATATTGGAGAAGCGACGAGATGAGAAAATCTCCGAGATGTGAAAAGAACCCACGGAAAAGTACCAGCCCGCGAAACAAATTGTCGCAAAGTGAAAGAAGTAGATTATTTATGAAAAGCCAGAATTAAAGAAAATAGTAGGCGAGGAGCAGGTTCCTACTATACTAGAAAAATGTAAGAAAGAAGAGTTTCTGGCCAGGCCTTAGAGGAAAAAATAAAAAATTTACTTAGCACCGATCACGTAGAACCACCTACTCTCCGGTGGTTTGGAATCTATTCCTTAAAGTAGGATCGAAAACATCCTATAAATCGACTTGCTTGTCCAATAGTGGTACCCCTACTTTGTTTCCTGGCACTGATAAGGTTCTCACTTATCTCGGTGCATACACTAAAACGGAGCACGTGCTAGAACTGGAACGACACGCTGACCTAGGTCACAAATAAGCAGATCTCGAAACTGAAAACAAATTAGAGTGCACTAAGAAAGCCCTACGGAAATAAGTAAAAAAGATGGATTGAAAGAGAATTTACGCACGCATTGAAAAAAGAGGGTCGATCGGTAATTCGCGAGCTGAGCATACAGTCCATACTGCGTTCTTAAGGATATGGGCTGACGCAGAACGAGATAGGACAGGACGAAACACAACTAAGGAGCGGCAGCGTCGCAGAAAGAAAGGAGAGTACTGAGAAACGTACACAAGATGGCCAGGCTTGTGCACACGTCGTAGCACGGGTAGAAAGAACTGCAAGGAGGCTTAAGTGCTAGAAAAAAACGGAGGTGCTGCTAGAAAAAATAAGTGGTGAAAGACAATGGGTAGGGAAAGAGTTCAACGAATAAAGTGAGATAGGAAGAAATAGGAGTGGAAAGAAAAGGGAAAGGAGAATAAGAGAGCTAAGGATGCACTCGCTGCTACCAGTGATGGTAGCGTGCATAGAGGAAGCGACAAACTAAGAATTATTGGGAATAAGTGAAAGCAAGGACAAGCAACGACGATGGCCTCCTATCGAGACGTGCCGCCGCTCCCCGATCGCTTTGTTTTGGTTCTCCCTTCGATCGCTTCGCCTCGCTCTCGGTCGCCGCTGGCCCGACCTGAACTGATGACTCATTATGTTCATTATCCCATATTATTATAGTAGCATCTCTTACAGTTAGAAGTAAATGATTCTCGCATCACTGTGCAGGTAGCATTGGTAGGATCCAACATATCTAATGAATAGTCGTAAGCTATGAAAAATCAAGAAATGGGCCGCAGCGAACAGTTCGTTAACTGCGGACCGAAATCGGCCCGCGCGCTCCACGCGACCCAAAAGCTGCGGGTCGAAATTGACCCGCGCGGTCATCAATTGGTTAATGCCATTTTAACAAGTCCGTTCTCATTGAGCTAGCGGCAACTTCGATACTTATCTTCAAGATTGTCCCTTTTTTAGCGATCAAAAGGATCGTGACCGAAGTCTCGTCACAGACGCCAAGGTCGTGCCGTATGAGATGGTCGCCCCACAGCATCGACGCTGATCTGCATCCTAAAGATCGTCCCTCCGAGGCTGAAGCAGGTCGAGCGATGCGGTGCACCAAGAATCAACTGGTGGCGAATGAGAGAAAACTTTCTTGTGGAGGATCGTGACCGAAGTCTCGTCGGGCTAGCTCAGTTGTCCCCCGATGCCGTCCTCGCATCACTGCTCTCGCATACTTCTGACATTCGCCGGCCTTTTCGAGTGGGCGTCGGCTCCCACGGACGCCGTAGCACTATCTCGAAAAACGTGCACTGTCATGCACCATGTGATGTGACATGGGTCGTCGTAGGCCTGCCTGTCACAAGGGCCTGTCGCCTGCAATCGAGTGTTCGTGTTCGGCTTAGCTCGCAGAGCGATCCGTTTCCAGTGGCACCACGTGATGGAACGGATATCACCACAAACAGTAATTAGTAGCAATAAATAACAACAGCAGGTGATAATGAAAAGTATAAATAGTAATGCACAATTGTTCATTATCACCTGTTGTTATTATTTATTGCTACTCATTATTGTTTGTTATTATACAACGCTATGAATCACTGCTATTTATTATTGACAGTAATGATTCTTGTTCTTATTTGTCATTGCTCATAGTTCCGATTTATTATTGAGAAATATTATACTACTCATTATTACTTTTTTCTATTTACTGTTGTTATTATTGTTAGGACATGAGGGGTTGGTCTGAACATCTACTGGACTTTACTCCTTGTGCATAACGCCATTTCACCACAACGTCAAGACAAGCACAACGCAATAGGGGGTCCTGCAACGTCGACGTCGGCAAATCCTTACCCTTCAGGACAGCCGCAGCACAAGAGTGAATTTCGGACAAGAAGTTGTGCCCACAACCGCAGGTGTCCTGTGCTCGTCGGCTCGTTTTCGCGTCGGCGTTCTATGGCAATACCCCTGCCCATAGTCTGCTTGGTAAGCGAAACTCTCACAAGGGAAGGGACCGAGGCTTAGGTCTCAATGGGGAGAGCGAGTCATATAAGAAGAATTCCCACTCCTTAATTAGTATAAAAATGTGTTTATTCTTTGTCGAGTCATTAAACCCAAGGAGTCCAATAGGCGCTTGAAGATAGCATGAAATCGACGCCTCACGAGAGGTAGGAGACTCTTGTACGCCCGAGATGTCACGCCATCGAGCAGACCAAGGTGCAGTGAATAAAGGCGTGCTTGATACGAGGGAGGTCATGGGTTCGGTTCTCCCGGGTTGCGGTGTTTTTGCATTTCGACTGAGTGGTTGCGATTTGAGGGATCCTGACGTCTACACAATCTTTAGCGTTTTCTGCGCATTCATGTTTAAACCAATAATGCACAGGCACAAAGTGCTTGAGAAAGGTCTGGTCGCAATACGGACAGCGAATAAAAGCTATTATATGCTCTTCACTCGTGTTGACCTACATGAAATGTGGCCGCTTTTCACTAACCGTATCTTCCAGACAAACAAGAAGAAGTAGCTTATAAAGCGATTCCACTTACGTCATCGAGCATGACCTTT